>JAVGVS010000075.1:935319-1315319 GCA_032718565.1 Distichodus sexfasciatus
GTTTACATATGTGACCCGATCTGCCGTAATGAGTCGGAAGTCGGCGTTCTGTTTATTTAGATACGGGTTGATTGTGTTGACAAACATCAAAAATATGGATTTTTCTTTTTTGGTCTTATACGAAAGAAAAGGTCTTCAAAATTAATCTGCTCTCCAAAAAAGAAAAATCGATATTTTTGTGATGTTTTTCAACGTAATCGACCCGTATCTAAATAAATAGAACGCCGACTTCCGACTCATTGCGGTAGATGGGGTCACATTTGTGAAAACCAGGCTAACGTTGCCAGATCTAATTATGAGATGAAGAGCGTCGAAATAGTCATATCGAGAAAAAATAGGCAATATGAGGCAATATGAGTTTATTGCATTATGTACTGAGGTTTCAGGATATAATGATTGAAATTTAATTTCTAACGTGACAAATAATGAAATTCATAATTTTACTGACACTACATTTCCTTTTTTTGCTGTAAAATACCAGAACTTGGCTTCGTAGCTTTTCTAATGTCTTTAGGATTACTTTCTGTGCACAAACACCTGGTGATTGGGTGTCATTCGGTTTAGAAACCTCTTTTCTTTTTTAATTAGAAAGTTTATACAGATCTTTATTGCCGTTGGCTTAATGCCATGGAGATTTTATGCTTGCTACCTCTAAAAAAAGGTGTGTATGTGTGGGTGTCGGTGTGTGTATGTGGGTGGAACTCCACCGCGCCGTTAAAGAGAACTGTAATCTCGTGACCATTCATTTCAGTGGTATTGGTTTGCTTTTTCGCCATGCACATCATAAACACACCAATTTTGCAAAGGTAAAAGAATTTTCCCATAAATGTGTGATATGTCACTGGAAATGGGAGAATGTAAGCTTTAGTTTGGTATGTGACACACAGTCAGGATAATTACACTTTGACGGTGCATCAGTGTTGAAAATGTGTGTTTTATAAATTGAAATTTCTCATAAACGTTTTTCTAAGCCCGTAATTTGCCAAATCTTTGACGTGACCTTACTCAGTGAGTATTAAAGATATCAGTGTGAAATCTTCACAAAATGTTCTTTACATTATGTAGAATGACTTTATGTATAAAACAGAAAATTGCCGGGTTATTACAGGCAGGGTCATATATTTGCTTTATTTCATATATTTTATCAGAGCCCTTTTAAACGTAGCTTTGGTCAGAAGCAAGTCCAAACTCTGTTCTACGTTCCACTAATTGCGTAACATCTCGGCCTGACCGTCTGACCCTGGAGTTCACTTGGACGGGCCTCCGTCAGGTCCTGACCCACTTAAGTGACCCGCTCGGGCGCAGGGGAGACGGTCAAAAGGAAACCATTTATTTCTCAACACCGTTTGCAACAGAAACCCTTTCGACATTTGGACACTATGTTTTGTTTCTCTATAACTATTTGTGCCGCATGCTCGCGATGAGGGAAAGCTTTCGGGATCTAATAAATTGGAGCCGTGTGCCCTCCACCGTCAACCGTCCCAGCGTTGTCACTCATCTCCCCTCATAATAGGAAAGCAGGCCGCTACAATAATTGCTTTGATGGTCCGGTCTGAACAAATCACTTCTGGGCATAGAGAGGAGCCTCAGAGATGGCGGCCAGAGAGAAAAGGTGGGAATGAATTAAAGCACTTTGTGTTCCTCGGGGGCATGTGTCCTAGATTTTTTCAAAGGAATAATATATATATATATATATATATATATATATATATATGTTATATATAAAATATATATATATATGCCTTGCCTTGCCTATATATATATATATATATATATATGTATAAAGAGAGAGAAGGGGGGAAAATTATTCCTCTTTCTTTGCTTAGGAATAAATGTAGCAATAAATGCAGCCATACGCAGGCCTCTGCCCATCACGCCGCAGTGCCTTATTCAGGAGGAGACAATAGAGGCTACATAGTTAACTGGCAGGTGAAGAAAGGGTGATTTTGGTGGAAATAATCTGATTTTGTACAGGGTCGGCCGCCGAGGAGCACCTCTGCTCAGCCTTTTGTAAGTGAACAAAAGTTGGCCCACTCTAAATGGAAGGCTTTGAATGTTTTAAGGACTGCGAATGGGCTCCTGCCTCAGTGTCCCCGGGGCCCGACGATCCTGCGAGAAGAAGGAGAACCCCGGCAGGGGCGGAGACCCAGACCCGGGATTAGTCCGGCTCCACGGCCTGCTTTTCTGTTGTTATTTTTAGGAGGATGTAAGCTGGCCTTCCCCTTTGTGCTCTATGAGTGACTGGTCCAGACAAGTGAAAGCGTTTTTGTATTATATGGTGGAAACCCCCCAAAAAGCCACCAGTGAAAGGAAATTAAGCAGCTTTGACAGCATGATTTGTGCTTCCCTGTTTTACTTTGTTTCATGCTTTTCCCACAACTCTCGGTCAACTCTTGTATGAAGACGGTTGAAGAAAGACGTCCTTGTTTGAAGTGAACAAACTCGTTTAACTCAGTTAACATGGCAATAATCAATTTTCATTTAATTCACTTTAAAAATTGTTAATATGTAATTTTGACCTAACCTTATTCAGCCGATACAGAGGTCACGTGAAATTTGAGCTGTCTCTTTCTAGGAGGACGTAGGCTGGCTTTCTCTGTTGTGTTCTCGGTGTCCATATGAATAACAACTCCAAGCAAATCAACGGTTCTCATTCGCAAATGTTTTCTTAAATTTATTTTAAAAGAAAGTTGACTTTTAAACGGTATCACTTTAGAAATGAAGTTTGTTTTGCACAAACAAGCATGCAATAAAATTAGCATAAGTTCTTACCCAAGAACAAGTCTCAGAGTTGGCAGTTAGTGGCGTAATGGTTATAGACTTGGCCTTGTGACCGGAGAGCTATCAGTTCAAATCCCAGACCGGTAAAGGTATCACTAAGGTACTTATGAGCATGGTGCCACTAAGGTACTTAAGGTACCAAAGTACTTATAAGCAAGGTACCACTATGGTACTTATGAGCGAGGTACCGTCCCCAAGTACTGCTACCCTGGCGCTACCAAAAATAGATGACCACTGCTCCTTCATGGATGGGTCAAACAGTGAGGTCACATGTGGTCATGGTTCTCGTTCACAGTTTTTTTCTTTTTTTGCTTTATTTATTTTTAAATAGTATAACTGTAGAATTGGAGAAAAGCTGAGCAAATATTTTGCACGAACTGTTATACAATAAAATTTGCATGAGTTTCGTTCTTATCCAGTTGATAGTGTAATGGTTAGGGCGTTCGCTCCATGATCGGAAGGTCGGCGGATCGAATCACAGCACCAATAAGAGTATCACTGAGGTACTCGTCCCCAAGCTACTGCTATTGTACTGTGGAAACCTCACAAAACTCACCAATGAAATGCACTTTAGCAGCTTTGACAGCATGGCCTGTGCTTCACCATTTTGTACTCTGATGCTTTTCCCCACATGTAGTTAACTCGTCTACATTTGTCTAAGATAGAAATCCTTACTTGAACACAACAAACTAATTTAAATGAAAAAAATCATTTAACTCAAGTTTAAAAAATGCAGATAAGCAGCTCAGACCTAACACTGTTCCTGCCACGGTGAGGTCACGGTGAAACTCGAGCTCTGCACCGATTTGCTCTGCACGCTTTCTTTACATGGCTCTTTCTTTTCAGCTCTGAAAGCCGTGAACACTTTGGTGTTTGTTTGCAACGCTTTAGTTATGAGTCAGCAGCCGACTCGGTGGTTACCGTCACGACGACGATAATATGGGGTGAAAGTGTACAGGAGGATGGGATGTTGTTGGTGATGGATGCTGGTGTTTGGTTGCTTTGGAGACACATACACTCACTAACAATCCATGTAGCATTCACATTAAAACCAAAAATCCGAACCCAAAATTTAAATAAAAACACAAGCCCCGAGTCGGCAATAAGGTTACTCTTCTTCATTTATGATTTTTTCTCTGTCGTACAATCCTATTTGGGAAATTCTCACTTCCGGGTCGAGCTACTTGTCCCAGATGATAAAACAGTTGGTAGTGTAATGGTGAGGGGGTTGGCCCCTAATCAGAAGGTCACCAATTCAAATTCCAGACCGGTAAAGGTACCACTGAGATACTCATGAGCAAGGTACCGTCCTAAGCACTGCTCCCCTGGCGCAGCACATCATCTGCCCACCGTTTTGCACTGTGTGCTGTGTTGTGCTGTGTTCACAATGACAAATAATCAGACACTTTAATTCACTTTAAAGCAAACTACAGCATGAGCGCATGTTTTCTCGTTTCTTCCATAATAAAGAATCTTGAATCTTAATAAAGCACAAAATTGTAAATGGGAAAATGTTTTCGGGTTTCGTTTTTGTCTTTAATTTGAATTTCAGCATCAGGAAGTTTGGTGATTGTTCAGTCATGAGCATCCAGCTCCACGTTTACAGTTCATACGGGTGATGACGTTGGCCAGAGGCTGACGGGCGAGTCGGACGTTTTTGGCGACGTGGGGCCGGCGTTCCAACTCTTTACATAAGAATTGGTGCACAGGGCAGAGTCTATAAAAGTGCTGCTCATGACCTCTTAATTAAAGCTTCTGGCTCCACTGTTCATGCCGTCATCAATCCACGACAGCTCACAAAAGCCAGCCTCCACACCCCCCTTCACCCCCCAGCTCCGGGGCCCTGGGGCCTGCCGCTCCAATGTCATCCAGAACGCTGCCGCCCCACACTCTCCCCCCCTCCATCATCCCAGGGGCGGGATTGTTTCCCAAGCTCTGGAGTCGCGCCCCTATTTAGTTCCGCCACGACTCCCATACCACCAGCTCACCCCCTCCTCCTCCTTCTCCTCCTCCTCCTGCTTTTAGATCTGGGAGCTCATTCTTTTTTTGTTGTTCGGAACGTTTCCCTTTTCTTTCTGCCGTCAGAGTGATGTTGACAGTCCATTACAGTGCTTTTGGAAGTGCAGGTGCTAACTGGGTTCAGCCTCCCTTCTTTATTTTTCTCTTTTCTCAGGGAAATGGAGTCAGTGGACCATATAAATGTAAAAAGTCCATTTATTGAAGTCAAGCAGATGACAAATATTACTTTTTTCCTGAATGAGGGTGATGGAGGTTTCTTGGAGGGAAATAAAATAAAAACGAGCCAAGCCGGTTATCGATTCCTCATGAAACGTTCTGTTTTCCGAAACAATAGGAAAATGGGGTTATTTAATGAAAAGTTGACGGCGGTTTCCGTTCAGTCGCTCTCTGACTGAAAGCTACAGAAAGCCTCATTTACTCTATTGATTAATCTGATTACTGGCTGTCCATGATATACTGTAGAAGCCAGGATGGATTTGATCTTGTTGTTTTTGATCCCCTCTTGTAATTGTTCTTTTATGTGATGGCATGAGAACACACGCTACTTTGCAACGATACTTACTGTTTTGGTGCTAGAATCGCCATTTCAACTCTAAAATGTCTGGGCTATAATGGTGGAGTGTGCTTTCATGCATGTTTTTGCTACGTGCACTCGTTCACGAGTGATTTGGATTTTTCTTTTTTCCATTATCTGTTTGTTTGCTTATGAAAGTGAGTGGTTATTTGTCATTGTGAACACACCCATCTGTGAAGAAGCAGTGGGCAGCAGACATGGACATCCAGGGAGCAGTGCTTGGGGATAGTACCTTGCTCGTGAGTACCTTAATGGTAACCTGGAATACTCATGAGCATTACTGGTCTGGAATTCAAACTGGTGACCTTCTGATCATGGGGTGAGTATCCAACCGTTACACCACCAACTGCCCCAGAATTTGACCCAGCTGGGACTCGAACCCACAATCTTCAGCTCCGAAGGCTGAGGCCTTAGCCATTTGGCCATTTGGCCATGTTATTTGTGAGAAACCCATTTGTGTTCAATGACTAAATGTTGCTGAATGCCTTATGAATGGTCCTGTTTACAACATGAATGGGATTCGTTATGTGATTGCGTCATTATGTGATAACTCTTGCAAAAATGTGTCTAGTTATTATTAATGCTGAAGTTTTCTAGGTAAGTAAGAATGGTGTGCTTCTCACCATACACCAAAATTCATAGTGATCAGGAGAACACCCAATTCTTATATGAACACTGTTAGAGGTTAGTTTCTTTATCAACACAACTTATTGAAGCTGTCATAACAGAAAAGAAGCTTCACTATCGTCACAAATTTCTGTTCACATCTTTAATTCTTTTTCCTATGTCATTTCACTTTTTTTATACTTCTTACTTTAACTCCTTATGTCTTGATGTGATTCATGTAGGGATGTGATTTTACCTTGTCATTTCACTCTGTTGTACACACATATACAGACACTGCTGATCAATGCTGACCCTTTGTGCTGCTTTTTTGCGGCTTGTGCTTGGAACCTCCCATTGCCGCTTCTGGCTATATTTTACAATAATTTTTTTAATCACAGTTACTACGAGGCTTAGGCCGCATTGTGTGTCAAAAAGGGCTGGAATCAGATTACCCGTGCAGCCGCCTAATTAAGGCGAGTCTGCGTCTTGTGGAATGCAGCATTGTCATGTTGCGTCTCCAGCCGCAGCCGTGAGTCTCAGGTAGGCGTCTGAGGCTTTGCTTCCCTCCATCCATAATTAACTGCCTCCTTCATAATTCAGCCCTTTTCCCCACTATTCTGTGTTCCAACACGACTCCTCGCTAGTTAGCTTCGAAGACGAGCGTGGCCGTCCCCATGGCATTCCGCTGACACATTTCTGCAGCTCTGGGTGTTCCAGAGCTGTGAATGGCAAAAAAAAAATGTGGTGGGTAATTTGGGGTGGAAAAAGAGAAGCCAGTCTCACTCTGAATTTGTAGCAATTGTAATGGTTGCGATTGTTTTTGCTTGAAATTTATGCAAACAAAGATTTATGAGTACTGTACATAGTCACCCTTACCTCCATCCCTGCATCCCAAGTGTAACTAGTTAGAATTTTTCTGTATGAATGGTGAATTTGAATTGTCCTTGTCTGGTCTCATTTATGGTTATCATGTGGGCTGGTGGTCTTCTCTAGGGCATAGGGACATTCTCCTTGGAGCAACTTGGGCTAAGGGTGTTACTCAAGGGCCCTAAGGTAGGGCTGATAAGGCTTTCTCTTTTCACAGAACATGTCCTCTTTTTAAAACCTAAAAATTGCATCCGGCTATGATTCTAAAATCATTTGGAATTTCTTTCTACCTCAACATCAAAAATTCTTACATTGCATTGAACTAGTTACTTCACTCTCACCCTACTTACTTCCACTCACTTTTCTTATAGCCTTACTGCATGAATCAAGTGGAAGTGCAAAGTAACATGGTGCTGCATGAACTCTCCCAAGCCTGCAGCCAAGTGTCCCCTTTTCCCACACTTAAATCTGGTCACCCAACCTAAGGTAGGTGCCTCCCTGAGACCCCAGTTCAGACTGAGCTGTTTGGATAATGAATGAATGAACCGTAGGTTGGGTGACTTGGGATTTGAACCCTAATCTTAGGATCACCAAAACAGAGTCACTTAGACCACCGCACCATCAACACACCATCAAAACCTTAACCATACCCTTCTGGTGGCCTAGTGCCCTAAAATCATTGTTGGTGGCCTAGTGGTAGGATGTTTGCCTCTGGACCAAGAGGTTATAGGTTTAAATCCAGCCTCTGGCATTATCAACACCGGGTTCCTGAGCAAGACCCTTAACCTTAAGTTGGTCTCTGAAAATGATAAAAATGTAAGTCGCTCTGGATAACAGCATCTGCTATAAATGTAAATGTAAATCCAGTGTTGGTGATCATAAGATTGAGGGTTCAAATCCCTGAGCAGGGCCCTTAGCCCCTAGTTGTTACATGTAAACTGCTCCTGTTAATTAGAGGTGTTGGTGGTCTAGTGATTAGGACACTTGCCTCTGGACCAAGAGGTTGTGGGTTTGAATCCTACCTCCAGCACCACCATTATGGGGTCCCTAAGCAAGACCCTTAACCCCAAGTTGCTCTCAAGGAAACTGTCCCTCAATTTAGGAAACGGAAGTCGCTCTGGGGTGCGTTTCCCCAAAAGCGTAATTGCTAATGTATTGCTAACTATGTTAGCAACACTATGTTGGTTGCTAATGTACACTATGTTATTTGCTAATGTATTTAGCAACTATGCTTTCGGGAACGCACCCCTGTATAAGAGTGTCTGCTAAAAAGCTGTAAATGCAAAATGCCATCCCTAGTGAGAATAAAGAACATAAAGTCTAGACGAGTGTCAAGTGTTGCTAGCTGATATTGGGTCTGGCACTGATGGAGGCCGTGTACTGTATTTGTTCAAGCTTGGAGTGGGATATTAATCAACTCGCCAGTGTCCAGCAGCAAACTGAAAGTGCTGGAATTAGAGCATGCTAGGCCTTGGTATGCACTGTGGGCCGTTGCTCATGCTTAACTGAACGGAGAGCAACTGAGCGAGAGGCAGGCAGGGAGGCAGGCGGGGAGGCAGGCGGACAGGCGCAAGCAGGGCAGGTATTGCAGTGTTTCAGTATTGCAGAGTTTCAAGCTCATACATCATTGTCATCATACCTTCGCTCTCCACTGCCAGCTTATTTACTGGCCAGGCTCAGAGAGAGAAGAACAGAACCTTCCCTGCCCCCGTTCCCCTCGTCCTTCCCGTGATGCCGGTTTGGCGCTTAATTCATGCAGCATGCCCCGTGTGCAGTCACCTCACCCTCAAAAATCTTTGTGTCACCTCCACCGGGGATTTCACACACTCTTGTCTCGTTTGTTGGAAGATTATACGGCTCTGCACACTGTCGCTCTGCCTCATGGACCCCATTCTTCATCCAGAGCAGGTGGCGGGGTGAGGGCGGTGGAAGTGCAGTGGTCTAAGTGACTGAAATGCTGTGTTGGTGCCCATAATGTTGAGGATCCAAATCTCAGGAACCACCCTTGAGCCCGTGAGCTTGTTGCATCATGGAGACTGTCCCTGAATTTAGGAAGTTGCTCTGGATGACATGAAGGTAACTTTGTGCTTGTGATATAAAGCTAGGCTTCCTTTCTCCTCATGATTCTTTAGATTTGGTGTTGCCACATGTTAAAAGCTAATACACAGACCAGGTTAGGTTTGAAGATGGTTTACGATGGTCACTTGTTCGGGTGCTGATCAAGAGGGTCAAAACACAACTCCAAGATTGTTTGTTAGGATACTTTGATCTGTCCCCATAAGTCACCAGCCTCTGATATCACTAAAATGACAGGAAGAGCTGTAGTAATGTAGTGATTAAAAAGCTGTTTCTGTTACTGGTGAGTTGCTGGTTCAAATCCCAAACTGGCAACGAAACCCATGAACAAGGCCCACTGCTCACTGGGCACCGCCCATGCCAGTTGGGGCAGCGGTGGTGTAACTTTTAAGAAGTTGTAGCTGAAGGGTTGCCAGTTTAAATCCCAGACCAGTAAAGCTACCACCATTGAGTCACTCATGCATAAAATACCATCCCCTAAATGAACTGCTACTGCGGTGCTGCTAATAGTTGACTGCATATTTCTTCTTCATGTTTGGGGCAGTGTTGGTGTAACATTAGGGGAGTTGTTCCAGCAATCCACCATTGAGGTATCCTGCAACAGGGTACTACCCCCAAAAAGCTATGCTCCTCCGAGGGCTGCCCACGTCAGCTGCCCGCTGCTTCTACACGGATGGGTTAAATGTAGTACTCACATTTTGTTGTGATGCACCATGTGCTGTGCAGTGTTCACAGTGACCAGAGGGGGGAAACCTTCCAGTTCACCTCCTCCGTTTGTTCGACTTGTAGTTAGTGTTGTCCTTCTCTCTGAATGTCATTTGGCTTATCATAAATTTTATATGTCATGTTCCATTGTGGTTGTGGTGTTTTCAGAGAAAGAGAGAGAGAGAGAGAGAGAGAGAGCTGACAGGCTCCAAGGTCTCAGGCATTTTATTCAGCATTATCTGGCTGCTGCCTCCTCGAGTGTTTTTCAGGGTGTCACTGTAACTCAGGTAAGCGACACTAGAGCTTTTGGTTTTTCTTCGCTCACCTTGAAGCCTTCAAGACGACTGGCGGCATTACTGCCTTATTCTTCAAACCTTCCTGCCTATAGAGACCTGGTTTTTCTTCTTCTCCCACTTGACAGTCTGCTGTTCTGTGCATTGTTGTTGCCAAGGATGGGAAGCTGGCCCGATGGCCAAGCCGAGCGTCGCCCTGCATTTGATGCGTGGCGAAACTTTGTGCTCGTAAATAGAAAGACTCCGGTCCCTTTCTGGGTCAAGTCATTTGCATAGGCGGTGTTTAGGGCAGGTTATGAAGCATTTTTTTGATTCAGATGCAAATTTGCCCGGTTATCTGCCGCCGAAGCTGATGAATAATGGAATGTACAAAACACGCGGCTGGCGAGAGGAAATGAAAGAGCGCCTCTTTTCTGCTCTGCTGATTTCATTATAGACACTATTATTGGCTTAGAATGGCAACATCTATTATCTGAAGCCCGAATATGACCGTTTTATTGGACAGGGATAGACCTTTATTAATGCGAGAGCTCATCAAAGAAGCGGCGCTGTCCCAGATTAGCGCGCCCTGCCATCCGCCTCTACGCCCCACGTCTTCTCCTCCCTTCTCTTTTTCGGGCGGACAGCTTGACAGCGTGGGGTCTCTCCTTGCTGTCGTGCCGTTTGTCCTTACACGCCGCCTCCGTTAACCTTAACCCGGAGCTGACGAGGTGGAAAAGTGAGGGAAAGATTGTGAAAGACTGACTTCCTGTTTACTCCTGTAGAGAAGCAACTCAAAATCCTCGACCTAACAGAAGCGGCGTGTGCCGTTTGTCCTTACAAGCCGCTAACGCTGACCTTAATCTGGATCTGATAATGTGGAGTCGCTGTTCGGGAGAACCATGAAGTCAAGACACATACAAAGTTGTACAAGTTGGTAGGGTGATGTTGGTAGCGTAAGATTTAGGGAGTTGGCCCTGTGGTTGGAAGGTCGCCGGTTCAAGTCCCCGTTGGGTGAAGCCAGTATGGGCAGCGATGTTTTCTCTTCTCCCGTCTACATGGCCATATCAGGATTATCTTTTTAACAGAACAAAGTCCAGCCTCAGTTTTAATGAAGCATAGGGATCCATTTTTCCTCAACTCAACGCAGAACTATCCACAAAGACCAGCCACAGGTAAACACTTTGGACAGCCTGATTACTGCCCTCACAGGTAAACACACCAAACTACAAACTGGACTGCAGGTTGGTGTTAAACATCATCAAACCAACGCCAGTGTGATGCCTCACTGAAGCAGCTACACAACGCAGCAAAACATGTGGGACGTTTAGGGCACGTTCATTTATCCAAGATTCCTGTGTGAATAGGGCCTTAAAGTTTGAAGTAAAATCTATTTGATACACTAATTATTTCAACACATTTTAGGTCTAGTTTTAGCTTTTAATTGTAAGAAATCCCTGTTTGGTGTTTTACTTAGCACTTTACATTCTAGATGTTATATCTCATGTCACATTCATGCTTAAATCTACCAGTAGTAATGTACACTTAAGTTAATGTGACCACTGCGTTTTCATTTCCATGAACTGACTTAAAAACCTGAGTTTTAACCCTGAAAACTCATCAAAGTTAGTTGAAACTGCCTAAATTATCAGAATCCAAGCTGATCAAAGCTGCTACTGCACCAGTTCCAGCTCAGTCAGCTCCACTTGGATGATACCTTACATTTGCAGTAATTCCGCAAAAATACGTCTGCAAAACTAAATTAGAGTAGAATCGCGACGCCTCTCGTTGCACCGGTTAACGTGAAAAGCGTCGGTTGGGATTCGTCTCGCTCTCTTTACCGCGCTCGCACACCACCCTTTGATCTTTGCGCCGACTCAGAGGCGAGGCTGTTAACCAGCTCAAAAAGATGAGTCAGAATTGTCCTCGTACCCCCTCATGAGTCAGAAAGCGGAAGTATAAAGTAAGATCAGTGGTGTCGTGTTGAGAATTTTGCCATTAGGTGCCATGTCTTCTCTCTTGTCATCTGTGAAGACATTTCACTTTGACAAGAAAAGTACACTTTGTGCTCTTAACGTAAAGCCGCATTTCATTTTTACTCATAATACTGACTTTTTACTGGCGTAGTTTTAACCACAGTACACGGTGCTCCACAACCAAATGTCTCTTACAGGTTTGCAGCAAACTTGTGGAGTTTGTCAGAATATGTTGCCACAACTTTGTCATTGTCAGTCACTAGTGGCAAACTTGCTGCAATGTTCTGGCAACAATGACTAGTGACTAATGTATTTACCGGTGATTTGCCAAAACAATTATCCAGTAATGACAAACTTGTTGTGAACTTTTGGTGATAAATTTGCCAGGTGCATAAGTTTCCCATGGTGTTCGCTAGAAGTCCACCACAGGTTTCCCACAAACCTAATTTGCATGTGAAAATATCACCAAGTTTGCAGCAACATTATTTTAACATTATTTATAAAGTACAGGCCCAGAAATATTTGGACAGTGACACAATTCTCAAGATTTGGGATCTGCATGTCACCAAATTGGATCTGAAATGAAACAACTGAGATGCAGTTGAAGTGCAGACTTTCAGGTTCTGTTCCAGAACTGGGCTGTCTTCTTTAGACATTTTTTGGGCCTTTTTGAGTTCCCGAGCTCACCACTGCGCTCCTCAGGATGTATTAAACCGTTGATTGAACCATTGACCGCATGTTGTGGGTTCACAGCAACAGCTTCCAAATGCAAATGTCACACCTGGAATCAACTCCAGACCTTTTACCTGCTTAATTGATGATGGATTAACGGGGGAATAGCCCATGAAGAAGCTTTTGAGTTAATTGTCCAATTACTTTTGGTCCCTTAAAAAAGAGGTGGCTACATATTAAAGATCTGTAATTCCTAAACCCTTCCTCCAATTTGGATGGGAATACCCTGAAATAAAGGTGGGAGTCTGCACTTTAAGCCCATATTGATTTCATAACTGCATCTTGAATATGTTTTGGTAAACAGCTAAAATAACAGTACTTGTGTCACTGTCCAAATATTTCTGGGCCTAATTGTAAATATTAATGCAGGATGGCATAGTGGTGCAGTGGTGCAGTGGTTAGCGCTGCCGCCTCACAGTGAGAAGGTCCTGGGTTTGAGCCTCGGGTTGGCTGTGGGGTCTTTCTGTGTGGAGTTTGCGTGCTCTCCCCATGTTCGCGTTGGTTTCATCCGGGTGCTCCGGTTTCCTCCCACAGTCCAAAAGCATACAATGTAGGTTAGTTGGTAAATCTAAATTGGCCCAATAAGTTGTGAATGTGTGTGTGCCCTGCGATGTGTTGGCGCCTGCCCAGGGTTGGTCCCTGCCTTGCACTCGTGAGTTCCCGGAATAGGCCCGGTTCCCCCGTGACCCCAGTTGGAATTAAGCGGTTTGAATGATGAATATTAATGCAAGTGGAGAAAATCTCAGTGTGTGCCAAAACTTTTGACTGGTAATGTGTTCAGTACGTGTTTTGGTTGTGGTCAGCATTGAGTGGTGTGAAGGCTCAGTGGGTTAAGTGGAAATGAGGTCTAAAGGGGTCGAGAGCACAGCGTGAACTGGCTAAGATTCAGTTTAGCCATTTTGCCCTTTAGTAAAGTAGGGAAAAAGAAGCATTTTTAGGCAATATTTATTAGTGGATATGAAGCAGACGTCACACATTACACATCATATGTGCGACCAATTTACATGTTCATCTGTTCATTTAATTAAAAACTAAAAATAGAGCTGAACTTTAAGAGGAACACAGAACAGAATGACGACAAACAGACACAGATTATACCTGAAACCTTGTTAATTAAATGCTAATAGAAATCTCAGGGGAGTGTTGTTGTTGTTTACTCATCTCTAATGTCAGTTTTATTCTCTTTATTCTTCCTCATGCTTTTCATCAGGAACGTGTTATTGGGTCGAGGGTTTTTCGCGCCAGACCGCTGGCCGGCGACGCGCATCACAGTTTTAATTTGACGTCTGCTCACACAAATGTGGATGAACACAGCACAACCTGAGAAATATTTTACGAGGCTGTAATGTTTAATGTTCTCTTCGTTCTCCTCCTCCTCCTCTTCTTCTTCTTCTTCTTGTTCCAGCCGGTCGTGTTAACGTTGGTGAAACGTATTTGCTTTTGTGTTTCTTTTGGCTGAGGGAACACCGGCGCCTGTAAAGCTCTCTCGCACTGTGCCTCCCGTTCTGCTGTTTAACGGCCCTTAAATAATGACATGAATAAATATATCTCCCCAATCTGCTGACTAAATATGGCCTTTTGGGCGCTGAGAGCGAGCCCCTGTCTATTCTGTCACGGTGCGATAGCATCCGAAAATAAACGCAGATATCATCGCTCGGCTTTTGCCTGAGTGTGGGCTTTTAAAAGGAAATCGCTGTTTTACGAGCCCACACACACAAACACACACTCTTTACTCATTTTGTCAGAACACGCAAAATCCTCCCTTCATCTGTGAAGACATTCCAGACGTGAAGTACACTCCGTGCTTCATTTTTACTTTTAATTCTGACTTTTCCTTTGTGCAGTTTATGAATAATGGTTACATTTGGACTTGGGGTCATGGACCAACTGGTCGTAGGCTCGAATCCTACCTCCAGCACAACCACCACTGGATCCCTGAGCAAGACCCTTAACCCCAAGTTGCTGCAGGGAGACTGGAGCTGAAGTTAGGAAAATGGAAGGCTCTCTGCATGAGAGCAGTGTTGGGCAAATTAGTAAAGATGGCACGATACATTTTAAAATTTCCGATATGATACTAATATCGTAAATTTGGATATCAGCCGATATGATGCAAATTCGATAGTCTTACAACAGAAAACGCAAAATAATGCTTTAAAAAATGTATGAATACATGACTGAGATTATTGTTATACTCAACATTGTAAAATGCTAAAATGTAGTTTACTGCAGTTCATTCTAATACCAGTTGAGGGCGATGTGGTGCAGCAAAATAACTGTAGACTCTGTAGGAAATAGCTCTTTTACTCATTTACTCTTGTGACAAAGGTCTTGTGGTGTTATGGATTTTTATATAAAAACAAAACAGCACTCAATTTCGGGTTAAAAGTGTGTTATGAATTATGTAACAAGTATAGTATTACTTAAAATTGATTAGAAATGACTTATGTTACTGCTTTACAGCAAAAACTCATACATTACTGTAATTGTGTTACTTTTGTAACATGTTACGCCCAACACTGATTATGACAATGAGTAATGCTAGTTGGTTTTATTTCCTGGTCAGTTAGTAGCATAACCCGTGATTAGAAGGTCACAGGTTCAAGTCCCGGATCAGTAAAGATACCATTGAGGTGCTCACAAGTAAGGTACCGCTCCACGCACTGCTTCCAGGGTGCTCCCGAAAAGATCCCCGCTGCTCTTTAATAGATGGTCAAATGCAGAGCTCACATGTGGTTGTGGTGCACTGCGTGCTGTGCTGTGCTCACAATGAAAATAATACTTTTGTATCAAACGTCAGCTTTATGACAGTAAACGATAAAACGTTTAAAATTCAAATTAAACTGACGGAGATTGAGATCTTTCACACAGCCCCCCCCCCGCAAAAAGTTGTTTTTGTAACTCCTCTTCCTCCTCCTGCAAGCGCCGAGCTCTTCATCAACGTGGGCCGCTAAAGTTAAGCTAATTGGTTCTGCCGTGAGCCGAGCGCCGCCGTCTTTGGAGAGCGCATAAAGGGTTTACAGTGCTTGGTGGCAGACAAGTTGACATGTTCCTTTCTCCTGGAAAATATGGCTTTGCTGAGATTATGTCTATTTCCATGCGGCGTTCTATTTGCGTGGACCCGATTCGCCAGGCCCTTCACCTCTGCAGCTTAGCCTTAATCTGCCTTTAACCGCCGCCTGGGAAAAAAGGCAGCCTGATAATCGCCATTTTTAGACTCACAAGCCTTTATTTAATAATTTTGCTTGATGTTTTACCCTTTTTAATGCAGTGTTTGGGGGAAACAGAGTCGCGGGTGAGCTGTCTGTATGAAAAGGGGTGAGAATAAACAAAAGCGACAGCTCCAGTGTGAGCAAAATAACCACTGTTTATGAATTTGGGGGTAAAATGTGTAGCATAGTAGGACTGCAAGGATTAGTTGACATAATTCAATGATTTAAAAAGAATTGTCAAAGGGGAAATTTAGTGTCTAAGGCCCCATCCACACTGGCGCTTGGATCTTGGATAAATGAATGTGTCTGAACGGCCTACACATTTTTGTTGCATTTTGTTTTGACTTCAGTGAAGCATTACATTGGCGTTGGTTTGACGCTGTTTAACCCCAACCTGCAGCCCTAATTGTAATTTTGTGTGTGTACCTGTAGGGATAGTAATCAGGCTGTGCAAAGTGTTTATCTGTGTGCCGAAATATAAAATAAAATAATATATAAAATATATACAAATATAAAAAAGGAAATAAAAAAACAAGTCTCGTGACACATGAAGGACAGTCTTTGTGCTGCACAGTTGCCTTTACATCACCCACTGAAGCGCATAATAGGAATATTAAACTAACTTAACGGAATCATGATATATATTTTTGGTCCTCCGAACGCAGGTCATGAACACCCATATGGACGCTTTGATTCACTCCCATGATCAGAATAACGGTCGGCGCTCAGTCCGCACTCACCTGACGCTACAAAACGCCAGAAAAATGCCTGATTCTGACGTCCATGTGGACTAGGCCTAAATGTTGTGTTGGAAGACTAGTTGTTATGCTAAGTTCAGACCAGGAGCTACAAAAGCTGTAAAATCGCTGAAGACGCTCAAAAAGCGGAGGCTCATCCATTAAATTAGAGCCAAGAATAGAATTATGTAAAATTACATAAAGTTTTGTAGTTAAAAAATATAGTGCAATAATAATAATTCAGTATGTAAAGGAGCATAGTACTTGTGTCACTCTTGTCAATAGAAAATTATTTACTTCCAGTGATTGTACAGCTTTAGTATCTGGTGTGAACGTAGCATTAGAGAACTCACCTCTGGACCAAGTGTTCATAATTGGTACCATGATTGGCCCTTAAACCCAAGTTGATCTCAGGGAGACTGTTCCTGAAATTAGGAAATGAAAGTCACTCTGGGGTGTGTTTCCCAAAACCATATTTGCTAACATATTGCTAATTACGGTAAGAACACTATGTTAGTTGCTAATGTACACTATGATAGTTGCTATGCTTTTGGGAAACGCACCCCTGAATTAGAGTGTCTGCTAAATTCCGTAAATGTAAACTATGTAAACTATCAACGTAAATGTTGATTGGTAACTGCAGTGCACTACAGGGAGTCCAGGTGGCAACATCGATACCATTGTCTGCTCTGACTGTATTATGCTCTGATGAAGAAGAGCAAACAATGCAGAAGCTTTTAAAATTGTTAGAACATTTCAGAATTTGCAGTGTTGTGGAAGCTACTGTGAAATAACAGCTTTTCCAGCAATGAGCTACTTATGATTTAAAGTATGTCAGCTCCACTACAAGCTGCTGTTTTAATATAGTACAGACCCTCCAGGATTTCGCAGGCCTTTTTTGAGATTGTTGCTAAAAAAGCCTGATTTTGCAGCAGCTTTTCTAAAGAAAAAATGTAATGAAAGTTCTGGTGTTTTTAGGTGTTTTGTTGCAATAAAGTTGCAGGAGCAAGTCAAAGTTGAGGAAAAGTTTACGATTTTGTCCCCATTTATGAAGATTCTTTAACAATGAATTAAAATAAAGGGAACAAAACCACTATTATTCTATTAATCATTAATCGTTTAGTTATTTTTTAAGGTAAATGTGAGGTGTTTTTATCATAGTTTGCTGACGTATGGCTCAACGTTTTGCGGGCAACCACAATGATTGGTCAAAAATTGTGGAAAAGTTGAGGTAATTGGTCAAAATTGCGCAATAGTAATGAATTTGCGGGGATTGGCTGAATTTGTGTTGATAATCGCAACATAGTCATACCATTTGATAAAAAAAGGACAGGGATTCTTGCTTCCGTCTTCCCAAGGTGGACTTCATCTTCCGACTCCATGTGGCAGCTGCCTAGAGCGTGCTGTGCTGTAGTGTGATACATTAGCCAATCAGATACCACTTCTACCAATTCAACACCAATCACAAACACTAGCTAGCGAAAATAGCCGTCATTGTAAAGAGAGAAAAATATTTTTGCAACAGTGGAAAGTTTTGCCAGTCTACATCACTAATTAAAAAAAATAATAATCTTTTAGCATTTGCTACATTGTTTATAATTTGCTCTTTGTAAAAATTGTTACTTACTGGGCAAGCTACAGCATTTCAAATGTAGCTACTCATAAAGCCACTAAAAACAGTTCCTTAAGTTCGTAGCATTGCTAATTTAAATTATCTACTGTCCAGCACGGCTAGTGTTTATTTTGATGCCAGACTCAGTCTTGGTGTGAGAGACGAGGCCTAAACCACCCACACACATTACACACAGCAGCTACAAATCTGGGCAGCATTACGGATTTTTGGCCGAGTCGTCATCATCGCTCTGAGCGTTTTCCTTCCTCCTCCTCCTCCTCCTCCCTTCTGTCATTTGCAGTGACACGGCATAAACCTCGCGAGTTCGTCCCGACTCCAGCCCCATATGCGTCTCCGTGATGCTCGGAATAATCTCGGGATCCCATATGGCCTCGCGTCCCGCCGCATCTCGTCACCACGGTGACGGCGCAGTGGGGGTGGATTTTGGAGGGAGTGGGGGGAGCTGATGCGTCGCTACGTGTTTGTTCAGCCGAGTTTGCTGCGTGACTCCTCGAAGTGGGACGCTGGTGATGTTTACTATATTAGCTTGTTAAAAAACGAGCACCTCAGGAGGGAGGGGGTGGGGCGGGGTTCAGTGGGGTTGTCATGACGATGTAATCATTCATTGATTTATATTTTGACATTTTTGCCCAAACCCAGTTTAGATAATTAATTAAAGGGAGTTAAAACTCTTTTTAAACACTATAGTTCAGGCAATTTCTGTTTTTGTGAACACAGCACACAGTGCATCACAATAATATGTGACCTCTGCATTTGACCTGTCCGTGAAGGAGCAGTGAGCAGCTTTATTTGGCATAGCTTGGGAACGGTACCTTGCTCACCATGCGGTACTTTAGTGGTACTTTTTACCAGTCCATGACTTGAAGCGGTGACCTTCTGATGACGGGGCCAACTCCCTAGCTGTTACACTACCACCTGCCCCAAATGTCTCATGTCTTAAAAGTGAAAGTGAGTGATTATTTGTCATTGTGAACACAGCACAGCACAAATTGCACCACAGCCACATGTGAGCCCTGCATTTGACCCGTCCGTGAAGGAGCAGTGGGCAGCTGTTTTGGCAGTGGGGACGGTAGCTTGCTAATGAGCATTTTTTGTCTATTACTTTTTAGATATTTGTATTTTAAACAAGTAATTTTAATAGTGAAAGTGTCACGGACTCTCTGCAATGCCTGTGTGGAATACTAGGGGGTGGCGGACAGTTGAAAACCCCCGATATAATGGATTATGGTCTGCCACTTCATCAATGCAGAATCGTTCACGTCTGCCTTGTGATGCATTCATTTCAACTCCCCTAGACACCCTACATATTGTAACATCACTTTATATTGAACGGGAGCTACTTTTCATTCACATGACGTATTGGGCAGTTGATAGCGCAATGGTACAGTGATCAGACGGTCGCAGGTTCGAATCCAGGGCCGGTAAAGTTACCACTGAGGTACTCATGAGCAAGGTACCGTCCCCAAGCACTGCTCCCCGGGTGCTGCCAAAAAAAGCTGACTATTGCTTCTTCAATGATGGGTCAAAAGTAGAGGTCGAATTTTGTTGTGGTGCACTGTGGTGCTGTGCTGTGTTCACAATGACAAATGATACACTTAAAACAACATATGATATTGTCTCATATTGATTGCTGACTCCTGAACTGAATCGAATAAAAATCGTATCGCAGCAAAATCTTTGACACGTTGGCAGACCTTGAATCGTTATTTGAATCTATATAATATCGTAATGGAACTTGGGATTTATGTTCGTAGTTTGCAAGGCATAAACGGAAACAGCAGCGAACGCTGGGGCGGAGGAGTAATCAGACATCACCTCACTCTCTCGCTCTCTCTCTCTCCTTCACCTCCCTTCTTTTCGCTTGGCAATCACAGTCAGCCCCTCTGTCATTTATAAACTTTTAATACGTCGGCTCCTGCGGGTGATGGCTAATTTCTCTCGGCACGCAGCTCTTCATTAAAAGTTGATTTTCTGTCGGAGAGGATCCCTATCAAATTAGCCACAGCCGCTTGGACAGCTGTGGGTTTTTACTCATTTATTTATTTTAGTTATTTATTCCGCTGCGCCGTTTCTATTTTTAATGCCACCGCAGCCCCTTGTCTCGGCTCGGGAGCTCATCGTGCCGCTCTTTCTCGCCTTTGCCCCTCTCCGCCTCCGCTCTTCCTACTTTACTTGCTTCTTTCTCTCATTTTTCTCTCCGTCTGACTGCCTTTTTCTCCTGTAAGTCTTGCGCTAATAATGCCACTCAGAGTTCTCTTACGGCGAGGAAATTATTGATGAAATGAGGACAATGTGTGAGAAAGTGGCATGAAATTTATCCATTTGAGCGAGTGTGTGCAGTTGTGAGCTGGGTAGAGTGTCTCGCTTTAGTCACTACTTTTTCTATTTTGATTTATACGAATAAATCGATTTTCCAACAGGTTCTTTTTGGGCGCAGTATGAATTTCAGCTGAAGAGAATAATAAACTCATTCCTTTTCCTTGCACGCTTTTAAAGCAACATCAAAGGCCTGCTTTCTATGTTTACCTGCTGCTCAGCGAGGATTTCTGTAGACACCTGCTCGTACTCCTGTTGCTTCACTGCAATTTGTCAGAAAAACGGGCGATTGATCCCGGTATTCTTTTCTCGTTGTTGGTTTGATGCAGAAGTGTTTGCGTTGTGACCTCTGGCGTTTCTCGTAGAAGGAGGCGACGATCTGCAGCAGATAGTGTTAAAATTCTTCCCTCATTAAAATAATCAGCAGCATCAGGACGCTCTTTAGATTCATCTCCATAAAATTATATCAATTCAGTGCCTAAATGATTTGGTTTTGATTTAATTCAGGAGACAGAGATCGATATCACTTCCATTCATATAAAATCATGAAAAGCAAATAAAATATCAGCTTTATCCCTGAGCTCAACCAGATGTTGCGGTGGGCATGGAAAACCAGTTCCTGTTGATCAGTTCCATCAGTATTGTACACCTCCAATTTTATTGATTCTTCTTAACAATTCTCTCCTTTCCCAGCATGACGTTTTCCGGTTTTCCCTAAGTTTTGCATCGCGGTTCATTATGTCATTGATTTAATGTATCAATATAGATTGATGTGTTGTTACACTCCTACCACTCATTAGCCCCAGAAAGTGGAATCAGAACACTAAAATAATCCTTGAGGGAAATTTTAGCTGTTACAATTGTTCAAGCCAAGTATAAGAATTTATATTATTAGCTAAAAATAAAACAATGAAATAAATGTAAATATGATCAATTATAGCTATATAAATTAACATGTACATAAATAAATTAATAAATATATAAAAGTAGATGCAATTTACATGCCCAGCACTTTTTAGGTACTTTTTAATATCTTTAGGGGCGGCACGGTGGCGCAGTGGTTAGCGCTGCTGCCTCACAGCGAGGAGGTCCTGGGTTCAATCCCCAGGTCAGCTGTAGGGTCTTTCTGTGTGGAGTTTGGATGTTCTTCCCAGGTGCGTGTGGGTCTCCTCCAGGTGCTCCGGTTTCCATCCCACAGTCCAAAATCATGCAATGTAGGTTGATTGGCGACTCTAAATTGGCCCCATAAATTTCCCCTCGGAAATCATCATAGTTCATCGGAGCCACCATGTGTGTGGTTATTAATGGGGTCATGACTCGGCCCTTGGCCCCAGCTCAGGGGTCAAGACGAGCCTTGACCGGTTTCTCTTCCGACCCCGCCTTTAATTTAATCGCTTGTTTTTGCGCAGCTGCTCTCTTGCGTATAAATGCACAGCTGCGCAGGGGGCGGGGCTGATGGCTCCGGGAGAGGGAGGGTTGGGGTCGACTCCACCAGCCGCGAAACCGGTCTCTCAGTTTCTCTCTCCCTCCTTCTCCCACACTCTCTCGCGTGCTTTTCCCTGCCAAGAAATCAACTTTAATGAAGCTCTTGGTGCTCAGACGAGAATCCGGCCCTGACTGGGCACTGCAGGCCGCTCGCGTGATGCTGTAAGGGGGTGTGTGTGTGTGTAAGTGTTTGTGTGAGTGTGTGTGTAAGCACTGAAAAAAACAAGATGAGAGATCCATCTCTTTTGCTTTATCACATGTAATGGGCGCATGAGGTGCGGGCGTGACGCTCGGCCACGGCAGTGAATTACCTCGGTGTCGACAGGACGAGCTCGGCTCACATTCTCCACTTTAATGCATTACGGCTTTGAGGAAATCAGGCTCTCTACCTCCCTCTCTCTCTCCCTCTCTCTCTCTCTCTCCCCCTGGAGCAGATGACAGGGAGGATATGGGAATTAGCCAGCATCAATCCCACCAGAGGCTGGAGGAGGCTGCCGAGGAACGCTCCGTGCCAACAATGACATTTTCCCTGTAATAATATGCAGCATTATCTGTGCCGAGAGCATCTGCCTCTGCTTGGAAACGCTTATATCTTAATATGGTTCACACACAAAAAATAAGATAACCAAAGTAACATATGCTGTGTAATATCGGGGTTTGACGTAAACAGGTCCGATGTGTGGACTCTGCTTTATGGTGCGCTGGCCTACAATGTCACACCAGCCCATTTGAAGCTGATTGTGTGTGTATGTGTGTGTATGTGTGTGTCCTACGCTGCACGTGTGGGACGTTCAGGCCGCTTGGGGTAGCATGTTAACCGGTGGAGCAGCCGGTTGACCAGATGTTCCAGCCCCCGGTGGAGTTGTCGCAGGAGGACCTTTAGTCCCGTACCTGCTCTCCTCTCCAGACCCGCTGTGCCACTCTTATATAGCCTCCTGGTACGGGCATCGCCCAGCTCACCTACTGCTGCTGTATATACCACTATATCACACGCGATCCTGATTCCACGTACAGGCTTTATTCATCTAGTACACTCATGTAGGTACTGTACTGCGGCTTCCGTGGAAACATTGAAACACTGAAGGTCGTTTAAACACAACTCATCACCATGTGCCACACCAAAACATGATCTCTGCATGCAACCCTGACATGGAAGCTGACATGGGCATCACCTGGGGAGCAGTGCTTAGAGATGATACCTTGACAGGTACCTCAGTGGTGTTACTTTTACCAGTCTGAGATTGGATCTGGTGAAAATGAGTGATTATTTGTCACTGTGAACACAGCACAGCACAACTCACGGTGCCCCACAACCAAATGTGACCAATCCATGAAGGAGCAGTGGACAGCTGGGAACACCAGGGGAGCAGTGCTTGGGAAAGGTACCTTGCTTATGAGTACTTCAGTGGTACTTTTACCAGTTCTGGTTTCAAACCAACAACCCTCCGATCATGGGGCAGCTACCCAATCGTTACACCACCGTGTGTATGTGTGTGTGTGTGCTTTATGGGTAATTTTGAGAAGGTTGCTAGTTAGCTGGCCATGCCGCTCCCCCCGCAGCATCCCTTTTTGTCCTTGTGAAGGTGTGACCGCAACCTGTTTCTCGTTCTTTGTATTTTCAGAAAAGTCCCATCAATCATTTTGTGCTACATAAATGTGAGCTTTTATCAGTCTACAATGGCATTGTGTAACAGACAGGAAAGTAAGATGGATGGGAAACGAAACAGGTGCGGCTCGGTCCAGGGGGCACAATGACATTTTTTGAGAAAACCTTATATTTTCAATATATAAGAAAAGGCAAAATCGGAGGACCCTCTTGTGCTTATTCCGCCCTCACCCCCTTCCTCTTTATACAAAAGAAGTTGAAATGAGTCACAAATTGCCGGCAGATTATTTCCTACTCTTGTGGATAATGTGCTACCTCATGCAGCCTTTGATTTTGGCTGGTTTTCGTGGCTCTCCCCCTGGTGTTTACCCAGCCGTCTGCCCGCGGCTCTCTTGGAATCCCAGTTGATAGCTGTCAGGCGGTGTTGCTGGGTGGCAGCGGGCAACGGGATGGAGAAGGGGGGGCGTTGTACGGAGGGCAAATCTGTCAAATCTCATGAGCGGAGCCGTGCTGTGATGTGAAGGGGGCCGTCAGGAGACGGGGAGCGCCAACACAGGTATATATACACACACCCGAGCGGGAACCCTTCCTCGTCCTCGGGCTGGAACTGGCTGTGACGCCCTGGTGAGATGGTGTCGAGGCAAAAAAGGGGGAGAGGGAGCGGGGGAAGTGAGGAGGAGGAGGAGGAGGAGGAGGTGGAGATGGAGCGAAATCGGCCCAGAGGCAGTAAATGGAAGTGTCTCGCACGGCAGTGAAGGAGGATGACAGCCAACATCTGTCCCCTCCAGACCCCGCAATGGTACGTTCTGCAGAGAGGAAAGAATGTGATCCTTCTGGAACATTCCTCTTGCTACACTCAACCGCTCCGTCTTGCGCCTGCATGGACGTGACTGAAGGTTAATGCTGAAATCTCTGAAGAAATAGGGACTTGTGTGGTCTAAAAGATGAGTTTTTCTTTTCAGAAATCAAATTGAATCAGATCAAAATATAAGCGTTTTCACATCAGCTTATATTTCTGACATTGTGCAACCATGTTTCCCACCAAAACTACCATTTTTAGTATCCTATTGCAAAAAGCAAAGCTGCTGCAGCTTCTCCAGTAAGCAACTATTTATTTTCTAAATAGCAAAGTAGAGAGTTGGACACAAACCTAATTTCCATCTGAAAATATAACCTTGCTGCACATTTGCAGCAACATTAGTAAAGGTTAACGGCAACTGTTTACCGGAAGCCTAAAATCTTTGTAAGGGGTGTGCTGTGCAGTGTTCACAATGACAAATAATCATTGCTTTTGAAGGATGGCTACTTTCAGCTAGCGGGCATTTGGTGTTGTTGGTATCTGAATGGCTACCCTACATGAACATCAAGTATTACTGGATGTAGTTAGCTACCTTTAATAAGTGGCTTGTATCTTGATGAGCTACTGCTTAAAAGTGGCTTCCACTGCTTCATTGCAAAAAATCAGTGTCAGAAAATAAGAAAAAGAAAAGGATAATAAGAAAAAAGGTTCCAGAATCAAGCAAAATTATCTGCCAATATAGTGAAAAAAATTATCTTGTAAAGATCTCCTAAAACAAGAAAAAAATCTTTCTCTTTTTCCATGTTTTTAGCTTTAATATTCTTAAAATAAGCAAAGTTGTCATGAATTTCGTAACTCGTAGTGAAGAGCATGAGAACCTGCACTGCAAAAAATAAAAATCTGTACAAGTGTAATTGACTTGAATTCAGCATTTTAATCTTGTTACACCATTTTTTGGATTCATTTTCTTGGTAAGACTGAATATTGTTTAGATTATCTTGAGTTATCCTACCTAGGTAATACAACTAATTTTGAGCAGTTTTTTCTTAAAACAACCTACATTGGTAAAGGAGTTGTGTTAACTGTTAATATAGACTGTACGTATATTTTTTACTTGTTCCAAGAGAAACTGAGAAAAAACTAGTATATCTCGGCTTAATTTGGGTTGTGTATGTTTAGTCTTTGAGCATTTTTTTCTCTTGTTTTAAGAAATCTTAGCAAGTAAAAGTAATTTTCTTGTTGCACTGATACAGATAATTTTTGCTTGAAATACATTTTTCCCTCAAAATAGTAATTTTTTTTTCTTATTTTTAAAAAAGGATTTTTTGCAGAACCTGTCCGCTCTTCTTAATTAAATTTTCTTTATTTCATTTTAAGAACACTGCAAAAATGCCTTCCTTTTTAGAATATAAATAGCTTTTTTTCCAATTTCTTGAAATGGTAAAAAATATATCGATGAAATTCACCATAGCAGCACAACTCCTTTGGGTATCAATGTAGGTTGTTTTAAGAAAACTGCTCAAAAATGAGTTGTATTACTTTAGGTAGATGTCTCAAGATACATATTTTCTTGAAACAAGTCAAATAATCTAAACAATATTCAGTCTTACCAAGAAAATAAATCCAAAAAATGGTGTAACAAGATTAAAATGCTGAATTCAAGTCAATTACACTTGTACAGATTTTTATTTTTTGCAGTGAAGTTCTTATAATGAGTCAGTTGTTCTTAATAAGATAATTGTAGCCAGCATTTCTTAAAATAAGATTATTTATCTCACACATACAAGTCTAGTCAAGTCAGTTATTCTTAAAATGAAAAAAAACAAGATCTATTTTTTCTTTTTAGGATTTTCTGGCTTGTTAAGATTTCATTTTTTTGCAGTGTTGAATTCCTTGACTTTTAATTCAGTTTAGGATTCTCCTTTTGTCTTTATTGTCTGTGTGATACAGGTTTGTGTTTTTTTCTGATCGTACCAACATTTGTTCAACTTGTGCCTTAAAATGTGCTTCATAAATACATTTATTTCTTCTCACCCACCTGCGGATCCAGAGTGCATGCCATGTGGCGCTTATTGGTGGCGGGTCGGGCTTTCTTTGTGGTGGAAGGCACTCTTGCACGTGTACACAGAAGCGAGCAGCTCTGGGTGAAACTTTAATTCTAATTGATCCCCGGGATGGCGTGTGGACACAGGTGTGTAGCCGCAGGGCAGCAGCGCCCGGACCGGCGTCGCGAGAGAAAAGCGAAATAGCGTAAACTCCAGCAGCAGGACGGCTGACCTGGATTTTCTGTCAGCAAAACTATGATGGAAAGGTTTCTCCTCGGCATGCCGGCTGTTCTCGGCCGCTAATGGGCCGGCGTGGTTGGCGAGTGTATTTACGGTGCGTGTTTGTATTTTCAGACATTTGCTCTTGAAATTGGTGTTGAGGGTTCGGGCGAGTGTGATTTATGTGAATGTGGGCAGCAGCAGGTTTTGTACTTTTTACCCCCATGGGTACATGTTTTTTTTTTTTGGCAAATACATTGGCATGAGCTTTGGGGCCACATAGAATATTTTTCCCACGTCAAGATTCAAGATTTTTTGCTACATAAATAAGTGTACAAGTACATATAGTAAAATATACCCTGATTGTGAGTGATTATTTGTCATTGTGAACTAGGGAGGCATGATTCAGAAACTCTTACAATTTGATTCCTGTTCTTGAGCTCATGATTTCATTCAAAATTGATTCACGATTCATAAACAATTCACCATTCAATACATAGATGAATGTGTTTCCGGAGTGCTGTTTTCAGTTACTCTTCCCATTTAACTGTGGCCGATCAGCAACCAAAAACCACACTGAATCATGCATTTATTCATTATCCAAGCTGCTTAATCCCAACCGGGGTCGCTGGGCGGACCGGAGCCTTTCCTGGCAACAGTTAACGTACAGTGCATGATTTTGGAGTATACAAGGGAACTGGAGGCCCCGGCAGAAACCCACCTGAACACAGGGAGATCATGCAAACGCCACACAGAGGCTGTGCGACCCCCATACTGATCAACTGTAGTTTACTAAATGTAATGCGTATGTACGCATACTGACCGGATTTCCTTCATGTTCATGCAAAGGAGGTTTATCTTGGCAGATTTCCACATTGTGCCATCTACAGGATTGGCGAGCTGAACCCCCGTCAGGGAAAAAGTAAACTAGTGCCATTACGTTAGTTGAATCAATTTTTTGGAATGCATGAATCGATTTTGAATTGACAGAAAGAGAATCGTGATTCGGTTCGATTTCTTTGCACACCCATAATGGGAACACAGCAAAGCACACAGTGTACACAAGCTAACGTCACCTCTGCATTTGACCCGTCCATGAAGGAGCAGTGGGCAGCGTCTTGACAGTTGGTGACATAATGGTTGGGTGTTGGCCCCAAGATCAGAAGGTCGTCGGTTGGAATTCCAGACCGGTAAAGTTACCACTGAGCGAGGTACCGTCTCCAGGCACTGCTCCCCAGGTGCTGCCCATGTCAGCTGCCCACTTCTCCTTCACAGAGGGGTTAAATGCAGAGCTCACATTTCGTTGTGCACTGTGTGCTTTGCTGTGGTGTCACAATGACATAATAATCACTCAACTTCATTTTTGAGAACGGTACCTTGCTCATGAGTACCTCAGTTGTACCTTTACCTTTCCAGGACTTGAACCGATGACCATCGCGATCACAGGGCCAGCTCTCTAACCGTTACGCTACCGACTGTGCCAAATGAGAGATTAAAGAAATATTATAAAAATATGTTTCTTAAAGGGGGATTCATGCATAAGCACATCATGTTACAACATTGCTGCCATTACACCTAATCAAATCCTCTGACAATAGCCCACACTGACAGACGCCCAAGCATCTGGCATCCCAAACGCTGTGAATTTACAAAGCGCTGTGGCAACCCCGTCCTGCTGCTTAGTCAGGAAATCGTGTCTGTTCATGGAAAACGGGTGGTGAAGAGAAAAACGAGATGTGATGTGGGAGGTACGGAGGTAGGTAGGGCTGGGCAGTTAACCAAAAAATTAATCTACATTCGCAATCAGAACATCTAATCTACATAATATTGGCCAAGTTGGATTACTTTTGAAATATACTTATACTTCCCACAGTATATGTTTATGTACTGTCTGCATGCAAATATTCTATGGCGTGTGTTATCGTGTGACTGTGTTTCCTGCATTTATTTCAAAATCACAAATATATGATATTTACTCTTTCATTATAAAAACTTCCCAGCTTGAGCATATAAAAAATAATATTATTTCTTGTGACTCATTACACTATCTCTATTTGTAAAATAATAGTTACTAAAAAAAACTACAGAAAATTATGCATAAGTTAGTAGTATGGCTCAGTTGGTAGTGTAATGATTAGGCCACTCACCCCTTGATCCGAAAGTTCAAGTACCGCCCCCGAGCACTGCTCCCCTGGGTGCTGCCCATGTCAGCTGTCCACTACTTCATGGATGGGTCAAATACAGAGGTCACATTTGGTTGTGGCACACTGGGATGTGTTCACAATGACTAATAATTTAAATTTTATATATATATATTCTATGTGCCTTCTTTGTACGGTAAAAACTGGAGGCACTTTGTCTCGTCTCTACCTCTATACAGCTGAGAGAACAATAAAGTTTACTTTGTCTTTGAAAACACTAATTTTAGTTAGATACTCCTCCACCCTGAAACACTTGTAAATAAAGTTCTCTAATTATAATCAAGATAAAATAATCAATATTGTGATAATCATATCGTGATATTGATTTGAGCTCATATCGCCCAGCCCTAGTGGTAGGTTGGTATTAAAACTGTAAGGCAGGAGTTAAGAACTGCAGTTGGGGTTTGGAGATAAAGCTGCGTATAAAAGCTGCTGATGGCTGACTAGGTGTTGTCATGTCTGGGGCCTTGTCGTCCACGTTCCCTCAGTCCCTCGTTCACTCGTTCACTCGCGGTCCTTATTCTCCCGTTCGGAGATGTCCGGAAGCATGCAGCACTATAAAAGAGTGATGAGCAAGCCAGAGAGAGACGGAGCGAAGGAGAGAGAGAGCGTGTGTACAGCACTTTATTCAGGAATACTGACTTATTTATAGGTGTCGGAATCTTGTTGTTTGCTTGTTTTATTGAAAAGCTTGCGGCTGCGGTGACGAGGGGCCGCAACGCCAGCGCCATCTCGGAGGGGGGGCTCCACTGCACAAATCTGCTGCTCAATAAATAAGTCAGCACAGATGAATTTTTCATTTGCACCAAATCCATTGTCGGCGGGAACGATGTGGAGGACGCGACGTTGCCGCGAGGAAGCTGCGCAGAACCCGGGTTCTGTTCTTACACTCCAACATCAGCCTGGGGGGTCGACCAATAAAACCCAACACCCCCCAACCTGAGGACAAAACGCTGTTGCCATGGTTATGTGACAGATGTACAGAAATTAAATATATTGCAGTATATTATAATTTATATTAACAGCATATTAACAGTATGAAGTATTTGAAATATACAAAAAATATTAAATATATCAATGTGAATACATTCAACAGAAAATCTATCATATATTGATATATTTTATATATTTTTTCAATTGCATAATTTTATTGTTGTTTATATATATTCACATAGCATGTATTTCTACCATATATACAAAATATAACAAAATACATTTTATTTTTACATGTTATTATTATAAGTGCTGTGTTATTATACTTTATTTTTTACATATTCTTTTATTTATGTCATGCGTGTTATATATCCAGATGTTACATTGTCTATATATTGCCAAACATGTTCAAATGAAGTGTACAGTTTTTAATTTGATATTAGAATTAAAACATGCAACAGCATTGACAGACATATTTATGGATGATTATAATTATAACATTATATAATTAACTAAATCTGCACAAAATCCAGCTAAACTACAAAATGAGCACATCATTTTTCTTAATAAGTTGAAAATAAATTAACATGTAATTTTAATATGTAAATATATTTTCAGAAATGTACTGCAAATTGAAATTACTCTTATATTTATATGGGTGTATGGGCAATATATTAGTCAACACATTTATAATGTAATTGGATTAATATATGTAATCTAATATTTATTGTATATATATATATATGTTTGTCAATGCAATTGCTTGTTTTAACTGTTACAACATAATGGATCCATCAATATATAACATTAAAAACAATACAATTAATTTGAACATACTTCTGGCAATGAAATACCTGGGTATTTTGTTTTCACATTGCTACATACTGTATATAATTACATTTTATACGGGACATGCTCTGATGTGTGTAGAAGCAGCGTTCTTCAGGCTGTATACATGATGACGTGGCATCGGGGCGCTTGGTGCTCTGACAGATGTTCGTTGGTTGGTTGGTTCGTTTTCGGATCTGAGTGGGAACGGGCTGTGATTTAGTGCTGCACTGTCACTTCTTGTATGCTGTAAGCTGCTTTTACGGGGAAGGAGAAGGAGGCATGAAAAGTTTAAACCCTCCGGTCGGATGAAGAAATAAAAAAACCTTACGAGTTCTAAAGCTCGGCGAAGCAGAAGAGAGAGAGAGAGAGAGAGAGCCAGAGAGAGCGGTAGCGAGTGACGCACAGGAGAAGCAGACGAAATGATGGAGGAAGGCGAAGGGAGAGAGTGAGAGCGGGGCGCGAGTGTAGGGTTGAGAGAGGTTGAGGTTGACGCAGGTGAGCAGAGCGATTGAGCCAGACAAAGAGAGAAAATGGAGAGTACGAAAGTGATGTGATGGAGGGACGCGCCTGATCGGATCGAGAGGTTGAAGGAAGGAGAGAGCCGAGGAATACGGACCATCGCTGGATGAGTTTGCTGTACATTAGGACTTTTCTCTTTGACATGAATGATTTAAAAACTCAACTTACTCGCTTAAAACCTCCTCTCTAAGTCCAGCCGCTTGGCAAATGGCCCCGGGCTTCTCAGAATAGCGGCCGTCCGTGATCTCTGTTGGTGCATTTCTGTTTTTTTATCGGTGAGAAAACATCAGAAGACAGATAGGTAAATAAATAAATAAGACGTGGCATGTTTTATTTAGCTGCGCGTCTGCATCCTGGATTCTCAAAGTGAGAGGAAGCTCTGAGTGGACGGAATCTGCTGTTTCACTTTGTTCCACAGTAACTGACCTTCCTCTAATGGCGCTCCACGCAACAGGGCTTTTGACTCCACTTTGGGAAAAGTGGGCATCTGGGCAAGTTAGACCAGTTCCACTTCTGGAAGTTTCAAGTGCTTTTAGGATTATAACTGGTGAACAGGCCGTCAGGATTTTTAAAAAAGAAGAAGAATAATAATGAACAAAAATGTGACTGCAAATCAGTGGCAAAATTTGATGTTTCGAGATCATTTATTTTTCACAAATATGATTTTTACACAAAAGACACATTTAGACTTTCCAGGGTGTCGTTCACAACTATTAACACAAATTCCAATCCCCGCGAATTCATTACTAGCGTAATTTTGACCAATTACCACAACGTTTCCACAATTTTTGACCAATCGTTGTTTCCCGCAAAACGTTGAGCCATACGTCAGTAAACTCACTTCCTTGTTACGTTTAGAAGACGCAGGGAGCGTGGAATAAACGCCTCACATTTATCTTCAACCTGGACTTGCTCCCGCAACATAATTGCAACAAAACTACTAAAAACACTGCAACATTCATCACAATTTTTTAGAAAAGCTGCTGCAAAATCAGGCATTTTAGACCACAACTATCTCAAAAAAGGCCCGCGAAATCCTGGAGGGTCTGATTTAGTGAAATGTGCATGAGGCTGGGCAATAAAATGTACTAATAAATGAAAGAGAATTATTAAAATGCTAAAATTAAGGTGAGAAAAATATATTTCAGATAAATATTACAACTAAACATCATGGGCTGGTTTCTTGCTAATAGATTAAGCCTAGTCCTAGACTAGCTTTGAGTTTGAATGGTAAATCTCCATTGGTACTACAATTTAGTCCAAGACTAAGCTTAATCCATGAGCAGGAAACCAGCTCCATGTGAACAGTGTGCAAATATTATAAAACTGAATATCTACATCTGACTTGACAGACGTATGTGGAGACGGCGAGATACTTAGGAGTTTAAATCAAAAGCTTTATCATAATACAATATTATATCGATTCACCAGCCAGATTATAGATGACTAGTTAGTGTTATTTCAAAGTACTTGGTTACATTCCAACATTACTGTTTGTGAATTGTAACGTGTTACACGACTCCTGCATTACTGTTGAGTTACTTTCACCAAAATAAATGTGGAATTAGGACATTGTAAAATGGTAAAATGTAGTTTACTGCAGTTGATTCTACATCCAGTGGAGGGTGATGTGATGCAACATAATGACTAGACATACACTCTGTAGGAGATACTCACGTTATTTTACTCTTGTCACAGAGCTCTCGTGGTTATGGGGATTTCATTATTAAAAACAAATGATCACTTTTAACCCAAATTTATAATAATAATATAATATATAACAAGTATAATATTACTGAAAATGTATAAGTAATGACTTACATTACTGTGTTACAGCAAAAAGTCATACATTACTGTAATTGATTACTTTAATAACATGTTACTACCAACATTGTTAACCAGAAATTCAAATGGAAAAACAATCTACTTCTCCGGTTCAATGTAAAGTGACATTCAATGTGTATGATAATTGATTGATGTTTTCTTTGCATTGATTCAATGTAGATATATCGATGTATCATTACACCCCTATGAGATATAGTGTCAGAGTAAACTTTATTTTCATCTCTGCTATATACTGTACAAGTTTACAGAGAGACGAGACGATGTGGCTCCAGCTTTAACAGTCCAAAGAACAAAGAAAAAGGAACAAAGAACAAATAAGGCACATAGAATAAACAATGTATTAATGGAATATAAAACTTACACTTTAAACTAGAAGAAGAAAGAGAGACAATTAGAGTGCAGGATTCAGCCTACAATTATGGTCTTGGAGTTGTCTTTAACACTGAATGTGTATAAGATCTGTAACAGTTTCAATATGAAAAATTCTATTAAATAAAACAGTATCTGTTAAAATGTCAAGTTGGATCAAGTATGTGCAGATATTGTAGCAGCAGTGGAGAACTAGAGTCTGTGCAATACTTTCAATGATTTGTGCAGATACAGTCATTTAGAAAAGGTGAGAAGTGATAAGTACATACAATGTTGAAAAGTTGTGCAAGTATGTAGCAGCAGTGGAAAAATAGTGCAAATATTGTAGCAGCATCAAGAGAAGAGGGTTACAATTTCAATCGTCTGGCATTAAACCAGATCAGCAGCAGTTTGGAGTGACCGTACTGTACAGTCTGTAAATATAAACATTAATCCTGAGACCGTGAGAAAGAGAGTTGAGTATGTGTTATAAAGAACAGGTAAAAGGTTGTGGTTTTATGTCCTGGTTAAGAAGCCCAGTGTGTTGAGGATATACTGGGCCTCCTGAGTGTCTCTGTTTTGGCCATGATACTCCTGAAGAGTTTGCCTGATTTCAGCAGGCTGGATAGTTACTGGGCTGAAACGAGTCCTATGTGGTCCTTAATGTCCTCTAAAAGTTGGAATTACAGTAACTTTGGCATTTACTTGATTAATAGAGAGCATGCCTGTTCCAGAGGAACAAGGTGCCGAGTGTGTTGTGTGTTAGGGCCGGATTTATGGAGCGGCGGCTCCTCACTGATGGCATCCGCAACGATACAACGCTGTGCGACATCAGATTTAATGGAGTGGGAGATAGAGACATGTCTGTTCGCTCATGTCTACTCCAGTCACTCTGCTGTCTCTCACTCGTTATTTATGATACGTCCAAAATACAATCTCGTTTTAAATAGAAATAGAATAAAGCAATCTATCGATCTACAGCGTATCAACACTATCCATCTGTGTTTATCTTTCTATCTGGCTTCCCCATCATGGTTGCTCTTCCCCCCCCTCCTCACTTCACCCACACGATGCATTTTCCTCCTCTATTTGTTTAGTGATCCATCAGTCTATTTACCTTATCATGCTGCCAAACCATCCATTTACACTTGCATCTGTCTGTCAGGCTATATCGTACTATCCATTTGTCCAACTATCTCTCTGTCTACTTATCCAGCTGTCAATCAAAGCTCCTTCCCAGCTATGCAGCTTTTCTTTCAGCTCTTGTACAGGCCTCTAAAGCAGTCGACTTTGCAGGTCTGGTCCCCGTCCCGAGCTCACAATTTATGAATATTTACGTATTTACATTCACAGCATTTAGCAGATTATATTATGCGGACCGACGTCCATCGGTGCTTTGTAGTCCTCATCTGTTCATCAAACCTGTAAATAAACAGCTGCTGTTGGTAGCGTAATGATAAGGGTGTTTTCCTGTGATCGGAAGGTCGCCAGTTGGAATGCTGGACTGGCAAAGGTACCACTGAGGTACTCATGAACAAGATACCATCCCCGAGCACTGGACGCTACCCATGTCAACTGCCAATGCTCCTTCACAGATTGGTCAAATGCAGAGCTCACATTTGGTTGTGGTCTACTGTGCTGATCTGAGGTGTGTTTACAATGATAAGTTGCACACCTTAATAAGAATCTGAATAAATTTTATTAAGTATGTTGTCACATACAAGGAATTCACGTGGGTGGTTGGTGCTATATAAATATAACTAAAATATATAGGATGCTAATATAAATATGGCAGCAGCATAGTGGTGGAGCACTCTCACCTCACAGCAAGAAGGTCCAGGGTTCTATCCCCAGTTCGGAGTCTTTCTATGTGGAGTTTGCGTACTCTTCCTGTGTTGGTATGGGTCTTGTCCAGGTGCTTTCTTCCCCAAGTCCACATCATGCTCTATAGCTAGATTGGTGATTCTAAATTCCTTAGGGGTGAGTGTGTGTGCCCACCCAGGGTTGATCACCTCCTTGCACCCAAAGTGTTGGATAAGTTATAGTCATTGTGACCCTGTCAAAGGAAAGTAGTGTTGAAGATTTGGATTTTTCTGATGTTGTAAAGAAGAAATCTGCTGGTCCTTCAAAGGTTGTCAGTGATACTATGATACTACATTCTCCATTTATGTCATTTAGCAGACACTCTTATCCAGAGCAACTTTTCCTAATTTCAGGAAGTTTCTCTGAGAACAACTTGGGGTTAAGGATCTTGCTCAGGGACCTAATGATGGTGCTGAAGGTAGAATTTGAATCCACAACCTCTTGGTTCAGAGGAGAGTATCTACAACACCAACAGTGTTACTCATCACCAAATTCCTCCCCCAGTGTTTAAATCTCTGCTATACTATGACAGGTAGTCCAGTGAAGGTTTCTTGAAGCAGCCACCACTTCTTTTCAGACTTTATTCCTGGTGGAGAGCAATTACCGCCTTGTTATTTTTAAAGAGCAAAAGAACTCTCAATTCCTTCTGACTGTGAAAGCTTGGACAATTGCACTTTATGCTTCTGGCCATAGATGACTGTGATTTTATAAGGCTTTTTTACCCAGGACCTAACAATAGGACCCACCTTTTCAAAAAATGTGCACTGTTTGGCAACCCAAGCTTTCTGCCCGTTCTCATCTCAGCATTGCATTTCTGCCTATTCAGGTTTTCTTGTATCTGTGATCTTGGAGTCCAACTTGAATTTATTTCAATTCTTTCTCACCACCATGTGGGAAAAAAAGTCAAACATATCAGAATTTGTCAGTATTAAAATGTTTTTTGTTGGATAGAGTGTCATCATACTGTCAGCATCGTTTCAAGAAATGTTCTTATTTTCCAGACAAATTTCAGGCTAAGACTAAGTGTGCATGCTTCGTTCCTGTCATTTATTTTTTCCTTCATGGGCAAAAAGTTCAGCAGAGGCTGACCTGCACATTCACTTTCAATAAGCTCCTGTCATGATTTCTTAGGTCTCGTGGATAAATGCTGTCAGCTAGGGTTTATGCGAGGCAACATACTGAGATCCAGGCTGTGCTTCTCTTGTCCTGACTACTGCATCATTGGCATTACTGCACTGCCGGAACAGGTTGGCACCAGGGTGAACCGAACCAGGTCACTTGCCTTCTAGACTCCAATCCGGCCCTGCTTGGCCCTGGCACCGGAGCAGGACTGACCTGTCCTCATGGTGCAATCGCCAGCCGTCCGGCTCCCTGCCTAGCCACAATCAGTCCTGGATGATCGGTGATGAGCCCTCCGGGCCTGGAGAAGAGTAGCCTGATGGATTACCCACTCTCTTTCCTCTCCGGAGTTTGGCCAGAGGGGCAAAGACACCGCCAGAACCCCCATCTGCCCCTCACTGACACAGACCTGCCTCGCAGCAAGATCCCTGTCCTGCTGATCAAGCCCCTCCATCCAAAGCTGCTAGTGTCCACATTACCACTGCGCATCATGGTTCATGCCCATCGCCACTGCTGGTGTTACCAAACCCTCCGGTTCAGCCAAGTGTTGGGAACTGAGTGCAAATTGACAACATTTGGGGATACAGGGCATTGTCTCATAGCAGGACAGATTCTTCATGCTTCTCTGAGGGACTGCTGTCAACATGTTGGAGATTAAAATTTACCAAATGTAACAGACTCTCTTATCCAGACTGACTTCCATTACCAAATTATAGGGACATGCCTTGGTAGCTTCTTAGTCATCCAGGACATAGTGGTATTGAGAGCTTATAGCGAAAGCTGTTGGACTTATTTTTGGTTCTTGAAGATGTTTTGCGTCTTATTCGAACCTCTTCTACCAGGGAAAGATTCCCTGGAGCAACTTGGGGTTAAGAGCCCTGCTTAGAGGCCCATTGGTGGTTGTTTTGGCAGTATGATGAAGCTGGATTTGAACCTACAACCTCTTGTTTCCACTGGGCCACTACCAATAACACTTTAACAGAGAAACTCAAAGTTAAATGCTGGAGAGATACAAGCCAGTCTCAGAGCTGATCATCTATGCCACATTGGTATTGGCACAGCACTGAAAGTCTTTGAGTAAGTCACCTTCTCTCTGAAAATTGTCCAGTATGTGAGCCAGTTGACCCAAGTTAGGCCTAATGAAATTATTCAGGCTGGTCGATAGCATGGGTGTTTTTGGAAATAAAAAATACATTAATTTCGCTTCAGTGTCCCAGTAACCTTCAGTACTAGGTTTCTTAATGCTTGGCAACAACATTTCCTGATTGAGTAGTATCCTTTGAGCACGTCCAGGATGTATCATTCCCAACCTTTACTAAGATTTCACAAGTATTCTGATCCCATGCCCTGCCTTCTTTTCTTGGAAGTCATTGGATGGGAAAAAAATCAGATATAAAACCTTTATCTTTCACTGAATTATCTTTTAACCAAAGGAGCAAAACATGTTTGTGCTCATACTAGCTGACTCTGACTACACATTTTTTGTTTTCTGACAACAATCACAAGAAACAGTAAGTGCTCTCATTTTACAGCACCTCAGAGGGAAAAGCAAATCCAGACTGTGCTGTGAGGAATAAAGAGTTATGCACTTCTTACAGTACAGTTGCACTCAAGTTTACAACACTCGTTGCAAACTGTCTGTTATTCAATACTTAAGAGGCACATAATCCAAGCATCATGTGGGCCAAGGCTTGATCTGTTTAGTTTTGATCTGTGGGTCTGCAGTGGGGCATATGTGGCACTGAAGTGGGTTGAATGGCTTAAACTCTGGCTTGATGGTCACAAAAAAAACAAACAGGCCTGAAAGAGCAACAATGAAGTCAATTTTTAGGCACTCAAATGCTGACACTGATACTTTATGTATAACACTCTTAGTATTTGAGAGCTGTTGATGTGTTCTGCCAATGATGTGGTATGTAGTAAGTACTGCAGTGTCATCACCACTGGGCCAGTTGGTAGCATAACAGATTGCGTGTTCACCCAGGGATTGAATCCTGGACTGGTAAAGGTACCACTGAGATAGTCCTAAGCATGTTACCATCCCCAGCGTGGGATTTAGATTTCCAGACATTGTTATCCAGAGTCACCCTGGCACAACTTGAGGTTAAGGGTCTTGTTCAGAGGTTGTAGTTCTGACATTGGGATAAACCTGGGTTTGAACCCACTGCCTCTCCTGTCCAGAGGTGACGATCCTACCATTAGGTCATCACTCCAATATGATGGAATAAAAATCCACTTGTCTAGGACTTAATATAGTCCTAGTTCAGCATCTTAACCACTGAGCTACCTCAACAAGAGTGGCACCAGCACGAGTGCAGTGGAAAACAGGAAACAGTTGGTAGCGTGATCGGAAGGTTGCCGGTTTGAATCCCGGACTGGTAAAGGTATCACTGAAGTACTACTGAGCAATGTACCATCCCCAAGCACCCTGTGCACTGTTCATATCAGCTGCTTACTGCTCCTTCATGGATGGGTCAAATCCAGAGCTCACATTTGGTTGTGGTGCACTGTGTGCTTTGCTGCGGTGTGTTCACAATGACAAATAATCACTCACATTCACTTTTTTTCATATAAAAGAGGCAGCAATGGTATGTTTACCAGTCTGGGATTCAAACCAATGTCCCTTTGATCACAGAAACAACTCTATCCACTACACTTCCACAAACCTTCAGGTTGAGTTGATGAAAATGTAGATGCTTTTTGCGTTACTTTGGAGAAGTGTTGCAGAACTTTTCTAATAGAAATAAACCAATTCTTGAGAAGAAGCCCAACTGTGCTCCGACCTGAACCGTGAGGGAACAGAGACTCTACACCTTACTTAGATCTGCTCTGTCTGTCTGCATCCAGCTGTCTTTCACAGGTAGAGCTCACTTCTCAGCGAATTACAGCCCTGATGATCAGCTGTGTGGATTAGCCCAGGGCTATAATCGATTTTAAAAGGCGCCTCGTCTGACTGTTGAGATGCATTGGCGTGTACCCGGTCTTCTCCGCTCCACTCCACGTTTTTCTCCATAACTTTCATTTTTTTCCGTGGTGGACTGTTCTGTCCGAGAGTGTCAAGAAGCATCAGGAAACCTGCCATTCTTCCTACTCTTGATGGTACCAAGCTGGTCGGCAAGCTCCCGAAAAACCGTCTCGTTTGTCCGTAGGAGCTCCAATGAGAAATCACTCCGACTGCAAGTCTGTCAGGCTTTTCATTTCTAATCACACAAGGCCCTGCTGCTGGGCGTTCTGTAGGCGGGGAAAAGAGCCGGCCTGTCTGACTTCACTAGACGCCAGACACACTTTCTCTTCTTTCCTCCCTGTTTGTCGCTGGTACAGAGCTGTCAGTGCCTTCCCACCACCGAGATAAACTAGTGCTACTCCCTCTCTCTCGCGCTCTCTCTCTCCCCTCTAAAAATAAGCATTTGTTTATCGACATGTGTAGTGATTTCCAGCTCTCCTGCGCCGTATTGTGTGCCGAGCTGTCAGGAGACATTACTCTCAGGCCTAGCTCCCCTTTCAGTCCCGATCAGCCGAGAGAGAGAGTAGCTGTACAGGACAATGCACAAAGAGCAAGAGAAGGGAGGGCGAGAGCCAGCAAAGCCTGTAGCAAAAAATCCGTTAAGACGCTGCCTTTTAACTAAGACTATGGACTCGGCTGCTCAATCAGAGCTTAAAACTTTAATGCACTCCTTCAAGGTAGAGATAGTGAGAAGAGAGGTAGATGAGAGGTAGAGGAGGAAAGCATCGGGCGTATTAAATATCTGGGTCACTCACCCGGGGAGGTGCACCAGCACTTCTAAAGGGGAGGCGGCATTTGATTGAAAAGCGTGATAGAAACGTTAGAGGGGAAGCGCCAGTTTTTAGCTCGCATTCCCATCCTGCCTGACTGAGTTTGACATGTTTTGACCGGTCGCCCTCGTTTGCCTTATTTCCGTTATTGCCGGCCTTAACGAGCTGTCAGATTAGACCGAATGCACGTCCTTCGCTCGTATACACAAAGCTCAGAGGAAAGAGCAGCGAGAGCGAGTTCGTGGCTTATAGAGTCAGTTTTGCCGGGTCGGAGTTGGATAGGAAGGTTTGCGGTCGCATTTGCGTCTGCGTCTGCCCCGGCCGGGTTCTGACAAACGTTGCCGCCGCTCCTCTAAACATTCGTAAATTCCAGCCACACGTGCTTTTCTGAAAGCAGCATGCATTACACCATCTTGCCTCACTGTTTCTCGAATTACAGCCGGGAAGGCACTTAAGAGCTTGTGTCTCAACCTCAAAATAAACAGTGAGCTATCGGCTCGGCAGAGGGTTTCTGTGCCGTGCGTTGTAATGTGTGACTGGGCCACGGGAAGAAATGGTTTGTTTTTTCTTGAATTTTGCTGGTTGACATTTTGTGGGTTCCAAAATACAAATGTTAGATTTTGTTTTTTGGGCTTCATGTGATGTGAGGTTTTGCAAACTTAGCCGTTTTTTAAATAAAAGAGTAATGGGGGAGGGACGTTTCTGCTTCAGCACAGCACCAAATTGGAACATTTCTGTCGTTCAGATTTTTTAAGCTTTTAATGCTGCAAGTTGCAAGAGAATAAGCTGTGTTTTGACTGTTTTTTAGAATGAAATTGTTGGAGATGATGTTTAGCGGTTGACGTGTTGGGGAAGCTTGTTTGGGGCATTAGTGTCGTAACGGTTAGGGTGTTTGCCCTGTGATCAGAAGGTCACCACTTCGAATCCCAGACCGGTACAGTTACCACTGAGGTACTGAGCAAGGTACTGTACCCAAGCACTGTCCCCCAGGAGCTGCCCACTGCTCCTTCACGGATGGGTCAAATGCAAAGGTGACATGGTTGTGGTGTGTTCACAATGACAAATGATCACTCAATTGTAATTGCGCTAGATTAGCACCACTGATGGGGGTGCTTGCCAGATTGGGATTTGTACTCACACTCGTTTTATTTTTTATTTGTAAATACTTCAGAACTCAGAAGACTGAATGCTCATTGGGCAATTTTTTTTATCCTGTATATCTGTCCAAGGCACTGATAGAGTCACACATTCATGTGGACTTACATTCATATCACTATAACAACTTGTGTATAGGCCCTGTAATGTGTCACTGGGAGTGTGTTTGTGAGAGTGTGTGTGCCCTGTGGTGTGTTGGCGCCCACCTAGGGTTGTTCCTTGTACCTGTAGTCCTCGGCATAGGCCCCGGTCTGCGATGGGGATTAAGCGGTTGAGAAAATGAATGAGCTTGTGTTTATATGGATGTTTTGTAACTGTTGGTGCAGAGACAGAGTTTTAGGCATTCACTGGTAATTAGCTTAAATGATGTGATCTTGTAGGTGATTAAATTAAAGTATTGTAAAGTCTCTCTCTTGCTCCTCTCTCAGCATCTCTCTCTCCTGCAGTAAGTGCTGTGTGTTGACGTGTGGGCTAGAGTTAATCTCCTTTATTGTGGTTTGTCTCTAGAAAGTATGAGGTGAAGTGCTTTTAAATGTGAGTTTGTTATACTTTCATTATTCACGAGTGCTGTGTGTATCAGTGTGTATCAGTGTGTTTAAGTGTGTGTGTGAGTGTTTTGGGCAGACTAAAAGATATTATTGCATAAAAAACATTGTTTAAAGATGCCACTTTTGCCAGTGCAAATGTTTTATGAATAAAGCGGTGTGTTTGTGAGTGTGTGTAGTGTAAAGCACTGTGTGAGTGAGTGTGTGTGATGTAACGTTGGTGTTGATGCAGGTTTGGGTACTGCAGTGCTGAAGTGATTAGCTGTGTTCATGTGGTTGCAGCGGGAGTGTGACGATGCTGGTTTGTGTTTTGTTCAGCATCAGGTCTCCTTTTTTTTTTTTTTTTTCTTTTTTTTTTTCTCTTCTCTACACTTCTTTTCCTTTTCTTTCTTTCTCTTTCTTTTCCTTCTTCTCCCTTCCTTTCCTTTTTCTCTCCCCCTCTGTTGCCTCTATTTTCAACCTTATTTATCCTGTTTAAGTATTTTAATTAATTGGAAAAATAAATAAATGAATAAAGTTGACCTCCGAAGAGGGGGGGTGGTGGCGGGATCAACAAAAAAAAAAAAAAAAAAGCATCAGGTCTCATTGATGTAATGTGGTGTCATTATGAGCAGCTGATCGTCAACCAAAATCCCTTATGAAATTTAATCTCTTTAAAGAACGCACACGGGAACGTTGTCAACACGTCACTCAATCACACGGCACACTGTCTCTACACCAGCCAATCAGAAGAGCCCTGCTGTGTCCTCTGTGTGTGTGTGTGTGTAAAGTGTGTGTGTCTGATAAATGATAGATATGATAGTTAACCCTCTGCTCTACACTGGAAGAATGTTTGTGTTTTCAGGTGTTTTTTCTCATCTAAAGCCGTATTAAATCATATTGTGATCTGACATTACACGGTTGTACAAAAAAATATATATACATACAGCACCGTGCAAAAGTTTTAGGCAGGTGTGAAAAAATGCTGTAAACAAAGAATGCTTTCAAAAATGGAAGTGTTAATCATTTATTTTCGTCAATCAACAAAATGCAGTGAATGAACAAAAAAGAAATCTAAATCAAATCAATATTTGCTGTGACTACCCTTTGTCTTCAAAACAGCATCAGTTCTTCTAGGTACACTTGCACACAGTTTTTGAAGGAACTCGGCTGGTAGGTTGTTCCAAACATCTTGGAGAACTAACCACAGATCTATAATCCTATAATCCTACAAAATAATATAATGACTATAATCCTACAAAATAATATAATGACTATAATCCTACAAAACCCCTGACTTTGTGCAAGTGTACCTAGAAGAATTGATGCTGGTTTGAAGGCAAAAGGTAGTAACACCAAATATTGATTTGATTTAGATTTTTCTTTTGTTCGCTCACTTTGCATTTTGTAAACTGATAAAAATCAACAATCATTATTTATATTTCTGAAAGCATTCTTTGTTTACAGCATTTTTTCACACCTGCCTAAAACCTTTGCACAGTTCTGTATATATATAGTTTATATAACAGCGTGTGTACAGTATTTGTTATAGCTTATTGTAAATACTTAAATTATTAAATATCTACAGTTTTTTTGATCTTTCTCAAATAGATTTTTTTTTTATTTTATACATAAGATAATGTCCAAATCTTTGTGAATGTTAAAAAGCTGCATAAGTGAGTTTTAAGAGCGATTCCCTCCCCGGGAGCGGCTGCTGAATGAGACTCCTTTTCTTCAGTCAACATTAATGAACTTGGTTTAGTGGAGACGTTTTCCTGCTGTAATATTGAATGCTCTTGTTCTTTTTTGACCCCTCATGACTCGTCTCTTCAAGACGTGGTGTCTGGGAGAAGCAGGTAAAAAATACAGAGAAAAATAGCACTGGAGCGATGTGATTGGTGCTAGAAGTTTCCCCGTTTTGTGGGTGTTTAGTTCTCCCTTTTCCAGTAGACGATGCTGTAATGTGTCTCTCCTGATAGAAATCGTTCCTTTTAGACGGGACGTGGCCGGGGGATTCCTGAGGAGGGCTGTTGTGCCTGATCGTCTGTTGAAGGCATTTCATTTTTTTATTAGGGATGCACGATAATGTCGGAATCAGAAGATAATTGCTTTTTTAAAAGTCATTGTCATCAGACCGATCCTTAGATTTGCCCGATATGTCCAGCCAATATTTTATGATGCATTTATTGTACATCTGAAAGGTAGCGTCCAAAGTCCGAGGTGGGATTTAATATGTCCCATGTCTTAAAATGTACTGTGTTATTTAGTGCCAAAATTCTGAGCCCGCAGTGGAACGTTCACAAGCAAGATCTCTCATCTTTACGCTCAACTCACACGCACAGTTTTTTGCTAATTAAAATTTAACTAACTAAATAGTGTGTTTGCTTCACGTAGTGAATGTGAGCTCACACATGGGCTGTGTCCCGAGCCGTGTACTACTGCACTTAATAGTATGGTAGGTAAGGTGCTCTTATCATACTTTTCTATGTGGTAGTATGCATCTCGGAAAATAGGTAGTGCACATGGAGAGTCATACGCGCCCTGCTTGACTTGGTACACTACATAGTGTGGGAAGTGACTTTTTCTTAAAATGTTGTGCACTACGCTGGAAATGCTCCGCCCTCACTCCACTCTGCTTTCACGCTTGACTTGGTGCTGTGTTAGAAATGTCAGGACTATGGTGTTATTTTTGTGTCAAAATTCTGAAAGCACAGAGGAACTGTGGTGAGCGAAATCTTATGTCTTTATACACCCAGCTCACTGACATCAGCAGATAATTCCCATATCGTGCATCCTTAGGTTTTATCTTTTCCCGCCCTCTGATTTGTTTTAACGCCGGATTTGTCGAGCGTGTTGGCCTCAAGGCTCGCTTGTCTCGATGCAGCGCTTTTCGCATTAGCTTCCCTCACTTTCTTCAACACTGTAAATCATCTGACGCTCTGCGTCTTTTCCGCGTTTTCAATTTGGGGAACCGGACCGGATAAGGCGCAGTCAGCCGTCTCGAAATCATGGCAACCGATGCGAGCCGCGCGCCGGGACCCCCGATGTACGGCCACGGAAATGGGCGTTCTTTGAAGCAATTGCGAAGCGGCGCCTGCGTTTAGAATTTGGCCTTTGTGTTTACTGCCTCGCTCCTCTCGTCGCTCTCCCACTCTCACCAGCCGCTCCCTCTCCTCTTTAATCTTTTCTCCTCTCTCCCTCCCACGTAGACCGAGCCGAGTTGACCCCGTAGTTAGAAGCGAAAGACGGTATTCTCCAAACGGAATCTTTGAATGCCGACTAGGTCTGAGGGTAAGAAGAGGAGAGAGAAGAGGGGGAGCGATGGAGAGAGAGGCGGGGAGGGAAACCAGGGCGTCTTCATAGGAATTGCAAATCAAAAAATAAGAAGTCCTCGATCCGACCCTCAAAGTCTTTTTTGTTTTTTCCTCTCGCTGTCGACGTGTAATTGCGATGCTTTTTTTGCCGTTTCCTCCTCCCCTGCACATGCTCCGCTCCGGGTTCAAGGTTCAACACGTTAAAGTTTCACTAATGCGACGGGAAATCGTCCTGCGATGCAATTTAGGCAATTTCTCCCTCCTCATCCCCAATGCCTTATCTTCCTCCTCTCACCTCCCTCTACCCTTCCCTCCCTCCGTCCTTCTTTCTTTCTTTTGTTCTTTCGTTATTAATTTATTTATACAGTCTTTCTCCCTCTCTCCTTTCTCTATTTATCTATGTACGTATTTATTTATTTATTTATTCTCTCTCTTTCCTTCTCTCTCCCTTCACTCCTGTCTTTCTCTTTGTCTTTTCTTTCACCCCGTCCCTCCCTCTTTCTTTCTTTCTTTCTTTCTTTCTTTCTTTCTACTTTCTCTTTCTCTCTCTCTCCTTCTCTCTCCCTTCACTCCTGTCTTTCTCTTTGTCTTTTCTTTCACTCCGTCCCTCCCTCTGTCTTTCTTTCTTTTTTCCTGCTCTCTCTTTCTCCCTCCCTCCTTCTTTCCTCCTTCCATTCTCCCTCTGTCTCTCTCTCACTCATTTTCTCTTTTCTCTCATTCTCTCCCTCCATCTGTTTCTTTCTTTCACCACACACTTTCTCACTTTTCTTTCCTTACTCTTATTTTCTCTTTCTGTTGCTCTCTTTCTCTCACATTCCTCTATCTCTATCATTTTTAACTCTCATTCCCGCTCTTTCTCAGACTCCTTCTTACTACCTCTCTCTGACCTTTACTTGATTTGTGTGTTTTTCTCTCTCACCCACACACTCTTTTCTACCCTGCCCTCCATCTGTCTCTTATCCAGTATTTCTTACTGTCGTACCAACACGGGGAGTAAATAGCTAGTTTCATCATGATACAATAAAATATCTAACAGTGACTCTTGATATCACCAAAGCTGCTACGATTCAGTTTCTATTTGATTAAATTCAGGCTCCAGAACTCAAAATGAGATTGATGTCATGTGCTGATTTCACACCTCCCCTTCCATTCATATAAAATCACAAAAAGCAGCTAAAACATTGTTTCACATTATTCCTGAGCTCAATCTGACATTAAACTCCTTTAATAAAATGAGAACTCCCGTTCAGAATTAACAGATGCTACACTGTGTGTGAGGTCTGATCTGTGTTTTCGTTTTGAATTGATTCCAGGAGATCATGGATCATTGAATCAATGTTTTGATGTAGACTGATGTATCGGTGCACCCGCAGTACCAACACTCCTCTTCTCCAGCTCATCACCTGGTTTGATGGATAGGAAGTGTCCTCTCTCCCCAAAAAATCAACACCTTGTCCAGTTTTGCAGCCGTCGCGGTCTCAGCACGGCACTATGGCATCGAGGTCCGGCACACGGTAGCGGTCAACGCTCGGGCAGTGACCGTCTGCCAGTGTTTTGCACGGGAGGTTGCGCTGTTTGTTGTCTGTGTTGGCACTTTAAGTGTTTTAGGGGTGTTGAGGGCCATCCATTGCACCTGGCACATGGACGCTGCCCAGCCTCAGCGCTCACCCGTGTTTGGACGGGGTCTGGGCTTTGTGCAACCTCATAATGGGATTGGCACCATCGCCAGGTCCAGCGTTTTCACAAATCTCACACCACATTATCCAGTGGCCGTTCTGGTGCCGGTTCCCAATTTGGAACCAGTGTCACATTTTTCCACAAAAAGAGTAATTTGGAGGCTGTGGCGCCCGTAATGTGAAATGGCACCGAAACTTGAAACTTGCTGGTCTGGAAGCAGGAAGCTGTGATGTCATGGAGGTGGGCGGATTAAGTGAGGCAACGTTAGATTTATGTGCCTGATTAAATCATGAGGCAAACTGAACTCTCCTCTCCTCTCTCCCTCTCTCTCTCTCTCTCTCTCTCCCTCTCTCTCTCCCTCCCTCTCTCTCTCCTCTCTCTCTCTCTCCCTTCTGCTGACTCTCTCTCTCCCTCTCTCTCTCTCTCTCTCTCTCTCTGTCTCCCTCTCTCCCTCCTCTCTCTCCCTCTCTCTCTCTCCCTCTCTCTCTCTCTCTCTCTCTCTCCTCTCTCTCTCTCTCTCTCTCTCTCTCTCTCTCTCTCTCCCTCTCTCTCTCCTCCCTCTCTCTCCCTCTCTCTCTCTCTCCCTCCCCTCTCTCTCCCCTCTCTCTCTCTCCCCTCTCTCTCTGTCTCCCTCTCTCTCTGTCTCCCTCTCTCTCTGTCTCCCTCTCTCTCTCTCTCCCTCTCTCCTCTCTCCCCTCTCTCTCTCTGTCTCCCCTCTCTCTCCCTCTCTCTCTCCTCTCTCTCTCTCTCTCTCCCTCCTCTCTCTCTCTCTCCCTCTCTCTCCCTCTCTCTCTCTCTCTCTCTCTCTCTCTCTCCCTCTCTCTCTCTCTCCCTCTCTCTCTCTCCCTCCCTCTCTCTCCCTCACTCTCTCCCCCTCTCTCTCCCTCTCTTACTTTTCCACACTCGTCATAGTGAGTGATTATTTGTCCTTGTGAACACAGCGAATGTGAGCTCTGCACCGTGCACCGATCCATCCGTGAAGGAGCAGTGAACAGCTCTCCATCCCTCCTTCTCTTTCTTTCTTTCTCTCCCCACACTCTTTCTCTCTCTGTTCCTGTCCTTTCTTCCTCGTCTCTCTCTCAACGTTCTCTTTCGTTTGCTTTCTGTTTCTCTAACTTCAGTCGCTCTCTCACTCTCTCTACTGTTTTCTTCAGTCGCTCTCTCACTCTCTCTTGTTTTCTATCTCCCTCTTTTTTTCTCCCCCTCTCTCGAACTTTCATTCTTTTTCTGTAACACTCTCTCTCACACTCTTCCTTACTCTCTCTCTTCATCTTTCTCTTATTTTAATTCTCACTGTCGTACCAACAAGCGGTGTAAAAAGCGAATAGCACTCAGTTTTCTTGCACTGTCATGTTTTTGTCTCTCTCCCTCTCTTCCAGTCTTTCTTTCTTTCTTTCACCATACACTTTCTCTCTCTTCTTTCCTTACTCTTATTTTGTCTTCCTCCCACGTTTCTCTATCTCTCTTACTTTCCTTTTCACTCTCTCTTATTGTCTCTCTCTTTTTCTCACTCCTTCCTCCCTCCCTTTCCTTATTTATTCCTTCTCTCTCTTTCTCCCTCAATCTTTCTTTGTCACGTCATCTCAGTCATTCTGTCTCCCTTCCCTTTCTGTTCTCCTCACTCTCTCCCTTCCTTTCTTTAATTACTTTCTTTATTTTCCCTTCTTTTATCTCTCCTTTTCTCCCTCCCTTCTCACTTCATCTCGCTTATTTTTTCTGTCTTTCTTTCTGACCCTCATTCTCTCTCTCTCTCACACACACGCACACACACTCGTTTTAACCTTCTCTCCCTCTCTCTCTTTCAGACAACCGGCGTGTTGGTTTGGAAAGATCTCGTTCTCGTCACACTGCGGCAGCTCAGGTGCGGTGATGGTCGGCCGGCTGCGAGCGTTAACCAGGTGCCAAAGAGCGCCGAGCGGGAACCAGGAACAAGCCTGAGGAGGGGTGGGGCACAGCTCAGGGTGGGGGCGTGTCCCACCCCAAAACCCCACCCCCATCACACCATACCCCAACCCAACTCAACACACACACACACTTAAAAACACACACAACTCAGATACGAAGAGTACCGCTGCAGACACACTGCTTCGCAGGAGAGATTCTGCTGCCTTCTACACACACACACACACACACCTATATCACCTGCTTGCTTCATAAAGGGTCTGTTTGAATTTTAACTTCTTTTTAATTCTCTTTTATTTTTTATTAATTTTTCCCCTTATCTTTATGGGTTTTATTCTTCATCCTCACGCTTCCCACGATGCTCAGCTCTCCTGAATCTTCATAAAAACCCTGCCATATTCCTGTAACATCCCGGCACGCTAAATCACAACTTTAGACCGGAGTTCAAAAATAAACACATTAAAATTAAAAAGCCAACATATAAAAATACAAACAAGTCGAGTAATTCACATTCATATGTCCAGAAATAAAGACAAAAGAGTTAAATACGTTCCATTTCCATCTATCACCATATTTACACGTGTAGGTGTGTGTCGATTGGAGTGGATTGGAAGATGAAAGTGCTTTATTTAATCACGACACTTCAAACATATCTTTCACACGTCAGAAGTCCGCTTGCTGTTGTATTCGGAATGGGGTTGGAGTTGGAGTCGGAGTCGGAAACTGTTGCATCAAGAGAGTTGGAAAAACATATTGCGCTTCTTTATCCTCTAAAACCCATTTTGAGTTTACTCATGATTCCACGCTTGTTTGTTCCGAAGTCGAGAGTTGAAACACGGATGCTTTTAAGTGCTCGCCGGCCGCTCTGCCGATCCTAATCGAACCCAACGTCCCAATATTTCTGCTTTCTTTTGAAGTGTTATAGGATAATAAACAAACCACTGGACAGCTAGCAGCTTTCCAAAATGGTATTCATCCACACGCAGGTTTAATTGGAGGGTTAAAGGACAAGTTCAGTATTTAACACTTAAAGCCTTGTTTTCTGGTAGTTTACCATGCTGCAATGGTTAAGATTTTGACGAATGCTTCTGTTCTGAGAATTTTAGGTTTTTGCCGTAGTTCCGCCCCGGCCACGCAATGGCAGATGAGGGGCATACGTGCAGTCTCTCCTAAAACACATTAAACTTTCATTTGTAAAGACGTGAACTCACCTGAGTGGTCAGCGGTCACCGCCGGAACCAGAAAACAGTTGTTAACGACAAGTTTGTAGTCTTTTGCCCATTTTAAGCCCACAGTCCATTTCTGCACTGATACATACATCTTCGTTCCTAAAACTTTTTTGGAGAGCATACGACACCGTACTTGTTGTAACTTATGGTAATCAACCCCTTTTCCCTTTGCACCGGTGGAGTAATACCAACACCTCACAAGGCATCCTACATCCTACCACAAAAACCTAAAATTCTCAGACCAGATGCATTTGTTGAAATTTCCGTCTTAACCATTGTGGTTCATCATAAACTACCAGAAAAAAAGGCTTTAAGCGTAAAATACTGCACTTGTCCTTTAAAAAACTGAAATCCCGAATATTTTGAATATTGTGGCCATGGGTACCTCAATCCATCCCATCCAGTTTTCTACATTGCACACAGATTGGACATGGACCACAGCCATAGTTATGACCGGGATGTTCTTTTTAACTATAACTTTTATGCTGCAACCAGAAAATCACCAAGCAACGTCATTATGATATAATCCAGGAGTTTTCAACTGTCCCAGGGACCACCACCCACTACTCTGAGTGTGGGGGGAGGTTTTATGTTATTTTAGATATTTTAATTAAATTAATTGTTCATAAAGGTGCCCAAATCATCTGCAAATGTTTAGTAAAATAAATAAAATGAAACAGTTTTAAAAAAGTGATTTCAGTAGTGAAACTGGATTGCATGTCATGGGTCACACTAGGGGGCGGCGGACTGCCGTTTAAAAACCACCGATATGATCGATTATGTATCTGCATCGATACCGAATTGCCCACGTCTTCATCGAAATGGGTTGATTATATGATTAATTAATCAACAAACCCACTTCCCATGTTTGCCCACTTTTAAATGCTAGCTTTTCAAACTACAAGCTACTTCTGATTAAACTTAGTAAGGACTCCTGCTTCTGTCTTAGGGCTGGATATACTTGACGCTACGGGATGCGTGACACTTGTGCACAGTCCTGTTACGCAAGCGTGGTACTGACTATACTTGTGTGCATACTTTTTGGTAATCTTGAGGATTCCAACAGGTGGCAGCGTACAGTATAAAAGTGCCCGGTGCGTCGTAAAGTGACAGAAGTAGAGGAAGAAGTAGAAAGCAGCAGTGTGGGAAAACATCGGCCGGTTTTGCTGTGAAAGGATGGAAAAAAGATGTTGAAGATAAAAATTATTCAGATATTACGAAGGTGGAAGAAAAACGGCGAAACCATTCCGCCATGTTAATAGTAAATAACAATGAAGAACGTCACGTTCTGAGCGTTAAGTATATCCCTGCCCTAAGACAAGGTGGACTCCATCCTCCGACTCCATCTCACAGCTGCCAAGAGCGGTGCTGTGGTGCAAGGGAACCACAAATGTCAAATCAGAAGCCACTTCAGCCAATTTAGCACCAATCACAAACTCCTGCTAGCTGAAAATATCCGTCTTTTGTGTTAATTTAGAGTTTTGAAACACTAGCTTCAGTGGTCGGCAGCGGCCGTGATGGGAGCGTTCCAGAACACGTCCTACCTACATCCGAGTCCCTCCCCTCGCCACGTGGTCTTGACCTGAGGTGTTGTGGAGTGAGTCGAGGCGTGACGCACCACAGCTCTGGGCATTGATTTGCTTTTCTAATTAAAGCTGCCCTTTGACTGCTTCCCTGCGCGGCTCAAAGGAAGTGGCTCCGTTCGCTCGGCGCTCACCAACACTGCTATTTGAAACTGGTGTTAATGGTAATTGCAGCATCTGCCCGGTCGGTGCGGCACCGCGACGTTACAACATGTTTTCATAGTTCGCTCTGCTCCACTGTTATCTTAATCATATACCCAATTCGCCAGGAGGCGTCGGCGGTGCAGAGTTCGCTCACCGTTCACAAGTCCAGAAGATCGTATTCGTGATTTAGTTTTCTTTCCAAACTCAGTTAAAAAGACCTTATCGTCCTCAGAAGTGTTTTGATACGCGTGCCAATTTTGCATTAAGCACATTTGTTACAGGAGAGCGATGCTAAATGATATGTCGCATGCACACGAGCTTTAAGGCTTTATTTTTTTGTTTTTATTGAAAGGTGAATAAAAGAGATCCTCTCATCAGTTGAAACTGACTTTTAATACTACACTAATGTGCCCAGTATGATGGAGATTTAAAAATAATGATTGTTGCGTATTGAAATTCATATTAATGCTTCGTTTTTTTAAAGATAAAGGATGTCAAATGCTTTGGAGTTTACCTGAACATACTTCAGAACTGTGGTGATTGATGTGATCATTTATACAATGCAAAACAATGTCAAATATTTATGAAATACTCAAGACTTCACTTCCTAGCATTTGTAATTATAATCCATTTGTTCCTCCAACTTCATGCCATTGTTTCCCGTTCCATAGTGATTGTATTACGAGGATGTAATTGTGATGTGCATTGAAATTAGAATACTTCAGCCGCCGCTTGGCAAGTTCGACCTCCACGTGACGGACGGAGAGCTAGTCAAAGATGTTAGACCCCATCCATGCTATAGATAAGAACATCCATATGAATATAAACCCATTAATTTTTAATATTATGCCATTTTTTACACAAATAATTTTTGCTATGAGATGAAATAAATGTCATAATTATAATTTTCATAATGAAAAGGAAGGAGGCAGTGCTACTGTAACATTCTCCATGTTTTAAACCCACTCTCCCCCTCTTGGCTACATTCAACACAGTTCGGCTTGAACGCTGGAGGATTTTAACATTCCTCATATTGACCTGTCGATTCTCACTGTAACCTGCAAATAAAACAAAAGCAATAACGTATGCAGATAGTTTTATAAACGCATATATTTGTTATACATTTATTTTTTACATTGTGGTTACACGACATTCGGTTAAAAGATCTCTGTACACACTAGAACACAAAACGAGTCCAAACTCCAGTGTTTACACTGCAAAAAATGAAATCTTAACAAGCCAGAAAATCTTAAAAATAAAAAAATAGATCTTGTTTTTTTCATTTTAAGGATAACTGACTTGACTAGACTTGTATGTGTGAGATAAATAATCTAATTTTAAGAAATGTTGGCGGCAATGATCTAATTAAGAAAAATTTACTGATTATAAGAACTTCTTAAAATGAAATAAGAAATTTAATTAAGAGAACGGAAAGTATCTCATGCTCCACTACGAGCACTGCAAAAAATAAAAATCTGTACAAGTGTAATTGACTTGAATTCAGCATTTTAATCTTGTTACACCATTTTTTGGATTTGTTTTCTTGGTAAGACTGAATATTGTTTAGATTATTTGACTTGTTTCAAGAAAATGTATCTTGAGTTATCCTACCTAGGTAATACAACTAATTTTGAGCAGTTTTCTTCTTAAAACAACCTACATTGGTAAAGGAGTTGTGTTAACAGGTAGACTGTAAGTATATTTTTACTTGTTTCAAGAGAATCGGAGAAAAAACTAGTATATTCTGCTTAATTTAAGTTGTGTATGTTTAGTCTTTGAGTATTTTTTTCTTGTTTAAAGAAATCTTAGCAAGTGCAATTTTCTTGCTGCACTGGCAGATAATTTTGCGTGAAATAAGTATTTTTTTCCCAAAAATAGTAATTTTTTTCTTAATTTTAAAAAGCATTTTTGCAGTGAGTTAAGAAATTCATGACAACTTTGCTTGTTTTAAGAATATTAAAGCTGAAAACATGGAAAAATGGAAAGTTTTTCTTGTTTTAGGAGATCTTTACAAGATGAATTTTCTCACTATATTGGCAGATAATTTTGCTTGATTCTGGAACCTTTTTATCTTATTATCCTTTTCTTTTTCTTATTTTCTGACACTGATTTTTTGCAGTGTACCACTCGTCTGCGTTTTTCTCCGTCAGTGTATAGCAGTGTGGATCTCCATACAGCGGCCTTCTTCATGGTTACCATGGTCACTTGTGGTATGTAAGGTATTTAAGGTATTTGGGCCTGCGTTCACCAAACACAGATTTTGTGCTGCTTCTGTTTTTAATATAAATCCAATGAGCTTCAGCGTTCAGAGCAGTAAGCACCTTCAGCATAAATAAAGACGTCGGTGGAGACGGTTCAAGTTAAAATCCGGTCAACTATTAGAACAGCGCTGGGCTCGTCAGTGTCACTTCTGTTCAGCTGGAGAAGCTTATTTTGGATTTATTTACACAGTTTGAATAAAAAACTACAATGACGTGATCAAACCCCTAATCGGTGCTACTCTCACAGCTGTTTTCCTGCACGGTTTATCTCCTGCACCCTATCCCTACGTCTCCAAGACATGTGAGTATCTAGTTCAAACGCTGCTGCTAACGACAAGATGCCATTTCTCTCCAGTGTAACGATAATCTCTCGTATGTCGGCTAAATTACCATCTCAAAGCAACACCTTACAAGGTTTACATGAAATAGGAACCAATGTCGAAGTGCCCGATGTCGCTTTTCGTGACTTAGCAACAACAAGCGGTGAGAAAACCACCAGAAAAGCGCTCTGGAAGTGAGGTTTTGACCACTCTCAGTGTGAAAAATATGTTTGGTGAATGTAGGCCCTTAAAGCCACGTGTACAATGGAACTAAACACAGCATTGTTTTAAGAAAACTGTGTTTTACTCATTTACACGTATCCACAGAATCCAGAGTTTTGAAAAATCTTCACTCTGAGGGCTAGTTAAAAAGTTAGTTAAAACTCTCTTCATGTGTAAACAAAAGGTCAAACGTATAAAAAATATGGGTTTATAAAACTATCTGCATACGTGTAAACAGGCCCTCACTGCCAAAGCGAAGATCTTGTGATGATGACCGCTGCCAGCAGGTACAGTATGTTACAGGCTACTCTAACTGCCGAACGATAAAGCTCCTCACAGATCCGTCTCATCCCTCCAGTCACGATCGATGGACACGACTTAACGAAACTAAACGGCAAAAGAAGAAGCTCAGGACCTTGTACAATTTTACTAAAGCTGCCAATATCCCTGCCTACCTTTCCCTTCCTTCACATTGATGTATTATCGTCATATTACAGTTTATATCCTTATTTCTGTGTGTAAATGTTATGAACCCTGTTCTGTTCTGTTCCATTCTGTTCCTTAATAGATGTAACAGAATATCATTCTAAATAAAATCACCTTTCTTATGGAAACAGACTCCAGCGTATGTGTGGCTTCTTCTTCACTCTTTAATTACACCGGTGTCTTGGTTCTTGAACCGCGTGGACAACCAATGATTGTTAAGTCAAATCTAAGCTTGGAGTTCAAATGAAATCCTGGAAGACCTGGAACCGAGCTTTTAGGACGTGGTTGTGGGTTCGAATCCTACCTCCAGCACTACCATCATTGGTGGGGTTTGGTACCTTTTACATATGAACTGATATCACCTAAAGCTGCAGTGGAGCTAGTCGACAGCGTATATTGGACGTTCTCGATGACGGTGCTGACTGCAGGGGTGATGGTCGGTGCAGGTGCTGTAGTTGCGGCTGTAGCTTTAACTTTGGCGCTCCAATTATCAAACACCACACACTCATCCGCCTGTAAATATATTTTATGTTTAATGAGGTGTTTCCTTAAGTTGGACGTATTGCTAGTAAATGTTGCATGCTGCGCGTCTGCGTGGATTTTAGTAAAGTGTAGTCACGCAGTCCAACGCTTTCGGCTTAAATAGCAAATGGAAATTTAGCTGCAGTAAATATCTATTTCTATCATATTGCTGCTGTAAATGTAACTTGCATTTACAGCAGCAATATGACAGAGATAACACCCAGTTCCGTATGTCCAGCTCAGCTTGTATGCACCACTGCTGATGCGTACATGCATACATGCGTACATGCGTACCTTTAAAAGTACCGACTTCGACACCCAACTCTAATCATTGGGTCCCGGAGCAAGACCCTTAACCCCAAGTTACTGCAGGGAGACTGTCCATGAAATTAGAAAAATGCTAAATGCTGTGTAAATGTAAAGAATAAATGCCTCGAGTGTAACACAGGCTTCACTTTGGTCAATATCAGCGCTGGTAAAAGTTTGGGTCAAACTTAGTCATATAATGAATGTACATTAAAACTCACATATTCCGAAGGTTTTTAAAGTTTCCAGAGCTTTGATGTTCCCAACCTTGGTCTTTTTTTGTGAAGGACGCTCAGCATTCTCTGCCTTTATTCCTCTCGGTTTGACGAGGCCCATTGAGCAGGACTGATTTGATAACAAATTACAGTGTAGATATCTGTTAAGCCGGCCAGCGTCAGTTTAACCTCCCTGCTTTTACACCCCCTCCGCTCCGCCGATAACTCTCTCTACATTGCGCATAGCACAAATTGCATTGCGCTGGAGGCGCAGGCAGGAGATGGTTTTATCCCCACTTTGCTGTTACACAAATTGCATCTATTCTAGTCAATTGATGACTTTTTTGGGGAAAGTGTAGTTACTGTCAGCGCAAGATAATACGCTTGTATTGCTACTGGAAGTACACATTGTATTATTGGCTGCGCCTCTCTCTCTGGTGTCACTCACTCGACGGTCGGAGTGCGTGTTATTTTGTGGATTGCAGGTTCGCAGCAGGAAGAGTCATTGTTTATAATGGAATCATCATTTATAATGCTAAATATAAAACGCCGTGCAACGGGAGCGCTTTGTGTTCCTCTGACAACTGACGTTTGATTTGGGTGTAATCACCAGCGGAAATGATCCCATCTGTCAGCCCGCTTTCTGCTGCCGGAGTGTGTTTTAGGCTGTGTATTTGTGTAGGTGTGTGTCTTTGTGTTGGAGTTTGAGCGTGCATGAGTGTGTGTGTGTGTGTGTAAGGAAAGAGAGGGAGAGGGAGGGCTGGATGAACTAAACTGAACTGTGAACAGTATTGTCTCTGCTGTGTGTGTGTGTGTGGCTGCCACTCAGCATCGTCCCCAGAGTGGCGCTGAAATGGAATGGGGTGAGATGTTTCTGTCCCTGCCACTTCATCTTCCTGTTCTCTTCCCCTGCAGGAGTGTGTGTGTGTGTGTGTGTGTGTGAGTACATGCCTGAATGCATGTGTGTAGAAGCATGAAACCAAGATGTAACCTTTGCCATATAACCCCACTCAAGCTGTACATGTGCTACTGTGTGCATTTGTGCATGGCTGTGTGTGTGTGTGTGTGCGTGCACATGTATTTGTATGCATATGTGCATGTGTGTGTGTGTGTGTGTGTGTGAATGCATGTGTGTAGAAGCGAGAAAGCAAGATGTAACCTTTGCCATTTACCCCCATTCTTACTGTGTGTGTGCGACTACGTGCTTCCGTGCATGCCAACTTGTGTGTGTGTGTGTTTCCTTGTAAGTGTGTGTGCATGCATGCCTGTGTGTGTGTTGCAAGATATAACACTCCATATACACTCCTTGTGTCAAAGTCTGCATACAAAGTGTGTTTGTATATATGCACATGCATGAGTGTGTGTTGCAACGATAAATGTTTGCTATATAACCTCCTCTCAAGTGTGTGACCCCTTGTTTGGAGCAGTTGGTAGTAGAGATGCGCCGATCCGACACGTGGATGTGATATCGGTCCAATAATGACTCAAACAGCTGGATTGTGTATCCTTGGCACTGGGCCGATCTTTGGAGCGCATGCTCAGCTGGTTCTTCATGTGAAGTGTGACTGTGGTAAAGCTGGTTTATTGTTCAACATTCACACTAATTCCTACATATTGATATGACAATGAGCAGAACAAGCAACACAACACACTACAAGCCCAAAAGCACATCACACCATTATACTGTTTAATTTCCTTAACAACACCAGCTCTCACTCACAATCTCTGTGTTCCTGATGCTTTTAGCGCCGCAGGATTAGGGAGCGTCACTAAATGACACAACTGTGTTTAAAGGAATCATGTTTGAGATGTTATTTTAATAATAAGTCATTTAGCATATACATATGGCTGTGTAAGAGGCAGCACGGTGGTGCAGTGGTTAGCGCTGCCGCCTCACAGCAAGAAGGTCCTGCAAGTTCCCGGGATAGGCTCCAGTGTCCCCGCGACCCCAGTTGGGATTGAGCGGTTCTGAAAATGAATGAGTGAATGAATGAATATGGGTGTGTAATTATTACATTGTTTTAGTAGGAAAACAGGATTTAAGTCAAGTATTTCCCTAAGCAGAACAGAATAATCTCAGTCATGTACTCAGACATTTTTAAAGCATTGTTTTCTGTTTAAAAAAGTACCACTGAGGTACTCACGAGCAATGAACTGCTCCCCAGTGCTACCCAAAAAATCTGCTCCTTCACAGATGGGTCAAATGCAGAGCTCACACCTTGCTCATGAGTACCTCCGTGGTTCCTTTTCCAGTTCGGAACTTGAACAGGCGAACCTCCGATCACGGGGGCAACTCCCTGACCGTTACACTACTAACTGCCCCTAAATAGAACATAAGCAGATTCACACAATTCTGGCCTGAATACGCGGTAGCTCATTCTTCTGAAGTGAAGGTGAGCAATGGAAAGCCCAGCCAACGAACTCTGTAGTGTGTGTGTGTGGGTATGTGCGTTCGTGTGTGTGTGGGAATGTGCGTTCGTGTGTGTGTGTGTGGTTGTGTGTGCGTGTGTGTGTGTGTGATGAAGAATAGCAGGAACAGGGCTGGATAATGAGATTGGAGAAATGCAGCAATTTTTTCATCCTCTGAAAGATAAAGATGAGCCGAGGCCACACACACACCCGCATGCTTCCACTTCATCTCTTTCTGAAGATACACACGAGCATGCACTCATACACATCTCCGCCGCTCCTCACACACACACACACACACATACACACACACACACGCAGCCCCAGTGCTCTGACCGATCAGCCATCAAGTGTAATGCAGCATCATTTTGATGTGCTTTGCATTCTTCCTACTTACGGATACAGCACGGAAAGTAGGATAAACACATAACCACGGCCGTGTGCTCATTCTGTCTGCAACTTTTCCTCAGCAAAAACATCCTGAATTTTCTGTGTGTGTGTGTGTGTGTGTGTTTGCGTGTTTGCGTGTCTGAGTCAGGGAATGCCGTTAAAGTTGCAATGCATTGCAAAATTAAACTTTGACTCTAAAGTCCCAATTAGACAAACTGTTTTTAGTGCTATAGCAACAGCAAAAAGTGTAAAGCAGACACTTAAATGTGCAACATGTACCGCGTCGTCTCTGCTGGCTCCGAACGGCTGCTACTGCTGCTGCTGCTGCGGTGGTGGAGCATATGGTGCTGCTTCCACAATCCCTGACTGGCTTTATGAATAAGTACATTTCATAATCAAGTTGATATAGACTAATAGCATAAGCAATCCTATACATGCTTGTGTATGTGTGTGTGTGTCTCCTAATGAGTGTGTGTATAGAGTGTAATCCTTCATTGTGGTTGTTCTGTCACGACCCTCTCTAATTAGGTCTTTACAGTCAACAAGGAATTGTGTGTGTGCACAAGAGAGAGAGAGATCTGAGCACTCTGTCCTCTTTTCTTCTGTCAGCCCCAGGGTGTATGAGGCGAAGACATGCTCCTGTCTCTCCAAAAACTAACCTCTAGCTGCCTTTAACCAAGTCATCCGTCCGTCCGCCTGCCCTCCCTTAAGAAAGAGAGAGAGAGACAGAGAGAAAGAGGGAGATGAGAAAAGAGAAAGGCCGGTCTCTCCCACCAGAGACAGGTCATCACTGAAGCAACTTCAAGCTGTCAGAAGCCATACTCATCTCCCATCCGCATCCCTCCCATCCTCACTTCATCCGTCCCTCACTTCATCCGTCCGTCCATCTCTTCCTCCATCATCTCCGTTCCGCCGTCCTGTTTGAGTCGGACCACACCGCGGCTCGCGGCTCGTCCTACGAGGCCATTTTTCCGAGGAACCGGGGCGGTCAGCTGAGAACATGATGTAGGAGGACAGGTCTGCGGGAAGGAGGGTTGTCGGAGAGAGAGAGAGGGAGGGAGGGAGTGAATGCCGATCCGTTTTAAGCCACCCCGATCGACCCTCGACACACTTCGGTTTTTGTGGTACTGGTGGCAAAAGGTAATAAAGCAGCGGAGAGGCATGAAAGGAGGAGTGTGTTTTCCTTGTCTACTATCTTTTCAGTGCTGAAGTCAAGGCTTCGTTCTCTCCTACACGAGGCTAAGGGTCAGAAATGTTGAGTCATTAAGACTCAAAGCCACCAAAACTCATGTCAGGTCTGCAGCGCTGGTGGTGTAGAGTGTTTAGTATGTGTACAAGTGTGCACATGGACACGTTTAACGTTGCTTGGTGTATGTTGTTTGCTTTGTTCAGCTCTTTTTGAGGGACGCTTAGGCTTTGCATTTTCCACTTATGTTGTGTAAAACATGCAGTGGTCCTGTCTCTGTTTCGGTCTCAACCAGCACTGGTCCCGGCCTGGGTGGTCTTGACTACAACTCTAGTAGTGAGTGTGTAGTAAGGGGGTGTGGAGCGTGTATCGACTGTGTAGTGTGTGAAGTGAAGGTGAGTATGTGTTGAGTGGGTAGTATGTGTAGTAAGGGTGTGTTGAGTGTAGTGAGTGTGTAGTATGTGTTTTGAGTGTTGAGTGTGTAATATGTGTAGTAAGAGTGTATTGAATCTGTCAAGAGAGTGTAGTGTAGTGAGTGTGTATTGAGTGTATGCAGTGTCTTGAGAGTGTGTAGTGTGTATGCAGTGTCTTGAGAGTGTGTAGTGTGTATGCAGTGTGTATAGAGTGTGTGGTGTGTGTGTGTAGTAAGCATGTGGTCCTTAAATTCACAATTCTAGCTGATGCCCTTAAAACATAGAGGATGTGGCTCAGGGTTAAAATATTCATGTTCAATAACTAAGTAACTAAGTAACTGTGTAAGTTAGTAAGTAAGTAAGTAAATGAATAAATGAATGAATAAATAAATAAATTTAAATGTGTATCAGAATAAATTTGTAAATTGTACAGTTTTGTAAATTTGATTAAAAATGATACATTTATGACAGTTTATTTATGGATAAATTATTGACCTAAAATGATCAATAATTATTGAAAACAGTCAATATTAATCATGATAATTACCCACCGCTTCATTCACGTTTCTATGTCCTTGTTTCTATATATTTATATAAATCTGGATGATATAGCCGATCATCCAGATTTATTCTCCTTGTTTTTTGGGGGATGGTGGTGGTCTAGTGGTTAGCACGCTTTCCTCTAGTTCAACAGGTCGTGGTTTGAATCCTACCTCCAGCACTACCATCAGTGGGCTCCTGAAGCTTAAGCCCAAGTTGCTGCAGGAGATAGAAGTCACTCTGGATGAGCATTTAGTAAATTCTGTAAATGTTAATATATTTTCTATATGTTTATTTTTATATAAGGCTGCCTGCATGAGTGTGTGCACGTCGCATTTGCGTCTGCTTTCCGAAGCGGAATGTTGTCAGCGCTCCAGGCTTCTCCACACACACTGACCTCTATCCCACCACACGCTGCACCCAGGCAGATGCTCTTAGCTGACGATGGTAGTGCTGTTATATGGGATGGGAGGAGAGAAGAGGAAGGAGGAAAGCATCATAATTGAGTAAGAGCCCCCCTGGAAGTGTATACCAGAATAAAATGAGTTTTTATAAAAGCCTTTCTGTAGATCGTTTCACTCTGAAGTACATAAAAAGCTTCGCTGAAGTTTCTCTCTTTTCTTGCCCTCAGCTGAAGTACTCCCCATGGAACCTAGACGCACTCACACACACACACACGCACCGCCGAGCAGCCTGGATAAAAGGGTTGACCACAGGAGCGCACACACGCACACACACTCACACACTCACACACTCGCCTCTATCTGCAAGCGCACACACAAACACACATATTTTCATGAAAAAATAACGCAGGTGCTCCATTCGGGCTGCATGCTATCACTCTAAAAACCCCTCACCTCCAACCCGGGTCATTAATAATGCTCCATCTGAAAGGAAACAAGAACTTAGTTTGTGCTTACAAGAGACAAACATGCACGCATGCAAACAAACAGCCCAAACACACACTGCCCTGCTCCGCTGCATAGCAAAGTGGCAGCCAACAGATATAATATATGAGGGAGTGTGTGCTCACACACATCGCTCATCAATGAAAATAAAACCAAATACACTTCGGGGACCTGTGGCTCCCCAACTCAATGAATGCAGCAGCCGGAATGTGCTTTTTATATTTTCACTGTTATTACAGGCAAGTACAAGCTCGTAGCATCTGCTTTCTGTGTGTAAATCTGAGTGGAGGGAAGAAAAATTTGCACAGACGTACTTATTTCCACTTTTTTCCTTATGTATCTTATCAGTGTTGGGGTTGCAGAAGCAGTGGTGGCTTGATTGGGGTTGGTAGCGTAACGGTTAATTTGCTCTGTGATGGAAGGTCACCGATTAGAATCACGGACCGGTAAAGGTGCTACTGAGGTACTCAGTCCCCAAACACTGCTTCCCAGGCACTGCCCATGTCAGCTCCTTCATGGATGGGTCACATACAGAGGTTGTGGTGCACTGTGTGCTATGCTGTGTTCACAATGAAAAACAATACTTTGACTTAATCTAGGTGGAATATAACCTTTGGAGCAGTTGATAGTATAACAGTTAGGAAGTTGGAACTGTGATCGGAAGGTCAGTGGTTTAAGTCCCGGACTGGTAAAGGTACCACTGAGGTACTCATGCGCGCTCAAGTTTTGCATTTTGCACTTAAATGAAATAAAGTAAAAAATTAAAAACAAGGACTCACATCACATTTTGATTTCATTTGGCGCAAGTAGTTTGACCCGGAGAGTCACAGACCAGTAAAGGTACCACCGAGGTAGTGATGAGCAATGTACCATCCCCAAGCCAAAAAGGCTGCCCACTGCTCCTTCAGGGATGGGTCAAATGCAGAGCTCACATTTGGTTGTGGTGCACTGTGTTCTGTGGTGTGTTCACAGTCAAAAATAATCACTCACTGCATGTACTGGTTTGATATAGTTTATGATAATTGATGTTGAAGAACTGAAAGCCGTCATTGATTTTGTCCATTTTTTTGGACTCCAAAATTTCTGTACATGCCAACTGCTGCTGCAAAATTCAGTGAAGCTCTGCTCTACAGGAGGAGAAAAATGGTGAATGTAGACAAGAGTCTAAAGAGCAGAAACATTACCAACAAAGATCAATGTGGTCAGGCCTGTGGCATTTCTTCTACTCATGTAAGAGTTGGACCATTGATCAGTAGGAACAAAAAGCAATTGACACTCGCCGCTTTTATTTGTAGGACAATCGCTTGAAGAAGCAAGAAGAATAGCCAGATCAATACTTGAAGAAATACAGGCAGATTGCTCACTAAGACGGCTGATTGTGAGACAGGAACCCAAATAGTTTGGTCATTTAATGGGAAAACAGCACTCTATTTTAGGAGAAGAGTCTGATGGAGGAGCTGAAGGCCAGAAGAGGAAGATGTTTTTGTTTATTCGGTTTTTAAAATGTAAGTACAACGGACAAGCATGACTAACATGACTAACCAGTCTTTGCACTCAAATGAAAAATGGAAAATGTGCAGTTAAATTCCATTTTGGGATTTTCATCAAATGCAAGTGGCATGACCTGAAAGTGACCGTTACACGCAGAATGTAAATATAAATAGTAAAAATCACAGATGAAGAAGATTAATCCTCTTATTGCCAAGGAACAAAATAAAGGTATCCGCTCTTATGAGCTGTAAGTAGAATATCCAAATTTACAACATCGCTATTGGTATTGGGCACCAATATTGCAAATTTGTACATCTTCCAATACGAAACAAACCTGATACAGGTTTTTTTTAAACAGAAGACAAAATAATGCTTTAAATATGCCTAAGATTATTCTGTGATATTTGAACAGATTATTGAAATTATTGTACATACTGTAGATTGTAGTTTCTCCACTTCTCTGCTGTTCGATATTTGCACATATCAGTGAACTCCTCATGTAGTCTGATAAAGATCAGACTTTATATGTAAGCTCAGACTTAGATACTGTTTTATTGAATAGACTGTCTGTACATAAATTTTCATATTGAAACTTGCAGATATTATACTCATTCAGTGTAAAACTCTATAAGACCATAAATATAGAGTGAATCCCACATGTAACCAAATTGTCTCTCTCTCCACTTTTAAAGTGTATATTTTATATTCTGTTTATATGCTGCTTATTCTATGTGCCTTATTTGTTCTTTGCACTGTTAAAGCTGGAGCCACTTTTGTCGTCTCATCTCTCTGTATCCTTGTACACTATATAGTAGAGATGACAATAAAGTTTACTTTGACTCTGATGTTTTACATATTTTCCCACATTTCATTTGAAAGTAAAATTGAAAAATGGCTCGCTATTCATTTTTCTATTTTAGTTTTGGAAACAAACACTGAAACTTTTTTTTACATTTTTATTTATGACATTTTAGCAGACCCTCTAGTCCAGAGTGACTTCCATTTCCTAATTTCAGGGACAGTCTTCCTGAAACAACTTAAGGTTGTGAAGGTTGAGGTACTGAGGTACTCATGCAAGATACTGTCCCCAAGCACTGCTTCAGCTGCCCACTGCTCCTTCATGGATGGGTCAAATGCAGAGATCACATCTGGTTGTAGTGCACTGTGTGCTGTGTGCTGTGCTCACACACTTAATGCTGGGGGTAGGATTCGAACCCTTGACCACTAGATCCAGAGCCATGTATCCTAACCACGTAAGACGTGTTGACAGATTTACGGAAATAACAAATATGACCTTGGACCATATCGGAGTGAAAGGCCAGGTGTGAAGAGTCAAACTGGACTAAATGCATAAACCTCAAGCAGAAGGTTTAATAGCTGGATGGAGGTTATTAATGTGAAAATAATTGTGAAGCAGATTTATGTGTGTGAGAGAGAGAGAGAGGCTGAGTCAGCCGTTGAGTGGTAGGATTTGATGACTCACACACTGTCTTATTGACTCACTGCGATACTGCTGCTTCTGCTTTGGCAAACACGCACTCGGCATGTCAACATTACTGGTGAAAATGCCAAGGCTGATCTTCTTGCATGGAGTCGATGAGCAGTGACAAGACTCTCCAGCACTCGCTGCATCGCGCTGGCGACAACACCGAGACCAAGTAGGACACGCCAACATATTTCACTTGGTAAAGACGCTTTGGGCATAAAGATGTGTGTGTGGTGTGGTGTTTGTGCAACGAAGACACACGGTTATGATTTAACCAGTCATGCTCCACATTGGAGGAAGAAGAAATAACCCAGTACCCACTATAAATAAAGACATCATAAGAGCCCTGGGCTTTACCTCTGTTAAATGTCAAGGAGAAAGCTCCAGTTCTCGTCCTTATTAAGAATCCCTCGATTTTATTTAAAAAGAAGGTGCTTCTGTGAGTGCAATCCGTAGAAACACACAGCAGTTGTTGCTGCTCGACTGTAAAACCCACAGCAGAACCCCGAACAGATTGCCAACCCGACGCCATGACGGCTCTTTAGGTGCACAGAGACACTCGCAAACGCCACACTTCGGACCCCGGAGACGCTTCGAATCTCTGGATTGAGATGATTTTCTCGTTTCGACTTTCATTTCCCGCTCACAGAGGACATTACGGTGCTCCTCAGGGTTCTAAAAAGGACACACGTTTCCCGCCGACACCTGCTTCCTGCAATGCGGCTCGCCGTTAACTCTACATTCCAGAAGCTTGTAAAGAGGAAGAGATTGCAGTGCAGGAATGGACGGCTCTACAGGTGATTGAACGCCATTTTCTGGTTTTCACGACTTAAACGAGCCACAGGTGTTGGCAAGCAATTATCACTAGTATGTAGCATGTACTGACAAGTCCAGCGACAATTTAAAAGTGGCACAATGGCATTTTTCTCTGGTCCAGCTCTCAAATATTAAATCTAAAATATGTCACTGCCATTACCAATATGATACTTTTTGCCTCTTATTAATAAATATTAAGCATTTCATAAAACCACTGCCCCTGCATGTTTCACAAATGGGATGCTGATGGTCTGGTGGCAAGTTACTCATCTATAGACCAAGAGGTCATTGATTTAAATCCATTTTTCCAACCAGCACTACCACCACTGGGGCCCCTGAACAAGACCCTTTTCCCCAACTGGAGTGTGAGTGAGTGATTATTTGTCACTGTGAACACACCACAGCACACGGTGCACCACAACCAATGATCTGTGAGAGGTAAATAACACCATTACACCAAATATTGATTGAAATGGTTAGTAATGGAGTTAAGAATGAGATATAAACAATGTTTATTGCAATTTTTTGGATTCTGACACTTTTGGGTAATTAAACATGCCTCGGGTCAAATTGACCCAGGAACATCATTGGTGTTCCTGTGAAACGATTCTAACAGAAGGGTTAAGGAGCAGTGGGCGGCTGACATGCAGTGCCCGGGGAGCAGTGATCCCTGTAATCAGGTCGCCGGTTCAAGTCCCGGTTTACCAGTTGGTAGGGTAACAGTTGCTGTGTAAGGTTGCTGCTTCAAGTCCTGGACCAATAAAGGTACCACTGAGGTACTCATGAGCAAGCTTCTGTCCTCAAACACTGTCAGCTGCCCACTGCTCTTTCAGAGATGGATCAAATGCAGAGGTCACATTTGGTTGTGGAGCACTGTGTGCTGTGCTGTGTTTTTTTTTTTTAGTTAAGAATGGGAAATCATATTCATCTTCATATATTTACTTCTGCCATTTTTAATCCAGCTTTATCTGCAAATATCTGTTCAATTCCGAGGTATCAAATCTGTGCCATCTCTAGTACGAAGCATATCTGTGCAAACACAGTCAATCCCAACCAAATGCAAATTCACAATGTGTACGTCGATCTTTCAAAGAAATGTCTCCATGTTTTAGGTCTCATTAGCCAGAAATAGTGACCCTGCTTCACGGTTTATTGATGTTCCACCTAAAGAGGTAAAGGTGAGCGACGAGGCATTTTCAAAGCTTTCCCGTAGATGTAATTTCCACATGAAGGTTTGATGCGTCTCTGATCTGAATCACGCAACCATAAACATGACGTGAAGTGAATAGGCAAACGGCAGCGACTCCCGAGCTCCTCTACATGTCAGTCAACACCCTCGTTACCCCACGTCTACCGCCTCGCGCCAAAGCCGCCGCAGAAACTACTCTTTGATAGAGTAAATATCAGACTGTGCTCTCACCGAGACGTGCAGATGCTTGCGCCGTTTAATACGTTTCAAGATTCTGTATTTGTCATGTACACAGTTATAGAAATGCAGCATGTGGTGAGATCTGTCCACATTAGTGCATGTCATGTTTGCGTACTTAGCCACCACCACTGACAAGATATAATTGACGAGCGTAATTTTAAGCCTAACTGCGAAGCGTTTCATCACACTGTTTTTAATGATTACAGTATAATTACCCTGTTAGCTGTCTACCTTGAATGAATGCATGAATTAATCTTTTATTACAATGATAATGACATTCACCATCCGGAATGAATAATTTTAGCCATATATAATTGCTGTCTGAACTCATCATCTGCTTTATTAAAAATACTTATTACAGTTAGCAGGGTACAGGTCTGAAACGACGGGGTTTCTAACAGCATGAACAATTTGCTTCATCACTGATGTTTTTGACTGTTTTTTGGACAAGTATTTTGGGCCAGCAGCTAATCTCAGTGCAGCACTGAAAATTAAGCATATTTTTTTTGAAAAACACTGTGGTGGTGAGACACTTGTACAAATGTAATGGCCGCTACGACGTCAGTGTCACTGTTGTGTTCAAAAATAAGCCGCTATAAAAGCAGTATCCAGTCAGCAGCATAGCTGACTTCTGAAAGCAGTCTTTCTCATGAGTACCTAATGGTACTGGTCTGGGAGCAGGTACATAGGTGACTGCATGATCACAGGACTGAACTTTTTAACCGTTACTCTACCAAAGTGAGTCAAGTGAAAGATTACTTGTCATTGTGAACACAGCACAGCGAACCACAGTGCACCACAACCAAATGTGACATCCGTGAAGGAGCAGTGGGCAGCTGACATGGGCATCACCCGGGGAGCAGTACTTTGGGACGGTACCTTGCTCATGAGTACCTCTGTGGTACCTTTACCAGTATGGGATTCGAACCAGCGATCCTCTGATCACGGAGCGAACGCCCTAACCATTACGCTACCAACTGCCTCTGCTTTGCACCAGAAAACATGACACCAGATTTGGATCAACAGTACCTTCTGCAAGTTCAGCCAGAATGGCACAGGAAACATGGAGAGAAATGGGAAAAACCCTAATGGGGAAAATAGTCATATTTTTTCCGCCTTCCCCCAGTTTCTCTGTGTCCTTCTGGCCGAGTTTGACGCAGCTCAAGGTGAATGGTGATGTGCGGGTTTTCTCTCCGCCACGGCCAACTCCCCAATCTCTGTTTCCTGTACACGAGAGCCGCTTTCGTCACATCCCATAAACCGCCTTATTATTCAGCGGCGAGCCGTGATCCGGGCCGTGCTGCTTCTAGAGCAGAGACAGACGGAACTAAACTCTTCCCTGCGGACCTGGACACACACACAAACACACAGATACACAGCGAGATACACAGATAGACCAGACAAAAGTTTGTTTGCTCATAGATAAACGTGCAAACAGCTCTCACACTGATTTACCTTCACCACAGGGTCTTGGAGGCTGTGCAGGTGATGTGGTTTGTGTGTGAACTGTGTGTGTGTGTGTGTGAGAGAGAGATTTTTAGTTGGTTGAGAGGAACCGATTTCCCCCTAAAAGGCTAAAGCATAGGAAAACCTGAGATTTGTCAGATTTTTTATTTACATTTACAACATTAAAAGAGACACAGTCATCCAGAACAACTTCCATTTTCCTTATTTTAGTCACAGTTTCGCTGAGAGTAACTTGGGATCGAGGTTCTTGCTCATGGACCTAATGAATGATTGGAATGATGACGACCTCTTGGCCCAGAGGCAAGTATTCTATACCTTGTTTTCCATGATTAAAGTTGTAGTTCTCTTCTCTTGACTGCTGCTACAATATTTGCATAACTAATGAGCACTGCTTGTACATATCACTGATTGTAGTTTCTCACTTGACTGATGGTATATTTGCAGAAATTATTGAAGTTATTGTACATACTGTAGATAGTAGTAGATTTATTTTAAAAGATCAGACTTTACAGTATATGTTAGCTTTATGCCAGACTTTATAAAAGATCAGACTTCATATGTTAGCTTTATGTCATACTTTATAAGAGCTCAGACTTTATAAATGATACTGGTATTATTTAATAGACTGTCTGTATATAATTGTTCATACTGAAATTGTTGCACATCTTATGTACATTCAGTGTAAAAGACAAGTCCAGGACCATAATTGTAGGCTGATTACCGCGTGCAACATAATTGTCTCTCTTTCTACTTATAGTTTAAAGTGTATATTTTATATCCTATTTATTTATTGTTTAATCTATTCGCCTTAATTGTTCTTTGTACTGTTAAATCTGGAGCCACGTCGCCTTGTCTCTCTGTATACTTGTACATTATATAGAAAAGATGACAATAAAGTTTACTTTGACTTTGATTTTGACTAATCACTACACCACCACCACCACCCTTTGTGAGGACAGGACGGGCCTGGAACATTTTTACTAAAAAGGAAGAAGTGTTAGTACTTCTTGTAAAATAAAAAGAGTGAAACATTATGTTACTGAGGTTCAGTTTAGGGGGGGTCCTTTAGCTGTAGTTTAAACATAGCTTCCACAACACTGCTGAAGTTAAGTTTAGGTTTAGACGCAGTATCATTTAGGGTTTTAATGAGTTATGGAAGTCAGTGGAAGGACCTCATAATGATAGCAAGATGCGTCAGTGTGTGTTGCTGTGTATGGAGTGGTGTCTGTGTGTGTGTGTGTGTGACGGAGCACTGAGCACAGTAATCAGCTGGGTGTCCTGGAGGTTAGACAAACAGAGTTATGGGGAGATGACACTGGCCCATTATGGAGGGAAGTGAGGGAGAAAAGTGCAGCAGTGGAGGAAAAATCCATCAGTAGCTACATCGACCACACACACACACACGTACACACACACTCACACACACACTCACACACACACACACACGTACACACACCCGCACACACACACTCACACACACACACTCCTCCCTGCTGCTTTCCATCCCCAAAAAACACAACAAGCATCCAGTGGAGGCAGATGAATGGCCTGTGTGGGTGTGTGTGAATCTGTGTGTGTGTGGGCAGGTATTTATGGCGTTGTAGGGACCTTTTTGTTCCTTAAAATCACTTTTATTCATTTTTTGTTGTTTTGTGGGGACATTTGAACAGTCCCCATGATGAAAAATGACTTTATAGAAAATGTACATGAGAAACTAAAACAGGTAAAAGATGTGCTTTTTGTTCCTGCAGGTTAGAGTAAGGTGTAGGTGTAAAATTATATACAGTACATCTAGTCATTATGGGAGTCTATGAAAGGACCTCACAAAGATAATAATACAATACTGGGAAAGTGTGTGTGTGTGTGTGTGTGTTCATGTATTTAGTGGGTTTGTGAGGACCTAAAAGTAAAAGTATAATTTATCTTTTCTGTTTTATGGGGACACTTTTGGTATGCGAGGACCAGTCCCTGTAAAGAAAAAATGATTTTTATAGAAAATGTGCAATTTAATTAGAAAAAAATTAGAAAGGTTAAATATTTTCTTTTGGTTACTCATCTTAAAGTTAAGATGAGGATTAAGTTTAGGTTTAGCTGTAGAATTACTTATATTTAGTCATAATGGGAGTCAATAGAAAGAGCTCACAATGACAGTAATACAAGTGTGTGTGTGTGTGTGTGTTGACAAATGCCCTGATGCAGGCCGACCCTCATGGCCCTGTGCTCTGGCTCTAACAGCGGAGGAGTGTGTGTATAAAGAAAAGCAGCCAGTGGCCTTTATTCCGAACAGGTGGCCGAGTTGCTAAAGCCAAAATAAGGTTGAAAGAAAGCCCAGGCCAGCGCTCTGCAGCCTTCTCACCAGCTGTGTTGTAATAAACCACATTTATATCATGATGTCTGCGCCGTCCCTGAAGTGTGATTCAGACGAGCTCTTTTCGGGACACTGGGCTGCTGCTGCACGCTGCACCGGATACAATAAGGCCTGAAAAGTGGAACCCTGCTGTTCACACTGACATCCATCCGGACTGTGCTTCTGCTGTCGAGGCACTTCCCCCTGTTCATGTCTGTCAGAGAGAAACTCTGGCCTTTTGTGACCAGAGCTGCTTCAAACATTTTTCAAAAGAACAGCGCTCCTTCACCAACATCTTCCTGAGTATTTTACTTTCATTTTGTTTTTGAGAAAGTTCGTAAGGAAACCATATGGGCCTCTTTCACCTATACCTTTTACATTTTTTAAAAAACTCTATTCCTTAGAAAACGCTATATCTTATTTATACCTTTATAAGATTTTAACTCTTTTCTATATTGTTTGTATATATTTTATTCTTACTCCTTAGTTTATTTTATGATTCTTAAACTGCTGAATTGTTCACAGTTACGGGGGTAGCTGGTAGTGTAATGGTTAGGAAGTTTGCCCTGTGATTGGAAGGTTGCTGGTTTAAATCCCAGACCAGTAAAGGCACTCAGGAGTACCTTTACTGTCCTAAGTCCTGATCCCCAGGTGCTGTTTAAGCTGCCCACCACAGAGGTCAAATTCTGGTCCCTTCAACTAATTTAGAATGCAGCTGTAAGACTCGTCTACAACATTCCTAAATTCTCTATACCACATCTCTACCTCTGCAGCATCAGGTTCAAATCCCAAGACTTGAGCTGTACCTCCTTAAGCTGGGCTTACATTGTGCAATTTTCGGCCCATTTTCAGCCGATTTTTCACTCGTGCAACTATTTTTTGGATCAGCCCAATTTTCAGCTTAAACGTGCTGTGCATCGTGTGGTATACGTGGGGTAACGAGCACCGATTAACACATGATGGCCAGCTCCCGATCAGTTTACAAAAGGATTAAAAAATGTCCAGCCTTACTGATCAAGCAGCATGTCACTTCTGATCCTCTCAGAACATCAAGCACTGCTTGTCTTCAACCACATATACTCAAGAGGAAGAACTGCATCAAGACTCTTTGCAGTTTTGACTCCTCAGTAGTGGAACCAACTTCCTCCTGCCATCAGAACTGCTGAGTCCCTTTACTGTCTTCAAGCAACATCTGAAGACACAACCCTAGAAGCAGTATCCAGGAGACTAACTAACCCTCATACTTACTGTTCACTATAAAGCAGTGTTGTACATCGCTGAACCCTCCTACCTTCTGTATGAGTGTGTGTTTCTGTGCTTACACACTCTGCTGTCGTACATCTGTGGTGGTGATTGTCTAGTGGTAAGGATACGTGCCTCTAGACCAAGAGGTTGTGGGTTCAAGTCCAACCTCTGGCACTGCCAACATTGGGTTCCACACCAAGACCCTTAACCCCAAGTTGCTGCTCCAAACCATCACATTAGTCTCAAGTTGTTCCAGGGAGACTGTCCCTGAAATTTAGAAATGAAAGTCGCTCTGGATAAGAGTGTCTGCTAAATTCCATAAATGTACATCTCCAAGAAGGCCTTGAACCACAGTGGTAACTCTAGCACCAGGAGTGTTGGCATTGTCCTGAAATGCTGATCCAGACCCCTCAGTAAATCCCATCCCTCCATCCCTGCATTCTCCTCAACCGTCAACGACCGACACGGGGGAAGCATTAACGGAATGTGAGAGCAGGCGTGGGCCGAATGGGTGACAGAGTCGTCAATAAGAGTGCAACGTTGCGTCTGCTCGAGGTCGCGACCGCCTTGTCCGTGCCCTTGTTGTGTCTAACAACAAACACAGAATAATTCAACTTTCTCCCCCTCACTCTCTCTCCAGCGCTCGTGGCTGGATTTTGTGATAAAGCGTCCTCATTGGCGGTGACATTGAGGAGCTTCGCTCCTACTCATGCGGAATACAAGATAATGCTGCTCACTACACAGTGATGGAGAGATGCTAACTCATATTAGTGATACTAGTAACGTGAATATTTTATCAGTAGCTTATCAGTAGTGAAGCTCCCTTTAAAATGCTGAAGCGTTTCCAGTAACCAACTTCTATTTTATTTGTAGCTTTGCAAAATGTTACACTGTTACAAAAGTACTTTTATTTTTCTGTCTTTACAAAGATGGCTATTTTCAACTGGCAAGTCTTTGTGATTGGAGATGCCATCACTTTGCATCACACAAAATTGAACAAAGCTACTAACTTAAGTACTTTCATCTGTAGTTATTTAAAAGCTACTTTTAAAATATAATTTCTTTCCAGTAATGATTATTTAACAAATATCAATGGCCAAATACTACATTGCGACAAAAAGTACTGTTATGCTTCTCTCTTTACAAAGATGTCTATTTTCAACAAGCAGGTGTTTAACCAATGTGGTTACCAGTGATTGGTGTTGAATTGGAAGAAGTGGAGTCTGATTGGCTACTGTGGGTGTTGGTGCCCTAGTGGTGGACACTCGCCTTTGGACCAAGAGGCTGTGGGTTCGAATGCGACCTCTGGCGTTACCAACATTGGATCCTTAAGCAAGACCCTTAACCATAAGTTGCTCTCAGGCGAACTGTCCCTGAAATTAGGAAAATGTAAGTCACTCTGGATAAGAGCTTCTGCTAAATGCTGTAAATGTAAATGTAAATGTGCTCTCAGTACATCACAGTATGCTCTTGGCATCTGCCAGATGGAGTTGGAGGATGGAGTCCACCTTGGCTGAGATGGAAGCAAGAATCCGTGTCCATATTTATCAAAACGTATGACTCTGAAAGACCAGATGGACAGAACGTACACATTTGAGTGTTACTTACACAAGCTGAACATTTTTAATTAAATCTAGTCTATTTTTAATACAAATCTTATGAGCTTCAGCGCTCAGAGCACTAAGCAGAAAAGCATTGTCAGTGGAGATGTTTTTCAAGTTGAAATCCGCGCTGGGCTTGTCAATTTCACTTCTCTCTTGCTAGCCAATCAAAATCAAGAAAGAGGCAGGGCATACACAATCGAGAACTCACTAACAATGGAGAAGCTAACTAGTTCAAATGCCGCCTCTAATGCCAAGATGCCATTTCTCTCCACTGTAAAGATAATCTCCCGATCTCAAAGGAATACGTTACAGTGTTTACATGACATAAGAACGAATGTGGAAGTGGCAGATGACGCTTCTTGTAGCTTAGCAACAACAAGCGCTAAAAGAAGCACTGAGAAAGCACTCTGGGATGCATTTCCCAAAGGCACAGTTGCTAACTAACATAGTGTACATTAGCAACTAACATAACATTGGTATTCTATACTACTTTTAATATACTACCATCTTTAACCATATCCTACAGGGCAAATATTCAGTATTACAGGATGAAACAGCTTAGTAGCTCAACTACTATATTAAAACATCAGCTTGTAGTGGAGCTAACATACTTTTAATCACAAGTAGCTTGAAAAGCTGCAGTTTAACAGTAGCTTCCCCAACATTGCCACTCAGCTCAAGGTTAATGACGTTCCTTTTAAAGACAAGTAAAAAATTTTATTGATCTCAGGCTTCTGTCAACACCAAGATGCCAGACGTCCCGTCAAAGTTTATGCTTCGAATTAATGGATTTGCCCCTTTACTGCTACTGCTGCTGCTGCCACGAGACGAGGCACCTCCAGTTTGCCGTTCCAAATCTAGAAAATCTCATGTCAGCCGACGGGGATTTAAGACTTACAGAAAATCAAGTGAACGTAAGAAAGCCTCGTCGTCGTCTGATCTGCCGCTACTCCCCTGCTTTTATTCGCCTGACACCATGTTTTGTTTTGGTGTCAGATCTGTCATTTGGTGTGATGACATATTAATATTCATCTCCGCTCTGATGTTACCCTTTATTACAAGGATCCTCGTCTAGCGACTCCTGCTGAATTATAGATTATAAGTTCTGGGCCTGCAAAGCAACTCAGAAAATGTTGACAAAATACTAATGTGATTTATAGACGGTCCTTGCATTTTTATCACTCAATTTTCCACAGGCTTCGGCGGCCGCCCCGAAGGTTAAAACCCGGGAAATATGCAGGTTTGCACGAGTGTGTGAATGTGTGTGTGTATGTCCATCACTCAACGTCAAGTGCTTTTATTTATAATTTGGTGCCAGGGAGTCTTAGGTCACTGTAAGTCTAATGCTGTGTTTTAGCCTCAGTGTCATTGTCAAGGGAAGTTGCTGGAAAACGTTTAAATAATGCATGGATCAGGGTCAGAGGTTTGCATGTATTGTCAGTATATAGACGTGATCTCTGCCTCCAGGAGTCGGAGTCGAGCCTCTGTAGAATGAAGATGGAATATCGCTTCTGCTTGTGAATAAATTATTAAGGGCAAAAGTGTTTACCAAAAAGACAAAATGTTAACACAAGATTTGTAGTGAAAACTGCAGCTATTAATATTTAATTTTTTCTGTTTTTTCACATGGAAAACAAAATTGTCTTTTGGCAAATTTCTGCTGGGAAATGAATTAATAGGTCACGAGATATAAAAGAGCCATGAAATATCATTTTGTAACGTAAGCTCAACTGTTTAAGGAAAATCACTGGCGGAAAGAGGAAAGTGTTATTTGCTCGTCTTATTGGTAATGATAGTGTAGTTTACTTTATTTACGTGTTATTGCTTTAATGAGGAAAAAAACATCAATCTCCATTCAGCACCCATAGGTAAGAACAAAATCTGTGTACGCGGAAGAGCACTCTTATGCAAATCTTATTATTAAACTGAGTGATTATTTGTCATTGTGAACACACCACAGCACACAGTGCACCACAACCACATGTGACCTCTGCCTTTAACCCATCAATGAAGGAGCAGTGGGCAGCTGACATGGGCAGTGCCCGGGGATCAGTGCTTTCCGATGGTACCTTGTTCATGAGTACCTCAGTGATACCTTTACCAACCTGGAATTTGAACCGGCAATCACAGGGCGAATGCTCTAACCATTAAACTACCAACTGTCATTAATGCATGTACAGTACTGTGCAAAAGTTTTAGGCAGGTGTGAAAAAATGCTGTAAACAAAGAATGCTTTCAAAAATGGAAGTGTTAATCATTTATTTTCATCAATCAAAAGAGAAACCTAAATCAAATCAGTATTTGGTGTGACCACCCTTTGCCTTCAAAACAGCATCAGTTCTTCTAGGTACACTTGCACACAGTTTTTGAAGGAACTCGGCTGGTAGGTTGTTCCAAACATCTTGGAGAACTAACCACAGATCTATAATCCTATAATCCTACAAAATAATATCATGACTATAATCCTACAAAATAATATAATGACTATAATCCTACAAAACCCCTGACTTTGTGCAAGTGTACCTAGAAGAATTGATGCTGGTTTGAAGGCAAAAGGTAGTAACACCAAATATTGATTTGATTTAGATTTTTCTTTTCTTCGCTCACTTTGCATTTTGTAAATTAATAAAAATCAACAATCATTATTGATATTTCTGAAAGCATTCTTGTTTACATCATTTTTTCACACCTGCCTAAAACTTTTGCACAGTACTGTATGTTGGGGCAAAACACTGGCTTATGGTTTATTTATTCAAATTTGCAGATGTGTAATATTATCATATTTAAATACAAACACTTTTTTATTTTTTTATTAGTGTGCTTAATAATTTTAATTATCAACAAGTTAATTTTAAATAAATACACACTACAATAACACTTCCAAACTGATATTACATGTAAATGAAAAGCCCAAATGCATAAAAAATCAGTTTATAAAAATATTTAGATAATTTGTAAACAAGCCCTTTGATTAGGATGATTTAGAGCAGATTTTACTACATGTTGTACTTGTGGAACTGTGCATGTGACAATTAAAGAAATCTTGAATGTGAATTTGTGGATATTTACCTGCACTTATAAAGAGTAACTGCCACATGCCCTCAATTACGGGAACTTTGTCATTATAAGAACCAACTCACAAAAAAATGGCAATTTAAGAATCTTTTTAGGAAGAAATCTATCAAATTAATTAAGAAGATATTAGTGAATGAGTCTAATTGATGTCTTGTTTTCTCAGTTTTCCACCCAGTGAGTTTTCTGTAACCCTTTTGTATATCACAAGTTTTCTACCGGTCAGTGTAGGATGTTTTGCATTTTTCTGGATTCACACCGTCAGCTCCTTGTTTGTTATTCTCTTGATTAATATTTTATCCTATTGTGAAAGGTGAGCTCAATGCTGACATTAAACACTGCTGTGGAATATCAAACAGCTCTGGTTAAGGTCACAGCTCGTCCCGGGTGCCGACGGTGCTGCTGGACCAGTCATGCGATGCCATCGGACCCTCACAGTTACTCACCGCCATCTTTGCAGTATTTGGGAAGCTACTTTTAACTTGTGACTATTCAAGTTCCAAGCTACTTGGGATTAAATGTATCTAAGCTTTACTACAAACTCCTGACCCATCCACGAAGGAGTAGTGGATAGCTTTTTTGGCAGTGCTTGGGGACGGTACCTTGCTCACCTCTTTGGTACCTTTAGCTTAATCACTTGGTTTTTCTGTTTGTTACTGAACATGGCACAACACCACTTTATAATGTCCAATACCGATATTGCACATTTGGCTATGATACAATACAAATCTGATACAGTCTCAGAGTCATTTTTAAACTGAAAACATTCTTGACTTGAATTCTGTTTTCCTACTAAAACAATGTAATAATTACACACCCATATGTACAGTATATGCTAAATAATTTATTATAAAAATAACATCTCAAACATGATTCCTTTAAACACATTTGTGTAATTTAATGATGGTCCCTAATCCTGTGGCGCTAAAAGCATCAGGAACACAGAGATTGTGAGTGAGAGCTGGTGTATAATGGCGTGATGTGCTTTTTGTGTTGTAGTGTGTTGTCAGTGGCTCCAGGATTTTGGGGGCCTTTTTTGAGGTTGTTGCGGCCTAAAATGCCTGATTTTGCGGCAGCTTTTCTTAAAAATTTAGTTCTACACTGCAAAAAATAAAAATCTGTACAAGTGTAATTGACTTGAATTCAGCATTTTAATCTTGTTACACCATTTTTTGGATTTATTTTCTTGGTAAGACTGAACATTGTTTAGATTATTTGACTTGTTTCAAGAAAATTTATCTTGAGTTATCCTACCTAGGTAATACAACTAATTTTGAGCAGTTTTCTTCTTAAAACAACCTACATTGGTAAAGGAGTTGTGTTAACAGGTAGACTGTACGTATATTTTTACTTGTTTCAAGAGAATTGGAGGAAAAAAAACTAGTATATTCTGCTAATTTAAGTTGTGTATGTTTAGTCTTTGAGTAATTTTTTTCTTGTTTTAAGAAATCTTAGCAAGTGCAATTTTCTTGCTGCACTGGCAGATAATTTTGCTTGAAATAAGTATTTTTTTCCCAAAAATAGTATTTTTTTTCTTATTTTTAAAAAGGCATTTTTTGCAATGCATTGTGCGTGTATCTTTAAGAGCCTGTGTCCACCAAACATGTTTTTCACACTGAGAGTGGTCAAAACTTCACTTCCAGAGAGATTTCTCGGTGCTTCTCTCAGTGCTTGTTTGCTAAGTTATGAAAAGCGTCATCGGGCACTTCCGCGTTCATTCCTATTTCATGTAAACATTGTAAGGTGTTACTTTGAGATGGTAGTTTAGCCAACATAAGAGAGATTGTCTTTACACTGGAGAGAAACGGCATCTTGGCGTTAGTGGCAGCGGTTGAGCTAGATAGTCACTTGCCTTATATACCACAAGTGACCATGAAGAAGGCTGCTGTATGGTGATCCACGGTAGCCATGCCACTTGCTATTCACTGACGGAGAAAAACATAACGCAGATGAGTGGTAAACACTGCAGTTTGGAATCAATTCGTGTACAGATTTACCTGGATGTTGTGTAAACACAATTTTAACAATAAATGTATAACAAACATATGCATTTATAAAACTATCTGCATATGTGTAAACACTAAATTTAATTGCTATTTAGTTGCTACTCCCTAACACTGCGTCTTTGTCTCAATTGATCTCCATCAGGACACTGCTGACGCCAGTTTTTTGGCTTGTGTTTGCTCCTCAGGTGTCACTCATTCTCCACCTTTCGGAAGTGGGCTCGTTATTCCAGAATTTACTCTGGGGGAAACTGCCCAGACAATGGAAGCTCTCCTGCATCGTCCCACACTGCCTCCTTTCTGCCCTGCAGACTCTGCTGTTCCTTCTTTTTCTTCTCCACCGGCGGGATCCGAGGTGGTCGATAAATTAGCGGATGTCAAGGTGAACGCCGGGACGCTCTCTCTTTGTGTCGGCTGTTTTGTTTGTGGGGAACTTCGTTTAAATGCTGTAAAGCGGCCGAGGCCTAAAAGGTCGCCTTGCTATTCACCACTGACCATCCCTTTTATGCAGGTTGCCTTTAAAGCTTCCACAATAGCTTCTTTTTGGCATATTCCAAACCGCAAATTCTTCTTTGTTGCAGCTAAGGTTGAGTTCTACATGCTGCTGACCTTCCGTGGCCTGTTTTAAAGGTGGAAGCTCCATGAACCGATGTGAACAATGCGCCAATGTCGAGTGACCACGGCTGCTGTGAACACACAAGCTAATGGCCTGCTGGACGGAAGGTCTTGGGGTCGCTGCACAGGGAGGCAGAAAGCAAGGCAAATTTATTTATATGGCACATTGTCATACATATAAGTCACTGAATGTGCTTTAAATGCAAAAATTATAAATAATAAAATAGCAGTAAAAGAAAGTAATAACAACATGAAATTCCACTTTTGGTTTATTATTTCCATAAACATATTCTATATTTTAGAACATTCTTCTCATGACTCATTCTGTCACATACTCTGGTGAGTTTTGGAATTTACTGTATGACTTAATTTTATTTGAATACATCATAAATGTATTTCAAATATTAAATATTTCTACATTTTATTTATTTATAGTAGTACCTTGTTCATTTTTAGCATTTTAGCATCAACCATTAAAGTAAATTTATTCATTCATCAATAATACAGTAGGGTTGGATACCTTTTACATCAGAACTGATAACAGTACCAGTACTGGTACCTGGTGTTTGTACCGATACTCAATGGTACTTCATTTTGATACTTTGCTCTGAATCTGTAATACCTGGTCAAAGTCAGTCAAAGTCAAAGTAAACTTTGTAATCTCTGCTATATACAGATATACAGAGAGACGAGACGACGTGGCTGCAGTTTTTACAGTGCAATAAGAAAGAGAGGACAAAGAACAAATAAGATTCAAGATTCAAGACACATGGAATAAACAATATATAAATAGAATACAAAATTTTAAAACTAGAAATGGAGTGCTCTAAACTAGAACTAGAAACAGAGGTAGAAAGAGAAACAGTTTGGATGCAGTATTACCTACAAAAGTGGAAACTGACTTTTACACTGGATGTGCCTAGAGTTTAGTAACAGTTTCAATATAAAAAATTCTATATCCAGTCTATTAACAAAACAGTATCTCTTAAAAAGTCTGACTAACATTTAAGCTTGTGCAGATATTATAACAGTAGTGGAGAACCACAGTCTGTGCAATTTTTTCAATAATTTGTGCAGATACAGTTAGTTAGAAAGTGACCAGTTCAATGCAAATAAGTAGCGGGTTTGTATTAACATAAAAAATACAGTAATAATAAATAAGCTCCAAACTAATTTTAAACATCACAGAAGCAGATGTTACACAGTTTTCATAAAAATATCCTGGAACAATAACTACAGCAGATAGATCACCTGAAGGTGCAGTGGAACTTTTGTTTATATGCATTCGTGTTTATATGCATTATTCAGTAAATTTGCATGTTGAACTCTCAAAGGTTAAAAAATTGTTCTGAATCACCTCTAACTTCATTATTGTAGTGTTTGGAGAAATACAATAATCAAGATGAGCAGTAATAAAGTTGGTTGGTTAGAGCAGTTGGTAGCATAATGCTCAGGGAGTTGACCATGTGATCAGAAGGTGGCCGTTCCAGTCCCGGACTGGTAAAGGTACCACTGAGGTAATAATGAGCAAGGTACCGTCACCAAGCTACTGCCCCCTGAGCGCGTTACTAAAGTCAAAGTCAAAGTAAACTTTATTGTCATCTCTGCTACTGTATGTACTGTACAGGTATACAGAGAGACAAGACATCATGGCTCCAGTTTTAACAGTGCAACAATCAAGTAACAAAGAATAAATAAGGCATATAGAATAAGCAATATATAAATAGAATTTAAAATACACACAAAAAGGGTGTTTGTCACACTTCCTGGTTCCGAACGTTCTAATCAGTGAAGCAGTGTACCGTCACTTCCTGTTTACACCAGCTGTTTCAGACACAATGGCCATCTCTGGTGTTACTGTAGTGTACCTGGCTGCTCTACTTCATAACGACAGCACGCTTACCTCAGCTTTCACCGTTTCCCTAAAGATGAAAACCTACGGAAACCCTGGGTGAGGTTCATCAGGAGGGACGAGGTTCTGTCATTTAATATACCTTGTGGAAGCGCTTACGTCTGCGGCTTACACTTCGACAGCGAACTTCTGAGTGCCTCTGTGGGACCCTCTGTGTGGTATTTAAATTTTCTTCTGTTTTTAAGATGCCGAAATTTCTATGAAAGTTAGCAAAGGAACATCTTTGCCTGCAGAACAGCAGAGGATCTGTGATGCCTTAAAGCATCGCTGCAGTGGAGCAGTGTGTCGTGGTGTATCAGGCCGTAACCTCACACAGGGCTCCCGGGGAAACTCTTCCCTTTAAGAGCCAGCTGTGCCCCTCCCACTGCCCGCCAATCGTACCGCCGTCCAGCTGTTCACCTGAACCACAACTACGAGATGCTCCTCTGAGCTGTTCCCACTGCCCTCGTAATGCTTCTCTCTTTTGCTAGCTTGGCATGTTCGTTGATGCGACTCTACTTGGACTCGTAAAACTGATCTCATGTTCTTGTGTATGTTCAACGAGCAAACACTGCACCTTTCATGATACACATATATTCTGCTCTGTTACATTTTCACATTAATCCTCTGTTATAATCAATTACTGAAACAAGGGAGGATTTAATCCACATGATCGCTGACTGAACGATGAAAAATGTTTACATTTATTAATATATATTAATATATAAATAATATAAATGAATAAATCAATAATAATTGTTATGAATAAATAAATGCTATAAGGATTCTAAATAATAATAATTATACATAATTTTACATTAATATTCATGGAGTACTTAAATAATACATTATTTCATTAATATTTGATTAATTTTAAGGTTGTTTTTACAAAGGCCACCAATACATTACATAAAAATCTTTTTATCAATTGTACATTTAACAAAACTGCCACAAGTGATTATTTTGAACAAAGTATCATCACTCAAATGTGCATACGACTGGTCTTGAGAGTGCGTAGATTCTGTTCATAGTTAAGAACAAATTCCAGATAAGAAAACATTGATAAAAGGTGTGTGAAAGTGGTTTAAGAACACATTTGTTCATGAGAATAGTTGGTGAATGAGGCCCGATGTTTTCAGGGATTTTTACTTGGAAGGAGAAGTGAGCAGAATGAGATTTGGTGATTTGCGTAAAGAATGCATAGTTAATAAAGCAGCGAGGATCATCCAGATTTCTGTAATCCATTAAACTGGATATATTATGTACACATAATTATGTCTAATCTTTTATTTGCTCTTTTATTTTTCATTCCTATAAATATTTTCCTTTCTTAATTCTATACAGCAGGAGGAAAAGATTCCAGGCAGAGTGCAGTTAGTATTTTCATATCAGACTTTCAAATTGCTCGTGTCTGTTTACTTTCATAAATCAGGTTCTACGAGCAAACACGGCACCTTTAAGGCGGAAAGTATAAGAGTGTGGCAACGAGACGCGAGACAGGCGTGGATATATATAAAAACTGGGTGGATATAGCGGCGAGGAGAAGTTTGATGTCTCTCTGAAGGCTGTTCCCCCTGTGCACTGAAATAAATATCTGGGTTTTCTGCAACTTTTCTAGTGGGAACGCGTTCCTCTGCGTTTGTGGGGTTATTTCAGTTCCGCAAGCCGCTACATTTGCAGAAGCTTTGGCATAGTTGTATGATTTGCTGAAAGAAAATATCAGATTTCATCTGAAATGACTTCTTTCTAGTGCGAGTGATTGGGTTTTGCTGGAAGTTTTGGAAATAGCATTACCTGCTCTGACCCTGTTGTACTGGCCGCTTGACCCGATTACAGCTATTTTGCTGGAGAAATAAAATGTGCTGACAGTGATGAGCTGAAGATATTCCCGTCTCACGTCGCTCCGGCTCACTTTCCTTGTTCTGGTCTCGGTTGTATTTTATTTTATTTTTTTAGGAGATGGTAATGCCTGCCTGGACTCCATGCCCCACTGCACTGGAATTATTCTTCCCTTTTAAGACTCTTTCAAATAGAATTTTATATCTTTCTAACACCATAATGAATTATGCAGCCACTTGGCTCAAATTATAGGCGTTACACTGTCAAAGTCATTCCCCATCCTACATCTAGAGCCCGGTTCCTCCCTGAGATCAAGATGTTGCTGCTATCCGGAGATGCATGTGCTCACGTTGTGGATCCGTGTGTCATTCATTTATTCATTTTTTGTTATTAAAAGCAAAAACTAAATTCCCAAAAATGTTTTAGCCAGTTTGTTCAAAAGCAAAATGAAACGACAAATGAAACAAGAACATTTCCGTAGAAAATTCAATTGTGACCCTCACGTAAAACCAGTAAACATGTGGAGGTTTTCGAGAAAAAGCAGCGTTTATGTGCGTGGGGTAAGAATTTTTGGATGTTTTTGTTTAGTGTTTGAAACAGTGGAAGAATCTACTCTGTACTGTTGTGAATAAATTTGGCTGAAAAACTTCCTTTCCATCCTAAAAGCGTGACTTTCTTGGCCGTGAGAATTCAATTCCAGCAGAATGTTAAAGTTTGTGTTTATTCGCTCTACTTCAATATTTACGGTAAATCACTGGTTGACTAAGCGTGAAGATATTTCTCCGAATCCATCTTCGTCTCCGAGTTCAGTTAACCCTAGCATGGTAGGCTATCCGTGTGGCTGTAGATACAGCGTAGGCTACCGTAAATGCAAACGCATCCGCGACCGCACCAAGCGTCTGTGAGTGCTACGGCGATAGTCAGCTTCAAAGGCAGATTTCTCTGTTTCTCACTTGGCGTGACAGAGAAACCCGACTCCTTTGAATGTTGATATCTCAGTCATATGTCGTCCCATTCATTTGATATAGGTATCGTTTTAAAGGTTGCCCTTTCATGAAAACTTAATAACTCAATTTTGAAAATTGGTGACAAGTGACTGGTCTTGCAAGTGGAGGGTCTAAATATGATTGCTCTCTTGGTAAGAGCTTAGGGTTAACTTATAGCAGTATTAATAAATCGTAAAGGTTATAGTTTTAAATTTTATAAAATACCAAAACTGTCTAAACTGTCTTGCTCTCATATAATGATTGAACTGCCATGCCTACTTACTGTAACTATACTTAAGAAACAACAAATGTAAGATTTGCTCACAGGCTTCCCCTACAGACGAGAAACGGTATTGCCTGTAACAACTGTAGTAAAATCGGTGTCGCAGTTGTACATATGCATTGTTGACAGAAGCCAATGAGACCGGCTAACGTCCTGAAGCAGGACAACTAATGTGCGATCAATGTCTTCGGGCCAGGTAAAGTAGCCTTACAGCATTTTATTCAAACATGAATATTGTTTTCTTTTTAAAATTCAGAAACAAAAGCTACTCGACAAAGAACAACAAATGAAAAGATTGTTTTGGTTTTCATCTCGGCCTGCCCTGGAACAGGCTGTCCACTGTGGAAATAGGCTGTAGACCTACTGTAATTCAATGCTGTTTGCGTGGTGATACTAATGTTATTATCCATATTGTAATACAAAACATAGTAGATGGATCTGTATGGTTGATAAATCAGTTAGCATTAGCCAGAGATGCGTCTGAGCCATTTGTCACTTGGAAAAAACAGTTGACCACAGACATAACACCCATGCTCTACTGTCAGCAGTTATCTGGTGCAGGGGAATGCTTTTGTCCATATTTGTATTATTCAATGCTCTCAAGTCAAAATGAGAAGAGCCATAACTAGCATGCTAACTATCACAACTAGCTAGCATGTTAGCTACCGGCTGGATAAATTGCTGTAGGCTACTACTTGAAGAGGCCAGTTTATAGACATAGCGGCGAGCTATGACTATGCCATGACCTGACACCGTGGCTCAAACTCACTAGATATTTATACTTTATACACACTGCTCCAACAGTAACAGCGCCAGCTCAGCATCGCTCCTCCTCTTTCAGCCTGGACGATATTCACCCTAGTCCTGGCTCTTACTTTATCACTCCCCCACTTTCTTTTCTTTGTCTCCTCCTTCGTTTTCCTTGCCACTTCAGTTGTGCTTTGGTTAGTCGGTAACTTGGTTTAACTGCCTCATCTTTTGAAGGGGGAGGGAGGATGTGACGTATGCTGTAAAAAAATGGGTGATGGAAACCTCCTGTACTATATGTAAGGAAAAGTCTTTTGTTTTTTTTTTAATTTTGTAGGTTTTTCTTGTTCCAAGGTTCCTACGTGAACCCTGAGGTTGCATAGTGCCAGGGCAGGCCATACACACTCTCTCAAGCAATGATGAAGGCGTAATTAAACATATTGTGAGTTGATGTAACATCAGAATGATCTTGTAAAATATAGACTGAAGGACTGAAAAATTATATAATGTTGCTTTAAATGAGAAATAGTTTCCTGGATACATATTCTCCACAAGTTTAATATCAATATCAAATCCAAAACTGCAAAATCTGGCTACACTGAAGCTGGACGGAGCTGAGTGATGATGGAGCAAAATTCCACTGTTGTAATACACGTCTCAATGCTAGTGCTGTGGATGGAAAACAGCCATTTTTGAACTTTATTTATGATGCACTCAAATACAAAGGGGTTTCTCACAAATAATGAACAAGTAACAAAAAGAGGACAGAACTCGTGAACTACAAGCACACCACTACACCACTATAGCCCACGTTTTAGACTTGGAACAGTGTTTTTAGCTCAAAAACTAGTAGAAAGACTTTGACTAAAATTCATTGAAGTCAGGAAAAAATGAGGGAGGATTTCAGTAAGAAGAAGACGAGTGTGGGTGGAAACAGATCGAGATGTGTTCAGTGAGGTGGTTTGTGGAGGCATAAGAACCGTTTTCACTGTCGATCAAGTCCCGAATCACATAACCTTCTAAATGAGAGAAAACCAATGGGTACCTATGGGAAAAATAAACGACAAGAAAAAAGGATGAAAAAGATGAGTGCGGATCATGATGGTTACAGATACGTGAAGAGGCCTGGGGACTCTTGAATCACCTCGAATTTGGTGGCTTTATGGAGAACAGTGGCTGTGCACTGGCATCAAACGAGCTCCATGTTAGTCTATGTGGAAAATCACGGAGAAAAATGGTTAGAACTTCGTGAACAAGTGTACATATCACAAATGTGTATACAAGCACATCACACCGCTACAGACCACACGTTTTGGAGTTTCTAGCACAAAACTGTAGGGGGAGTAGCAGTCAGAAAAAGTGTGTGGAAGAAAACTGGATAATAATATGAGAACACTGCATTATACAGTATGTAGCCTATCTGTTTCTCCCTCTACCCTTTCTAACTCCATCTAACCTCTAACTGTCTTTCTCTTTCTTTTTTACTCCATTTGTGTGTGTGTGTGTGTGGTGGCATAGTGAGAGCATCAGGTCTGATTTGGGTTTTTCGAGCGCTTGTAAGATGTTGAACTGAGGGAATGTGTCGTTTTTTCTCATTACGGTGTGAACATGGGCTTCTTGACTCCCACACATGTACCGTGCCAATCAAACACACATGAAGCTGCTGAGAGGAGGAGGAGGAGGAGGACGAGGAGGAGGAGTGTGTACTCATCCTGATAGTGCCTCTCGTAGACTTTATATAGACTCTCATACACTCTCCCTCTCTTTGTCACACATTTACCTTACTTTTGTTTTGCTATTCCATATAATAATGATGAATTGCTGAACTCTCTAACTGCACACCCTAAACTTCAACATAAACTCTCGCTTACATTTTTATGTTTTCTCCACATTCATACTAGTACAAAAGGGTCTTAGTTTATTAGTTTATATTAAGTCTTTAACTTTAAGGAGCTTTTTCATTCATTCATTCATTCTTTGGTTCATTTGTTTGTCTGTGAACTCACTTAACTTTATAAACATAGCTGCTGGAAGCTCCCTGTACTGTACTTAATGAAAAGTTATGAAAGAACACAAAGAAAACTAAAATTAAACATACGCTAAAGGGCATTTACACTAACCCTAGAAGGTTTATGTTGTAGTATTTGTTATTCTGCATTTCGACGACAATTCTTATTTTTACAGCAGACATACAATATATCAACAAAAAACATTATTAATGATATTATTATTATTATTATTATTATTATTATTATTATTATTATTATTATTATTATTTTAACATCCTTTTAGTATAAAATATATCTTATATATCATAGTTTGTGCAACTTCAGGGAGGTTTTTAAAAATTATTTTATTCATTTATTTGTTTGTTTGTTTGTTTACATTGTGAATTAAAGATATACTAAAAAGCTTTTACATTAAGCTTTATGTTAAGGTATTTCTTATTCTACATTTTGACACCATTTTTGCAGGAGACATAGAATATATCGGTTCAAAATATTCTTCAAGTCTGTTGTTGATTAATAATAATCAGTATCAGTTCTGAGAAACCATATCGGTCCACTATTTCTAACAATAAGCTCAGTAATGAACATGAAACTTTACTGCTGAATTTGTGTTCTCAAATTACACAGGCTTAAAAGCATCTAAACTGCATTTTTGTTATCTTAAACGCTACAGGTATAAAGTCTGAAATCTGTGCTGAGAATCAATCTATTCTACACAAAAGGTATACAAGAAAAGAAAGTGTAAGAAATTCAAATATTTTTCCACTAAGAGGAATGTCATGTGCTATTTACATGAATAATGTACTACTGGACGTACAAACACCTTCCAAACTACATGACCAGATCAGTTCTGTAAAAGTGAAGAGTTTCTGTGTTAATTTAGTAACATATGTTGCACATTATCACCTCCATCCACTTTAGATGTGCTTTACATGTTGCAATTTGTGAGTTGTATGGAGGATTGATGAGTAGCTGACGTTTATAGATGTGTGATTTTTACTAAACTATATTCTTGTCTGCAACTTTCATGCACAGTGATGAAAACTTTCTGGTGAAAAATGTTGCTGGTTTGGTGTTTTATTTCACTTAAAATAGTTTCACTTGTTTCCAAAATCTTTTTAAATCTGTGTTACATTCATTTCACCATTCAGAATATTTTGCACTCTCAGTTTTTAAAGCAGATTGATTGAACTCTAGGTGTGATAATGTGCTATATAAATAAACTTGCCTTGAATAAAAATACGGTAAAATCAACACTTAACTTTTGTGTAACACCAACTTTCAACATTTTGAGAGAATAACTTCATCAACAGGAATCTCAAAATCTAAAAGCACTTAATTTCACTGCAGGAGTGAAGAAAAACAAGTGAGAGTAAAACAAAAAGTTTCCTATGTGCAGCGTTAATTTTGGCAACTATCTTAAATTTAGTCTTAGGCTTTAGACAACATACGTACTAGTTTTAATCACATTTTGGTTGGATGTGGTCAAATTGTTTTAGAGGATTAATGTTAACAACATTATACGCTTTCAGACGTACTGGGGAACGGAACATAAAAGTAAAGCTAATACAATTTCCCTACTTTTGTTTTACTCGAGTAGCACCAAACATGGCAAAGTACATTTAAGGTAGAATGTGACTATTTTAAAAAATCGTAACGTTAATCATCAAGACCTGTTTAGAGTTTTATACTTCATAGTCTATTTATATCTGCTTACCCTAGGTGCCTTATTTGTTTGTTGTACTGTAAAAACTCAGGTCATGTTGTGTTGTCTCTCTATATACTCCCTTACAAAAAACAATATGTTTCAGGAAACTTCTGGTTAATTTGTGGTGACCAGTGGAGTTTGCCGGAATATGTTGCCACGTCGTCAGTCTCTAGTGACAAACTTGCAGCAATGTTCTGGCAACAATGACAAACTGCCACTAGTGACAAACATATTATCGCCAAATTTGTGGAAGTTTAACGTTTCTTTTTTAATTGTAAAAGGTGGAACATGATGTTAAAAGTGATGTATAAATCTATATTTTTAACAGTGTAGTGTCAGGTTATTATGGCGTTTTGAAGGTAGAGAGTGTTGTGGTGTTCAGCTTATGTAAGTTACGCTCAAATGTGTAAGTTATGTTTGGTCTTGCAGAGTTCTTGCTTTCATCTTGACCAAGGTGTACTCCAGCTTTATTTGACAGTGCACTGTGATGCAATGAAACACGGTAGCCAATCAGATGCCACTGCTAATTCAACACCAATCACAAAGACCTGCTAGTTTAAAATAGGCGTCTTTGTAAAGAGATAAATGGAACAGTATTGTTTGTAACAATGTAGTTTTTGTCCATTAATATTTGTAAAATAATCATTATTGGAAAATATACAATATTTTTAAAGTCGCTTGACTAATAATAAAGCGACAGATAAACGTAGTTAAGGTAGTAGATTTGTTAAATTCTAGTTACTCCCCAACATTGCTGGTTCCTGTACGTCTGCGGAGATGTGCCATACGGTTTCCCAACCCACTTCAGAACTGTACCAAACTCAAATTTGCTGCTTATTTAGCCGAGACAAATGCTAGCGTGCTCGCGAAGTAGGAGACGGACAGCTCTGCCGTGACTTCTCGATGTGTCTTGCCTCTCATTTGGGAAGTCGTGACTGAGCTGCGGTGAGACACGAGGGACGCAGCAGGAGCCACTCGGGAGCCTTCAGAGCGCCGCGTCGCACCGCTGATGGATGACTAACGTGATGTTGATTTATGACCTCAGCCCCGCTAACGGATGGGCCGGCTCATTTAGCGTGTCTGCGGCACACGCCGTGGCGACCGGGTGATGGGATTCGCCGTCGCCATCGGAGACGAGAGCAGGCGTCCTTCGTCTCTGGCGGTTTCAATGTCATCTGGTCCATCTACATAAGCAGACAATTAAGTTAATAAGGCGAAATGACGGCGTGCCAATCTCTCCGTAACGAGCGACACTCACGGAGGAGACGTCACTCTGCCAGCTGTGGGAGAAAAAGACGAGGAGCAGAACTTCATGGGTACGAGATAGGGGTGTAACGATACATCAATTTGCATTGATACATCAAATTAGTGATCAACGAGCCCATAGCATTGATCCAAAATGAAAACAGCGATCAGACATCATACATATTTTAACATCCCTCACCAAGGAGGTGTGAAGACGTCAGCTGGTTTTGTCAAAACTCTTATTAAGCCCGGCTACAGTGGGCCATAGATCAGGAATAAAGATGTTATTTGTGATTTTATATGAAGCAATGGTGTAAACACACCCAGCAATAAGTTGTTGAAAAGACGTTTCAAAGACGACTTTGTCAGATGTCTCAAAAGACATCTGACACTTTGTTAGTCGTTAGTGTACACTTTGTCAGTTGCTAGTGTACACCATCCCCCAAGCCCCATTTTTCAATGACTAATTTTGGTGTAAATGAAGGCCATGACGGGCCGACATGATTAAACCCTAAAAACAACGTTCATGGACGTCCGGTGCTCGGTGGGAAATTAGTGATGGCTCCAGAGTGGAATCAAACTGAAATCGAATCATAGCAGACTTCGAAATCCAACCAATTCACCTAAAGACAGCTTGGCTGCATTGCTTATATATTTGAACAGAGAAACTAGATGAATTGTAACAATTTGACAGTTCATTTTAGTCCCGTCTTGTCTCATTAACCAAAACAAGCATTCAGCTCCTCACAGTTTTATTATCCAAGATATGTTTTTAGCTTGTCAAGGTCTTGTCTTAGTCACCCAAAAGAACGTTGCTGACGTAATTTTTCGTCATCCTTTCCTTTAACGAAATCTGAATGTTGCGTCACACGGCATTGGTGCGAATTCTCATGCAGAGCGCTCCTCGTTACTGACCCCGGGCCCCTGAGGGACAGTAAAGCCGGGCTTTATCGCGCTTTCCTGAATCATGGCCCCACTGTCTTCCATTGTATGCTAAGGCTCCCTAATAGACCCCTGTGGGGCATGATTTCTATTCTGTTGGTGATGAAGACGTCTCTCCCCGACTTGCTCTCCTCCCTCCTCCTCACACCGTGGGGAGGCTTGTTGTCCCAGTTGGTGCCATTAGAGAACCTTTACCAATGCGCGCCGAAAAATCCTCCCTTTTTTTGGACCAAGCCATACGTACGAGGCCTCGCTCGACTCCGAAATCTGAAGCTATTACGCGGTCCACGTGTTGTCCTCGTTCTCAAAAGAATAGTATTGCCGGTGCAGGGATTAAAGGGTAAATGTAGAATCAACGTTGTCTTAATTGCACTGTCGCTACTTACCTTCCAACTGCATGTGAGGATTTTTCTCTTTTATTATAAGGTTAACCTTTCCTTTACTCCTTTTCGAGTCTTTCAGCTTTGCGACGAGGGTAAGGTAAAGCTCAGCTGGAGAGTACAAACAGCTAAAGTGCACCGTGTTTGTAAGTGCCGCTTAGTTTAAGTGCACCGCTGAAAAGGAAGGAAACGCAGCAAACTTCTAGCTCTGGGGGGGTTTAATGCATTCTGTTCCCATGAAATAAAGATCACACATTTAAAAGCATGCACGCAAACTGAGCCGTGTTGAAAAATTCAGTGGGTTCAAGGGGGTTGTGGAGGTTGGCCGGTGACGCTCCAGTCGGTTTGAACGTCGGGCCGATATCCGACACGGTCAGGGTCGTGTTCTCTAGCCAAACGCCCCCGGCGCTTTAGATTCCCGAAGGGAACGCCGCCCGTTTAGGTAAATTCGACACAGGCGATGCTTTTCCTTTCCTTTCCCCCACTGCGGTCATGGGTTACTCCAGGTTTCTGACCTTTCAGATTGGGTGAACACAGAAAAGTGAGACCTGTACCTTTTGAAGTAGTGGTAAAGAAGGACGTGGGGGAGGAGATGTGGATTAGAGTGATGCAGTGCTGGGAAAACTACTGTTAAATGGGAACTTTGAAAGTTAAAATCTGATTGTGATGAAAAGTTACAAACCGTTACAAAAACTAAATGTTTGTGGCAAACTTGTAATTAATTTGTGGTGATCAGTGGAGTTTGCCGGAATATGTTGCCACAAGTTTGTCATTGACAGTCACTAGTGACAAGCTTGCAGCAATGTTCTGGCAACAATGACAAACTGCCACTAGTGTCCATGTATTTATCAGTGATTTGCCAAAACAATTATCCAGTAATGACAAACTTGTAGTGAACTTTTGGTGACAAATTTGCCAGGTGCATAGGTTTTTCACAAAGTTTGCTAGAAGTCCACCACAAATGACCCACAAACCTAATTTACATGTGAAAATATGTAAAAATTAATATTTGAGGCAACATTGCCAAAGTATAACGCAAACTAATATTGTAGTAAAGGAAGTTGAGACAAAAGAAGTAACTACATTCAAGCTGTTTCATCCAGTAATACTTCAAATTTGTGCTGTAGGATACTCTTAAGAAATATTAATTGAAAAAAACACTAAAACATGATGTTAAAAGTAATATGAAAATCTATATTTTTATAAGTGTAATGTCAGACTCCATCCTCCGATTCCATCTGGTAGTCGCCCACAGCGCACTGTGATGCAATGAGACACATCAGTCAGGTACCACTCCTGCCAATTCAACACCAATCACAAACACCTGCTAGTTAAAAATAAACGTCTTTGTAAAGAACGAAAACACTGATATTTCTGGGAACAATGCAGCGTTTTTCTACACAGCATTACTATTTGTAATAAAATAGTTGGTTGCCTTTAAAGTTACATCATTTTAAAAGTAGCTTCATTCCTGATAAGCTACAAAAAAAAGCAGTTAGTTGAGTCACTCATTTAACTCAGATACCCACCAACACTAGAAGGACGCATCTAGAGCGAGGTACACTGTAATCCCGGATTAGTTGAGTTTACTGGACATTTGTGTGGAAACCTGTTCCCCTAAACTACTTTAGTTTTTACACATGCTGAAACTAAACAGATTAAGTTGTATTGACATGGACAATCATTAGTCTTTACTAAACATGATTAGTTCACTTAACTAATTTTCTTTGCATCCCCAAGTCGTTTGAAATAACTATTTTAAGCTAAACTTACATACACATTGTATTTACCACTACTTATATTCATTTGTTAATATAAATAATGTGGTTTCTTCAAATGTAATTAATACCAATTTGCTTTTGTAATAAATACTTTAAACAAAACTGTATGGAAGAAAAGCAATAAAACATTTAAATGTTCAGAAAAACTTTTTTTTGTTTTTTACAAAATAGTGCAAAATAACATTCTGCAGTATTGCACAAACAAAACAACAAGTAAAGTCATTCCTTAAAATGGCATAGAAACTATTTTAACCACTTGTTCATTTGACTGAATAAAAATGAGCGCAGCATTTACAAAATATCTGCTATATCCTGAAAATTCAACACATCCAGACAAGCATTTCAACAAGCATCTTGAACTAGTATGGAAGTCACATGAACTGTCAATTTAGGGTTTTTTGCCATTCCTATGCATACTCTGCTGCATTTAACCCTAAACCTGTAACCAGGCAGAACTAGGTAGACAGAACAGATAGTGTCACTGGTAGCTGAAGAGCAGTCAAAGGTAGGGGTGGGTGATATATCGAATATACTCGATGTATCTCGGCTTGTTCCACGTGCGATGTAGTAGATGACTATATCGTGACCATCGAGTATAAATCCTAACGTTATTGTTAAACAGACAGCATGTACTTTTCTGCCCTGTCAAAGCAGACAGCTCGCTCCCCCGCCCATCCAGAAAACTCTCCTAGCGCATGTGTGTTTTGTACCACTTTCGCGTTTCTCTTCTCTGCTCGCTCCCCGCCTATGGCGTCACATCAATTAGCTTAAAATGTATATTTTGTGTCCTATTTATATATTGTTTATTCCATGTGCCCTATGTGTTCTTTGTTCTCTCGGTTTGAAAGGGGCAGGTTTCGGCAGTTTGGGGGCGGGGTTTTGGCGGTTTCTGCCTGCAAATCCTATTGGCCGATGGCTCCTGGTTTTGTGACTGACTGCACGCTACAGAAAGTTTCTACAGAAAAACAAAAGATGACAGAGCAAGAGGAACAGCAGCAGGTAGGTTAAACGCAAGTTATAGTTTATCGACCTTATAATTATAGTTTAATAGTTAGGTCTTACACGTTTAATAAGCACGCAATCAATGGCTCCCCTTACCCACTTGTTTGTCCCCAATATAAAGTATAAAGTTTGCTATATTATACTTTGGTTTAAAATAAAAGCATTTACTATGTTAAACTTTGGCTAAATTCATTATATTGGTGTCATTTAATGCAATATAATCGAATTTATCATTTATATAGTGATTTAGAGGAAATTTAAAGATATTGAGATCTATATATATATATATAAATTTAGTGTATCGTGATATAGCTTAAAAATATCGCGATATTATTTTCATGTCATATCGCCCAGCCCAGTCAAAGGGGACTTGTGTGTGCATTTGTGTTTTAATATATGCTACTCAATGTGCTGAAGTATCTTTGTTATGACCTTAAAGGGTTAGTTTGGATATTCAGAAGTTAGCTTCAACTCTAAATTATCAAACTGTAGATGTCTATACTTTCACAAGAGACCACTGTTAAATGTTTTATCAACTGAGCTAAATTATGTGTGATGATGCTGCAGTTTATCAATCTGCGACAAGCCGCAGCTTTACAGGTAAGGAAACTATTTCACAGAACCTGACTTCTAAATATCCAAACTAACCCTTTAACTTTAAATACATACATACATACAGAACATATTGTGCTTACACACTTTCATTGTATGCTACAAAAAAAACACATTGGTATCTAAATAATTGCATATTTGCAAGAGGCACAACGAAAATTATTTGTATGGCAAGGGCCTCCTTTAAGAACACCAAACTGAATAATGAGCTACACTCACACCTTGACTTTGGCCACATCGGAAAGTGACTGAAAATGATGAAGTTATGGCTGTTCACGGTAGACTTGACACAGCATTTCTTTACATTACTTTCTGATGAACCTTTGAGAAGTGGACTTTAAGAGCATTAATGAGTTAAATGTGCACAAACATTCTTGGTGTAAGCTGGGAAAGGGTACAGTTGTACTGTAGCTCCCATGTTTTAACCTGTAATGTTTTAACAGGTAACCTCTCTGATACAAACTCACAGTACTTCCACTTCCACTTCATCTTCATAAGAACCTGCAAAGCAGAAAATGAGCAAACTATTAGCTCAAGCTGCAGTAACGTTAACCTGACTGACAAACAAATGTTGTCGGTAAATAACAAATCACCGTGTTAACACCCGACTAATATTACCACGGTAGCCCTGCTAACGGCCGCGTCCTCTGCAAAGTTTGTTACATTAACCGTGTTGATATAAATGCAAGAATCACCTCTGACACCAAACACGGGTTAACCGCGATAGCCCGCTAGCTCGCGGTTAGCATTAGCTACAAGTCACGCACGTTATTGTAAACACTGACTGAACCGACAGATAACCGTCTTCTTAAGACATAGCTGAGGTTAGCGTTTAGCTGCCTGCACTGATTTTATGGGTCTATTAAGTAAGATATAAAATGTAACACTCACCAGCTTTCTTCAAATTCCCGTCCGGACAAACTCCAGTGCTCACTCCTCAGCGCGGTGCGTGAACACAGGCCTCGAGACACGGTGATTTTTTAACAGAGCCCCCGCCCCCTCTGACAGTAACGGAACATGTTGAGTTATCTTTACTAATCATGATTATTGCACTGCACAATGTTGAAAACTATTACAAACAGCTTATTCTGGTTTAGTAATTAGACACTGTTTTTACAAAACACGAAAGAATAATTAATCATTACTAAATAGTTTATGTTGAAACAAAATCGGGGTTTACAGTGTAGGCTGGAGTCTAGAGAGAGCGAGAGAGAGAGAGAGCGCTAGATTTGGCCCGGTGCTCAGTTAGCTCATTAATCTTGAAGGGTGCAACTGTTTTGAGTTGTACCTGATGGCGTGTGCTGCAGGGCTGTCGGGGTCAACACGAAAGCAACAGTCTCATGAATCATGCCGCTGCGAGCCCAGCTGAGCTCCTACAGAGAGAGAGAGACATAGAAGAGAAAAAAGAGAAGAGAGAAAGCTCCCACTCCTCCACATGGTGGTGTCCACAACATCCTGAGGGTTTGCGCCATCAATCAGGCCTCAGCCTCGACAATTACAGCCACTGCTGCACTTCCTCCTGTCCTGTGTCCCTGCAGAGAGAGAGAGAGAGAGAGAGAGATGGAGAGAGTGTCTTTTAGTTCCCAACTCATCCTACAATCCCTCTCTTACATCCTTACAATGCCCAGCTTTCATGCTGTTTACTAGGAGCGTAACAATACATTGATACACATCGATATACCGATGAAGGAACCAAAAGCCCATAGACTTACATTTACATTTACATGATTTAGCAGACTCTCTTGGACAGTTTCCCTTTGAACAACATGGGGTTGAGGGTCTTGCGCAAGGACCTGAGTGAAAGTGAAAGTTAGTGATTATTTGTCATTGTGAACACAGCACAGCACACAGTGCACCACAACCACACGTGTATCGATTGCTGGCTCCTGAACTGAATCGTATCGTAAAAGACATGATACCGACAGACGTCAAATTGTTGTATCTTGAATTTATATTCTTGTTTTATTGAATTGATGACATTTATTGTTTATACACCTAATGTAATCTGATACTGTGATACTGTGATCAGAAGGTCGGCAGTCCGAATTCCTGGACCGGTTAAGGTACCACTGATGTACTCATGACAAAGGTCCCGTTCTCAAGCACTGCTGTCCAGGTGCTGCCCATGTCAGCTTCCCACTGCTCTTTCACGGATAGGTCAAATCCGGAGGTCACATTTGGTTGTGGTGCAGTGTGTGCTGTGCTGTGGTGTGTTCACAATGACAAATAATCAATTACTTTCACTTTCAATCAATAAGGCAATAGCATATATCCAAAATGAAAACTTTGATCAGACATCGTACATGATGTACCGTCCCTCGCCGAGGAAGTGTAGAGACGTCAGCTGATTTAGTTTTATATTAAGGGCAATAACTCAAACAACTCAAAAAATCTCAAACAATATTTTTATTGATTTTTGTGATGGAATATGATTGTAAGTGATGGTGTTAAATCAGTATATGTAATATGTCTCATATCGAGCTCAGGATCCTGAACTGAATCTAATTTAAGTTGTATGGTAACAGACTTTGTGATATCGATAGGCATCAAATCACCCAGCGTTTACTCTCTCTCTGCTCCGCCCTCGCTCTCAGTGTGCAGTAGTGTTGGAGTGGGGGCCGAACTGTGTGTGTGGATAAAGTAATGATTTCTCCTTCACACTTCCCCTGCTAATTAGTGTAGTCAGTCTGCTGGCTTGCAGGAGAGGGCACTGGGGGGTTGGGCTGGGGGTGAGGTTGGGGTTGGGGAATTTGGGGGGGGGCTGCAGCGTCTGGGGAGTGGTGCTATTTGTCTCGAAGAATTACCGACAAGGACACCGGGGCCAGTGCTAATCCCCGAATTCAACCCCGCCCCCGTCTCTCTCTTGCTCCCCACTCCACCTGTCAATTCCCCTTTAACCAGCATCATGATCATTTTCAGCTCTCCGCCCAAGCCGAACCTCCACACATCCCCTCCCTCCCTCCATCCCGTTCCTTTCTTCCTCTCTCCCTCACTTACTTGCTCTCTCCATCCCACAATCCCTTGCTTTCTCACTCACTCTCCCCATCTCTCCTTCCCTACCCCCCTCCATCCATCCATTTCTTCTTCTCTCTTTTTCTCGCTCAAGTCCTCCTTCCGTTCTTTCCTTTCGTCCTCCCTCCCTCCATCCATCCATCTGTCCCTCCCTCTCTCACTGCCTCTGTCTTTTTCTTCCCTCCTCCCTTGCTTGCTCACTCCATCTCTCCTTCCCTCCCTCCCCTTCCCTTCCCTTCCGCCCTCCACTATTCATTCTCTTCATCTCTACATCCTTTCCGTTTTCCCTCGCTCTCTCCCTCCATTTCTACATCCTTTCCTTCCTCCCTCTCCCCCTAGTTCATTTCCTCATTCCCTCCATCTCTCCTTCCCTCCCTTCCTCCCTTGTTCCCTCCCTTTCATGATCCATCCAGCCCTTTCTTTCTCCCTCGTTCCCTCCATCCCTTCTGTTCTCCTTCCTTCTTTCCCTCACACACTCCCTTTCCTTCGTTCCTGTCTCCCTCACTCCTTCCATCTCTCCTTCCCTACCTCTCTCCCTCATTCAGTATTTTTTAAAATAGATTTTTTGGGGGTGGTTTTAATGTGAATGTGTAAATGAATAAGTGAATGATACACAGATTCTCAGACACACACACACACACAGGCACGGGCAGGAAGCCCGAGCACCAGCACATTGCTGTTTGAAGGCTTGTCAGCACCGCAGTGACAGTGCCATTTAGCCCTTTTGTCAAACGCCGAGCCCAGATATCCACGGCCTGTAAATAAGATATACTTTTCATTTTTGTTGAATCCACTATCTATTAACCTCAGCTTTATCGCCGGCCAACAGTCTGAGTCGAGACGAGCCGGACTGGAGTCCACCAGCTGTTTCTTTCTGATGTCTTTCTATTTCTCCTTTGCTTTTCATGCGAAGCGATGCTGCAGAAAAAAATAAAAAAAATGGAAATGGGAGAGCCTGGAGTTCTAGATGAGGAGAATGACTGCAGGGATACTTTTATGCTGTCTGCCTAGAAATGTCCGACAGACTTCATAATGTATCTGCTGGATTTATCTGAACGGCTATTACAGCCAATCTCTTCATCAGCAGCTCTGATTCTGTCGTGTCATTCTGTAGAAAGCAGATTTGCAGCACAAACCTTCTACATTTAGAGGAGAATTATGACAGAGGCAATATCTCAGCATTACCCTTCATTTTCCTTTTAGTTTTTTTTTTTTTTTAAATTTTCCAGCAATGATGAGACAGTCTGCATGGAGGATAAGGAGACACTGACATTGTGGCGTCAGGAAGACTCCAACCAAAGCCTGCAAAAACAGGAGCTGGTGCATTGTAAAATACTGTATTTATGTCATTATGAACACACCACAGCATGGCACAAAGTGCACCACAACCAAATTTGAACTCTGCATTTGACCCATCTGGGAAGGACCAATGGGCAGCACCTAGGGAGCAGTGCTTGGGTTCAGTACCTTGCTCATGAGTACCTCAGTGGTACCTGCCCACAGCTTCTTCACGGATGGGTCAAATGCAGAGTTCACATTTCAGTGTGGTGCGCTGCGTGCTGTGTTCACAATAATAACTAATCATTCTTTTCACAAATCGCATTAATTAATTTAAGTTGAAGTAAAATGTTAACGTGTCTAATTGATTTAATCACTTTTACGGTGTAAAAATTCATTTCAAACTCATTTAAACTGTGGTACAACAGCAGAGGTGAGGAAAACCTGCAGTGTGTGCCTGGTGATTTGTCCCTAAAATGCATATTGTAAATCACAGCGTGTGGGGCTTTGCTGTGTTTGTTTCGGGCGGTTTGTGTGTGTGAGTGTGTGTGTTGGTGTGTGTGGCAATGAGATAATCACCTTCATACCGAGCTGCACTTTGCACGCTGTAATGACAACCTGGCCCCTGTTCTGCTCCCCCTCAGGGTTTCATGGGGCTGCTGCAGAACCAGGGAGCTGGGGCGGGGGGCCAAGGTCTGGGGGCCGTTTGTAATGCAGATGCAGTTTGCAGTGTTAAATACCCCAGAACCTGTGGCGTTGTGAACGTGCGCCGAGCTAAGAGGCTTTAGAAAAGCTGCAGTGTAGCAGGTGTTAATGTCTGTCTGGCTGCCGGCTGCGCTCCAAATCTAGGCTCAAACTGCCGCACTCCTCCATCCCTCATCCCTCTCTATTATCTCACTTTCTCCTCCTCCTCCTCCTCCTCCTCCTCCTCCACATCCACCTCAGGGATCTTCTCTACGTCTGCTTTGCACATTGTTCCTCCCTCCGACACCTCCTCATCCCTCCCTCCGGCTCAGACTTTCTCCTCCTTCCATTTTACTGTTACATTTACAACATTTAGTAGACGTTCTTATTCAGAGCAAACCTCATTTCCTAATGTCAGGGACAGTCTCCCCGCAGCAACTTGGGGTTAAGAGACTTGCTCAGGGACACTATGATGAAAGTGCTGGAGGTAGGATTTGATCCCATAACCTTTTGGTCCAGAGGCGAGTATCCAACCACAAGACCAGCACCATCTTCCCTCTCTACAACTCCTATTTCCTTTCCTTTCATTCACTTGTGAGCCCTGCATTGGACCCATCCAGGAAGGATCAAGTGCTGAAATGGTCAGCACCTGGGGAGCAGTGCTTGGAGACGGTACCTTGCTCATGAGTACCTCAGTGGTACTATTACTGGTCCGGGATTCGATCCAGCGACCTTCAGATCACGGGGCAAACTCCCTAACTGTTACGTTACCAGCTGCCCCCTTTTTTCTCACTTGTTCCTTTAGGCAATCTGCAGGAGTAGATGTCATTAAGATACAAAATAACACTATTAAATTCACCTAAACCTCCCAATAGTGAATATTTCAGCACAGCGCTGTGGAAAAATGTCTGAAGTGCTGCTTGGAGGCATGCCATGCACCAACACCGAGACGCAGCTGATAATTAGCTGTCAGTCTGCGAGCTCGACTTCTCCGAGAGGTGCAGCCCGACCCCAGCTGCGAGACTCTTTACTGCTCCTGATCCTATTCATTTACCTACTTATTTTGGAAACAGTCTTGTCCATAAAGCCAACAGGATTGCAGATATAATTACGTCAGTTCACCATGCCCCCATACACCCACATGCCACGCCTGTCTCATTCTGGGGCAGTTCATCCTGTCTTTGGAAGGTCACCGGTTTGAATCTTGGACCAGTAAAGCTACCACTGAGGTACTCATGAGGAAGGTACCGTCCCCAAGGACTGCCCACTACTCCTTCACAAATGGGTCAAAAATCCCTGTAATGAAGAACATTTATTTCACTTTGGATAAGAACACCTACTAAATGCCACAAATATAAATATAATGTGAAAACATCAAACCCCAGCTAATGTTGTTATCCCATGCCGAGCTCCAAATAAAAGCACCCAAAGTAACTCGGCTGTAATCCGGAACGATCTCGGTCAACTCTCTGTGAACTCCTGCCAGTGCTCCGGTTGCCCCGGCTTCTTGTTTATTGGAGTTTTCAGCGCACCTTTCTCCTCACGTCTTAATAGATGTAAATGGGGCTCACGCTTCAGCGATCCTGCGCCGAGTGACTTTCAGCTACCTTGCACAAGGTGGGCAAAGCAGCAGGGAGCGGCCATTACGCCAGTGTTGTGGTTCATTTGAGTGGCGCGAACTGCTAGAGGAAAACACCGTTGCTCTGAGCGGCTCGGGAATTCTCAGCAGCGGGTCGCCGGGGACGATGCGCCCGTAAATTACCGCTAATTACCAGCGCTATCGAGCCGGGCTCATGCGCCGGCCTGCCGTTACCCCGCGTAGAGACCGCGGCGAGACCTCGCCCAACACTCTCATATACACGCTCATACACACACTCACAGAACAAAAGCAATACATCCTGATTAGTCACATTTTCACTCACCTTCAAAGCCAAAGTCAAAAAGAGGTGTGTAAATAGGTTTGAACCGCCACGTTGCGGTCTGATGAATCTGACAGAGGTGAAATTAATTTATATTAATTGCTCGTACTTTGCAGTGGGTCACTGGCCACATTTTAACTTGATACTCAGAGACACTGCACAAGTTAACGCTTAGATACTATTTTCTTTTAGGTTTGTACTACACATTATTACTACTTTTATTATCTTATTATACATTACTGACAGGGAAAAGTGAACCATTGTTATTATGACATTATTACATTGTTATACATTGTTTTCTGATTATTTTGTCGTCTTCTTTTTCTTTTTTTTTTTACACTTTAACCCTCATTCACAGAACAACATTCCAGATTTAAGTTTTTAGCTGCCTAGATTCAGACATTGTATTTCTTGTCATCATGATACCGTATTGTATCAGTTCAATCAGCAACGATTAGACATTTGCCGATATCACAAAGTCTGCTACCATACGATTTCAAAACGTTTTAGTATAGGAACCACAATATCATATGCTGATTCAACACATTCATATCACATCACAAAACAGCTAAAGCATCAGTCGGTAGTGTAATGGTTAGGGTGTTCACGCTGTGATCGGACGGTCAATTGGAATGGCCATCTTAGTAGGGTGAAAAGTGGGACTAGTAATATTTTACCGTCAGAGTTACAAACTGTGTCAGTGGTCTCCTATCACGTAATGTCCATCTAGAAGTGGCCTAGACCTTGTAGCTGACTAGCTAAATGAAAGTTCCAACACAAAGCAGAAGAAAAAAACAGATAAAATGGGCAGGTGTGATAAGGTGGACACAGAGAGACGAGACGGTATAAAGAACACGTAAGGCACACAGAATCAGCAATATATAAATAGAGTATTAAACATCACATTCAGGCCAACTATACTGAGCAGAAACATCTTCAAAAGTCCTTTATCTTTAGCTATTAGCGCTACATTTTTCAGCACACAGCAATCACATTTCCTCAGGAACTGCTGGTCTGGTTATTCTTACTCCTGCACATGTATAGTTTAGAGTGTGCCTGCTCACATTCACTGACCTTCACCAACTGAAAAAGATGAGCCACATTTGATGTCTGAAATGTAACGGTCAGTGAAGCAAGATCTGCTCCCTTTTCGCACAGGGGGTGTTTGATGGTCACTGGAGAATTGTCTCTTTTTAAGCGGGAACTTTGCAGCATTAAACAACATGAAATGTGGGGAAATAAGGTGAAAAAGGCATCCCAGAAGTGTCTGCAGGCGCATGCTGCAAGCTGCTGCAACTCCCCTGTCCCCACTTTGAAGAAGGCGTAAAAAGGGAAAAAATCAAAACCGGTGGAGTCAAAAATCACCAGCATCCTGAGTGTGAATGTGAGCATGATCCCTGAACGGAACCGCCGGGCGTTTTCTCCAGGCGCTCGCTCCCGACGTCCCTGCGTCTTGCTCTGAGGAGAAAGCAGCCGATCAGATGCGAAATTCGGAGCGCTGTTTACCTGAGAGTAGGCGTCAGCCAAAGGGAAGGTTCTTGAGCCTTGTACCAGACAAGCAGAACTCAGAGGGTGTGAAGAGAGTGATGAAGCGAGTGAGAGACATCAGATATTGGTTTGAGAGTGTGTGTGGGACACTAAGAGAGAGAGGGGAGTGAGAGAGAGATGGTGTGGATGGGGATGGAGTTAGACTGCGGTGCTAGAGAGAGCGCGAGAGGGGGTTGGTAAAGAACAAGGAGTCCAGTACCGAGGGGATCACAGCGGTGGTTCTGAATATGCCGTGTGGACACTGTCCGAGCAAAAAGATGATGTTGGTGTTGATGTTGGAGGATCTGAGAGTCAATATCAAAGCCGACCGGGGTGAAGTAGGCAGAACCTTGCTGTGGCCACATATCCACCGAGAGCCTCTCTAGTTTAGATCTAGTTTAGACCAGATCTACTTCAGTCCCTCAGGCGGTCTGTTTGGACTCTCTTCACCCCCAGTAGACCGGGCTGACGACTCTACATAAAGCTTTACTGTCTTCAAATCAAAAACAACAGAATCAGATTTAGAATAAGAATTTTACTGCCAAGTCCATTGTCACATACAAGGAATTAGCTTAGAAATTAAGAATAAAAAGATGCAAGATACTAATGGGTTCATGACAAATAAAGCTTCTGAATTTATTTATTTATTTTTTTATAGCTGTCATGCATATTGTTGAGTTTGAAATAATGTGTTTGAACAAGTTTCATTAATTAAATATTTCTAAGTGTTTGAATTCATTTTTTGACTATTTTTAAAGTCAGGTGGCACAACCAAATATTTGTAAAATTATATATGTTTTCCTCCTGTTTATTCTTGTAAATTATGTGTGCCTTACTGTGTCTACACTTCCTAACATATTATTATTTTATGGTTGTATGATTTAAGATTATTGCATTCTTGTGCCCAGATATTTAGTAATTTAGCCCCCAGTTTTACATTAAAAGGCAGAAAAATAATTATAAAAATATACAAATGAATGCATTCAGTACAACAGCTATTCACATCATAATTATATAAACTACTCTTTCTTTGTTTAACCTTTGAATGTTGCTGAATGCAATTTGCAATGGTTAATAACTCAGAATCGCTCTGACTTACAAAAACCACATGCATACCGTCAAAATCACATGGCTTTGAACTTTTTCACTCCTCTGTATGTGAAGGTATTTGTGAGTAATTCTGTGCACAAAAACTGAAGTAATTCCAAAAATGCATTAATTACATAATTCACGATGTAAACACGCATTAGCGCTCTCGACTCTAATATGAAACACCATCATGTGCTAAAATGTAGGTCTCTATCAGAAAGCCCAAAAGCACCTGATTTTATGGACCAAAATGAGTCCAAATCGGCTCAAAATTTGCTAAAACTTCAGTATTTCTTCATTTTTAGTTGATCAGAAATGGTTTTTTTCCATTTTATAATGTTAAAAAAATAAGTATAGAAAAATTCATTATTTATTATAAAATATTTTTTTCTGTATCCAGATGTATCTAGATTGTTCTTCACAACACTAAACCATAGAGTGTCTCTGCATAATAACAACTCTTATTTCTAGTAGTTATATCTACAGTTCCAGCACTTGCCAACTTTGCATTGGACCCATCTATGAAGGAGTGGTGCTTGAGGATGGTTCCGCGCTCATGAGTACCTCAGTGCTGCCTTTACCTTTACTTTAATTCATCTCTTTGTCATATTTGGGTCCCTAAGTAAGACCTTTAACCCCAAATTGCTGCAGGAAGACTGTTTCTGAAATGAGGAAATGGACATCACTCTGGATAAGAGCATCTGCTAAATGCTGTAAATGTGGGTTTGAATCCCACTTCTGGACCCATGAGTAAGGTCCTTAATCACAGCTTGCTCCAGACTGCCCTTGTAACTGTGATTGTTGTGAGATGTGATCACTGTGTTTGCTGCATTGTGACTGCTGAGTACCAGAAATCACCTTGTTCTCTTGTTTTCTTTTTGCTCCTTCCAGTTTTTGATGTAGAGACGCTGTTCAGGACTTAAGTTTTTAGCTCACTGAGGAGATCTGGGCTACTGTGTTTCTGGCGCCATATTCACAAAGAATCTTAAGGCTAAAAGTAGCTTCTACCATGCGAATTTAGGAGCAGCTCCTAAATAATGGGTGTCAGTCTTAAATTTAGGACACCTCATTTGTTTAAAGTAATTCACAAAGCATGTTAGGCCTAAAGGTAGCACCTAACTCTGCCAGCAGCTGTGATTTATTTGTAGCCCCGGAGCCAAATTTGCCTTTGATTATGGCTTTTCTATCGAGCACCAACTGGGCCAGGAGCAGCAACTTGTCCTGTGACCAGTTGGACTTTTGTTTTTGTTTAGACTACCCTCCGCTTTCATCCATTATGACAAGAGGCTTGGGTATAGTCTACTTGAGCGGGCTGACATTTAAGGTGTTGCAGCATAGTCCTTTTGGGTTGCCTGTTAGCAGGGCAAATGGCACTTTCATTATTCTATACAATTAACGTTTTTTTATTTCCCGAAAGCATCATTCTTGGGGCATTTTCTCTATCCAATGTCATTTCATAGGACACAGGTTTGTAGGCTGCTTCTTTATTTTGAGCTGATGCATTGCGTGCGTGATTACTTTTCAATGGGGCGCCCTGTCACTCAGCAACCAATCACCGTGGTCACTGCCTCCAAGCTTGTGCATGTGAGTTGATGTTATCCATAGCAACGGAGAGTTACTCCTAGGTTAGGAGTTCTCAGTTTTCTTAACAAAAATAGATCTCAGCGACTTTGTGGTTTACTTTTAAGAAATAACTCATACATAAAATCTTTTAGCATGATTAAGGAGCACTCCTAAGGATAAGATCAAATTCTTTGTGAATACAGACCCAGGTCAGTAGCTCAACTGCAAACTTCTTTTCCACTTTTTTGTTCACTTAATAAATTGTGTTTCCCCAAAAACTTGGTAGTGTCACTTTTAAGGAGAACTGTGTTGTTACTTTTTCATGTGTGTAGCCCATTCCTGATGTGAACATAACAGTAATTCAGCAGCGTTTAGTTAAAAACTAGATACATTTACATTTACAACATTTATCCAGAGTGACTTCCATTTCCTGATTGTAGGGACAGTCTTACTTAGAGCAACTTGGGGTTAAGGGTCTTGCTAAAGAACACAATGATGGCAGTGTGTCAGCGGATTCAAACCCACAACCTCTTGGTCCTCCCCGCTTAACTATAGCTCAATTACAATCAGCAGAAACAGCATTAATCATTTTCCTTTTTAACTTTTTACCACTTCACCCCTTTATACAACACACAGCAAAATATTATAGTTTAGTTTAGTTTTAATATCTATGTTGCACTGGACATGTTTTTGAAAATTAAATATTCTTATTTCTTGTCATGTGGAATATTTGTAAAATGGGTCACTTTAGCTATCTATTATAATTATATTTTTATATATTTTTAACCTTTCTGTTGATGAAGAGTGTGACATGATGTTCTGGTGTTCATGTGATCAAATGTTGGTCTTTGACCTTTAAAGGGTGTTTCTTCAGTTTATTAACAGGCTTAGTCAGAATCTCTCTCTCCCTCCTCCTTCTCTCCCTCCTGCCTTTTTTCAGGTGAGTTTGATAGATAATGACCCTTACAACATTCCTGTGGGGCGACAGAGAACAAGCGGACATGCTAAGGTGAGCGTTATTTTACTGTGACTGCTGGATCTGTGATAACTCCCCCTTCTCTCTCTCTCTCTCTCTCTCTCCCACCACCACCCTTGGCAGCGCTCACCTCACTGAGGATGAATAATTAATGCGAGTCGACGCCGGGGTCACGGGTGACATGTCTGTGAGGGAGAGAATTCCTCCTTGATTAGTACATAAAAAGCAGCGCCCATCTGCCTCGGCGTGGTGAAATGACAGCCGTGCCAGCAGCAGCAGCAGCAGTGTGGAGGGGCGAGGGCAGCGCTGAAGGAAGTCCTCTACGGACACAAGGAGAGCCACGGTGGGGCCACTCACTCACACTCACAGAAGACACATAGAACACACCATGCAACAAACAAACACTGTCCAAAGTTGGACAGTCATCACTAAAAACATAAACACCCAATCACACCACTCACCCCCTTAGCGGAACCCAGAGACCTGGAGTGCTCTTGCTCTGGAAATGGACCTTCAGATTGGAGTCACATAAGGTAGAGGCCGTAATCTTTGCCTAGGAATGGAACACCACTCGTTACGTCAAAGACTGCACAAGCACTACAAACCCACAACATTCCGTAAGTACAGACAAACAACGTCAAACGCAACGAACTCATGGCATTCCATATGTACTTATCAACAATGCCCGCTCCAGGTGTGCTGTTATGTTTTCAACCTTATTTATCCTGTTTAAGTATTTTAATTAATTGGAAAAATAAATAAATGAATAAAGTTGACCTCCGAAGAGGGGGGGTGGTGGCGGGATCAACAAAAAAAAAAAAAAAAAAAGAAGAATATAATATAATATCATAGGCCATTACATACAGTACATATGACAACTACATTGCAATTTTTATTTTAAAATATTTTTTACCTTGATGTTAATTTGTTAGACCTCAGTTAATTCAGTCTCTTCTGCTAAGGTCAGTTTTCAAAGTTAATGTCTAGTTGGCTCATAACTATGAGTGAAATGTGTAAATGAGTAGCTAGTTATCATGAAGGCACAATTAAGCAAGAAGATTAGACAGCAGGTTGAACTGGTCATAAAAATAGTAAAAGCTAACACCAATCAAATTCATGACTATAATTTAGCATTTAGACCTGATTGGTCTTATCTTACATGTGTTCAACAAGCACAAATTTACCGCACCAGGTGAGAAATGTGCTCTAATGTGCATGATAAAATGAATGAACGATACACAGATGCCAGTGTCAATAACGTCGTCCTTGGCATCAGATATGACATAAATGTGTGCTAAAGAGGCCCGAGATAATTGTACTCGTTGCACAGGAAGGGAGGGAATGGCACGGGAAGAGGGACTCATCTGGTTCAAGTCGGCTAAGAGAAAACGCGGCCTTTGGCATTGTCTATAATTAATATGCTAAATTGAATTGCAATAATCGGCGAGGGGCCTAGCCTTGTGCACTGGAGGTGCACTGATTAAAACATTAGGCTGGAGCCTTGATTGGGGCTCGCTTGAATAAAAGGAGTGGATGTGAGGAGTTACACAATGCATCCTCCAATATTTCCTCTAATTACCTCCAGGTCCGTAATAACCGCGAACGACTTCATTTGTACGACCACACATTAGCCAACGGGGCATTCATTAATTTCTAATGGTTCTTGCCACTTGCCCCTTCCCGCAGCAAAATAATACCCCATTATTTGCATGTTGCTCGCGAGAGGAAAACAAAGCAATACGCCGCGGATCGCAATTAAAACCCAGAGATACACGTATTTACTCGGTTTAATATTAGATTGCATGAGCACTAATGTACTTATGGTTAGCCATTAGATTAAGGGGGAGAGTCACAGTAAATAACTATTCAATATTTGACTTCCCTTAGGTACACCGGGAGCTGGCGTTGCTCACTTTACGTGACTAATAGCGCACATTAAATGCCTGTGGTGATGCAGGCACCACACTCGCGCTTTCCTCGTTATACCACGACTTTGTAGCTTAGAGTTTGTAGCTCCGGAGTGTGTGTTTGTGTGTTGTTGTTTTTGTGTGTGTGCAGTCTCTTCGGCCCCCGAGAGTCGACGGCAAATTGTGCGAGCCGTTTCCCACTTTGAAGCTGGATGGTATTGTGTTCAACTAGGCAAGCACTTTTCTCCCTGTGATCAGAAAATAATTCCCTCCTCCATAAAGGGATTGCTCCATTTCTCGTGGGTTTGTGTTGTTGCGACTCGACTCCAGTGTGACATTTCGGCACCGCTCGGCTCGGCTCTGCCCCCACGCTAAACTGCAAAGCACCTTCCACTTTCTGCGCCTGACAATCCAGGCAAAGAATCTCACCTGTTTTGTTTTCCAGGCCCCGCGTTCCCTCGGCAAGCTTGTGAAAATTTGCCTCGCGAGAGACAAACGACTACGAGGGCGAAGACATAATTACACGGAAGGGCTATTGTGGTCTGGCTCCGATGAGACTGAAAAGACTCTTTTATTGAAAAGTCTCTTTCAGGGAGACGACCTGTTCGGTATCAAAGACTCTCTCTCTCTCTCTCTCTCTCCTCTTTTTCTCTGGTGATACAAAAGCACAAAGCATGTGCATCACGACTTTACCCAGGAACTTACCTGCCTGCTAGCTAGAACATGCTGCCTGATAACAATCGCTTACAACTTAACAACAGTAACCACTCGTTAAGATACACTGTAAAAATGGTTCAAATTTAAACAGTAATTAATGTAATTTTACTAATTTTTATCAATTCAAATGGCTGTGTTTAAAGATCCTGTAAAGTCAAAATAATATCGTCTCTAAAGGCCTATTTTAAAAAAAATGTTTGGGCCTTTTGTTTACACATAAACAAAGTTTTAACCACCTCAAACTCATATTTTTTAAAAGAAGATTTTTCAAAACGCTGGATTCTGTGTATGTGTGTAAACAAATTAGCAGGTAGGCTACTGACACTATGCAGGCAGGCAGGGCCTGAGCAGTAGATCTGTGCAGGACTATGCTAAACATAACCTCTACATTTAGGCAGGCTGCGTTCAAAAGTCAAAGTCAAAGTAAACTTTGTCATCTCAGCTATATACAAGTACACAGAGAGACGAGACAACGTGGCTCCAGTTTTATAAAGTATAATACTAAAATTGCAATGATAATCATGAGGAACAAAGAATTCACATAAAATAAACATATATTGGAGAAACAGTCTAATTATATTAACTGTAAAACTAGAGAATATTAACTATAGAACTAGAGGTCAAAAAGTGATTTTGCAATTAAGTTACATGCAGCATTCAAGCTACAGATGTGATTGTTCATGTAGCAGCATGTGCATCACAAAACAAAACTCAAAAGTTTATCTTTAATTTAAACTGCATGAATTATAGTTGAAAGTTGAAGTAAATGGAAGAAAAATGTTATCCTGACTAATTGATCAAATCATTTTTTCTCAGTGTGCCCCCGTTATTATGGTACGTGGGTCTGATTAGCACAGCATTGTTGCGTATTAGCGGTGCCTCTATTGATTTGTTTGGAGTCAAGCAAACACACGGCGGGAGAAATGCCACAAACCCTTTCTGGCATTTCTGCGCTGACGTGCCAAATGATATTGACGTTGTTGACAGGTGAACCCTGACGAAGCTCGCACTTCCTCCTCCTCCACTGCGGTGTGACGATGAGCTTCTACACAAAGCTCCACTTTTATCTCACTTTTATTTGCATTCAATTTGGATCTTCACTTAATATGTATGAGGACGGTGCGAGCATGAGCTCCGTGTGATGGTGTTCGGGTCCCCGCCTGCTCCTTTCATGTTTACCCATATCGCCTTTTGCCTGACATGGCTACTCGAGACTGAAGATGTCATTTACAGAATGGAGCTATTCTTTTCTTTCCCACTCATGGCGACACCTGAACGCCGCCTCCACATCTTGGCACGCTGCCTGTTTACAGATAGAAGCTCATTCGTAAGTGCTTCGGTCTCTCGCTGACAAAAATTCCCTTTGTGAGCAATTCCTTCTTGATTTAAAATGACTGCTTCTCCATTATCCTCCCTTGTTTCTGCCGGGCATTTTGGGGCGGGGGCTGTGGGGTTCACTTCGGCATCTCGGGGACGACGGTGACATGGGGTTGGGGGTGTTGACAGTGCCCCTAGGGTTTTGAGTTTGTTTGAAAAGGACATATTGTTAATTCTCAACTACAGGCCACAAGAGAGGAGCTGGCTGTCATAATTGAAACATATTGCAGACACAGACTCTCTCGGGACTCGAGCCGAAGGACGAAGCAAAACACGGCCCTGACCCCTGGGGGAGAGAAAGCCTCGCTATCTGCTGTTAAAATCCCACTCCCATCCTCCTCCAAACCCCCACTCTCTTCCCAGCCCACCTGTCCGCTCGCCTGTTTTACACATCCTCTTAACCCTTTGACTAAAGCTCCAAGGCCAAGTTCTGCCCTTCACCCCGACACTCTTCACTTTCCTACTTTGCACTATCTCTGTTCACTCCCTGCCTATGATGCGATTTAACACCCGAGGACCACACTGGCGTTTGAGATTATCGGAGGGTGAGTGAGGTGCCCGACTCATCTGCCACCTGCACAGCCTTTCTGAAATGAGTTTGTCAGATTTCTGTGACCGTGTTGGTCAGAGCCATTATTTTAACAATGGGGAAAACTGTGACTGGGGGCGAAATATGTCCATGAACTTTCCTCAGATAGAGGAGAAGAAAGGGTCGGAAAGTTGTGGAATGATGAGCAGGTATTTTGGGGGTGGTTGTTAGCATAATGGTTAGCAAGTTGGTGTCGGTATTGGGAGGTTGGTGGTTTGATTCCCGTACCGGTGAAGGTACCACTGAGGTACTGGGTTGTAGTGGTGCTGGTCTTGTGGTTAGGACCTTCATCTTTTTGGACAAAGATGTTGGGTTCGAGTCCCACCTCTGGCACTTCCACCATTGCATCCCTGAGCAAGACCCTTAATCCCAATTGCTCCGGAGAGACTGTCTGTGGAATTATGGAAATGTAAATGGCTCTGGATAATAGTGTCTGCAAAATGCTATAAATGTAAATGTACTCATGAGCAAGATACCATCCCCAAGCACTGCTCCATGTCAGCTGTCCACTGCTCCTTCACAGATGGGTCAAATGCAGAGCTCACAGGTGGTTGTGGTGCAGGGGAGCGCTGCTACTCATTCCACTCACATACTGACCACATGAAGGGGAGGGAGCCGCAATCGCTCTCCTGCCTCCAGCTCCACTCCGAACCCGACCTGTGATAAGTAACACCAAATTAATTCCATCGGGAAACAAATCTCGGCTCAATCCCCTTCTACCACTCTCAGGGTCAAACATCATAATACCTGAGGTCACGGGAGAAATGGGTTACAGAGTATTAAGGCCGGTCTTTTTCCCGATGCCCAAATGGCCGGCGAATCTGACGCTTTTGGCCATAATGGGAATTCCCAAGAAATCCACCATTTTGGTTCAGACCTATTTGGCCTCTTGCAGATTAATACCTCAATGGATTACCTGCTGTACTTTTCCAAGGACATTAAACTAAGTTGTGGCTCTGATCGATTGGGGGAAGCGTTTGCCTGTCGAAGCAGCTCGATACTGTACACTCCATTTCTTTCCAAGAGGAAAGTCAACTTAATTATAAGTAATTCTTCAGGATTTTATTCCACCGCCGAGTGTTAAATAGGTGCATGAGAGGAGGATTAAATTCACCTTTCGCTAATGAGCTTGACGTACATGGCTCGGCTGCTAATGTCCATGAGCGTGTGGCGTAACTACGGTGACCAATGAGTCAGATTAGAACATGGAGTCAATCAATGGGCATGAGAGCGGAAAATGTCAAGTTTCTGTATTTGTAGCGGCATGTGAAGGAGAAAAAATTATAAAAATACAGCAGTAAAATGTATCATCTGTTCATTTGATTTTCACATTAAACCAAAATGTTTTAACCAATACTTCTTTTCAAAACCAGAAAGAAAAGAACTGTAATTTTACAGTTCTTTTATAGGGATTAAGCGGTTCAGATAGGTAATGAATGTTTTTTGGGTGTCCCAGTGATAGTAGTGCCAGAGGTAGGACTCAAACCTATGACCTGGGTTTGAATTGAGTGTCTTACCACTAGGTCACTGCTCCACACTTTTAATGTGAAAAAGAAATGAACAACTGAAACACACACTTAAATGTTCATATTCTTCCCACGCTTCTCCTGTGTAGGTTTATAATGCAGTAAACAGGATGGAAACTCGCTGAGATCTATGAGTCTTGAGTATTCACAGATTCATTGCCATATATCTTCTTGACACTGAGCCCGCACATAGCAGCAGTGAAGGACATTTGCCAGCCAGACGCCGTGTTGTGTCAGAGTTGGTTGGTGCTTGAATGCCAAGGGCAGGAAAAGGAGATTTCCTTCAATGACGGTCAATGCAGGCGCCTATTTACCTCTGCTCATATTTTTATTTATTGCATGTTCTGGGTCATGAATTATCTAATGTCGCTGGGATCGTAAATTTCTAATGGCTTTAATGCAGTTCAGAAACCCTCCCTCTGCTGTCATAAAACTTGTAAAGTCACCCTTTGTAGGACTACACTTTTTAGTCCATTGAGAGCGAGATAAACAAATGTTCATGTCTGTTAACAAAAGGAAAGCAGTAAATGAGCTGGGCAAATGATGCGTTACAGTATATATAAAGTGAAAGTGAGTGATTATTCATAATTTTTACCAGTCCGGGATTCAAACCGGTGACCTTCAGATCATGGGGCAAATTCCTTAAATGATGCTGTTTTATTTAATAGACTGTCCGTATAGAATTTTTCATATTGAAACTGTTATAGATTGCATACACATTCAGTGTAAAAGACAACTACAAGACCATTATAGTAGGATAAATACCACATGTAAACACATTGTCTCTCTTTCTACTTCTAGTTTAAAGTTTATATTTTATATTCTATTTATATATTGTATTTACATATTCTATGTGACTTATTTGTTCTTTGTACTGTTAAATCTGGAGCCACATTGTCTCATGTCTCTGTATACCTGTACAGTATTATAGCAGAGATGACAAAGTTTGCTTTGACTTTGACAAACGTTATGTTACCAGCTGTTACCCCATAGACTATATAGTCTCTACATAGATCGGACAAGGTCAATACAATAATTCAATGGACATCGAGCCCATAGGATTGATCAAAAATTCAAAGATTTCAATTTATGGTACTTCTCAGACTTTCTTGTCCAGAAACTTCCATTTACTAATTTCAGGGACATCTTGGGGTTAACGTCTTGTCGGTGGGATTCAACTCCCTAACCGTTACACTGAATTCTGAGGTGAGCATTCTACCACTGACACCACCACACTTCAAAATAAAATTAAATTAACTATAAATCAAATCAAAGGTAGAGTTGCTCATCAAAATCATTGGTGGTCTCAAACTAGAGAAAGTCTATTTTTAGTGTAGATTATGCAGAACCCCCACACAATTATCCTGAATTTCAAGCGACAACATGCCTCTTATCCTAGCGTGAGGTGAGCTTGTGGGCTGAACATTGCTGTTTTGCGCTTCCTCATACGAGCAGTTGGCTTACACAGTGTTCAACAGGTCGAGCAAACACAAACTTTGAAACTCTAAGAAAGCTTTTTGGCAATTGAACAATTTTGGAAAAGTGTGTGTTTTCTGCAGTAAATGGGTAGAAAAAGGCTAAATCGCAGGGTGTCAGGTTCCATTCCTCATAAGGCAGGAAATAAAATGCTGTAAATTTCAGGCCAAAGAAAAGTACACAGCCTAAAAAATGATAAAACTACAGTAACTTTCACCGTCTGGCAACGATGTCAGTGTTAGAGTCTGTAGTCAACATTTTACAGTAGAGCAGGAGAAAAGCGAACTCTCTGGAATCCTGACAACATTAATTGAGGACTGTTCAATGAATCATTTCTATTCACAACACCTGTTTATTAATGGTGAAGAAAGTGTAAATACTTCAAGTTTTAAGAATGTTTTAGAATAAATACTAAAACTATTGTCTTGACAGTGTTTATTGAGATAGATGTCATGTTGATTTGATCTTCTCCATCACAGGGTTGCAATGGAGCTCAGAAACTTTTAATTAATTTGATTGATGAATTCTATAGTTTTACTAGAAACATAACACATTACTAAAGCATGTTACTAAAGATCACAGTACTCTGTGGTGCTCAGTTGGTTCTACCGCTTTCTCTATATTTTAAGAAAGCCCTGAAACTCAAACAGCAGTCTGACTAAGCCAGGAGTGTCCAGTTCCATTCACACTTACATAGTTTAAGTCAAAGTGAGTGATTATTTGTCACTGTGAACACAGCACAGCACAGCACACAGTGCACCACAACGATGTGACTCTCCATTTGACCCATCCGTGAAGGACCAGTGGGCAGCTAACAAGGGGAGCACCCAGGGAGCAGTGTTTGGCAATGGTACCTTGCTCATGAGTACCTCAGTGGTACCTTTACCGGTCAGGGATTCGACCTACTAATCACGAGGTGACCAACTACCAACTACACCAATTAGATAACACATGCTGCATGTAAAATATCTCAGAACACTCAAATAGAGCTATAAAGATTATTAAAATATTAAAGACTGAAATCACGCTAATCCAGTGTTTTGTATCTATTTGATGATCTGGAACTGGATTCCTGGTCTAGTGAGGTTTGTTCTTCCCTTGGTCTGGGCCGGGGTCTCACAGTTGGGTGTTGGTGGCCTAGTGGTAGGACACTCGTCTCTGGACCAAGAGGATATGGAGTTGAATCCAACCACTGGCATCACCAACACTGAGTAAGACTCTTTACCCTAAGTTGCTCTCAGGAGAACTGACCCTGATATTATAATTAATACATCAACGTTTTGTCATTGTATAATACTATTCTTGATGATTTTCTTTAAGAATGTGTGGCGTTGGTGAATTAAGCCTTTTAATACTATTAGAATTCTAGTAGTTGATTCTTCAATCACATAATGAAGCAAAATTTCCTATAAATTAATGTACTTCTAATTCTTACTTATAGATGAAACGTCCTGCACTTCATGAATTATAGAATATGTTTCAAGGACCTGAAGAACACATTTATACAGTTTTAATACATTTGTCAGGCATGTGCCTTTATAAACATTGACGTGTATGTATATTGATGTAAAAAGTCATGAACCAAATGCTTTTGAAATTGATGTTTCACTCTGATGTGAAAATTAATTGATTGAAGAACATTTGCCTTGATGTTGAAGTCAGACATATTGAATCCAAATTACTTTCATTTGTGCAGAGTGAAAGATGAATCTTTTCCCCAAGCTTCCAAACGGATAAATACACGTTACGTGACTTATTTATTGTTCGATTAGATCTAAGAAATCATTTGTGTGTAGGCAGGAGAGGTGCTGCAAAAGATTTTCAGCACATTGTGCTTTTTTAAAAGACGCTTGAAGGTGACTTGAAGGTCCTTGAACGTCAAGCTGTGCACAAGTGAATTTAAAAAGTGAGTTGTGTTTGAAGTCGGGAATTTTTAAGACACTGGTTCTCCAGCCGTTGATTTCCTCACTGTGAGAATCCGTGTTGGTTTATGGTAATAAAGGCTGTTACATGTAGAGGTGTTAAAAGGGACAAATACAGGCATCTTTTGAAGCTTCACCTCAATGTACCTGCGGGTACACCACCACCACCCTCCTCCTCCACCTCTTCTTCCACTTCCTCCTCCTGTTCCACATCTTCCTCCTCCTTTTTCTCTTCATCCTTCTCTTTCTGTTCCTCATCCTACTCCTCCTGTTCTACATCTTCATCCTCCTCCTTCTCCTCTTCAGCTTCCTTTTCCCCCTCCTCTTCATCCTCCTCATCCTCTACTTTCTCCTCCTCTTCTTCCACCTTCTCTTTCTGATCCTCCTTCTCCTGCTCCAGATCTTCTTCCTCCTCCTCCTCTTTCTGTTTTTCCTCCCACTTCCTGTTCCACATCTTCTTCCTCCTATTCATCTTCTTCACTATTCACTTTTCCTCTTCCTCCTCCTTTTCTTCCTCCCTCTCTACCTACTTCTTCTCCTCTTCCTCCTTGTTCTCCTCCACCTTCTCTTCTTCCTTCTACTTTCCCTTTTATCTTCTCCACATCCTCGTCCTGATCCTTCTTCTTCCTCCTCCTCCTTTTCCTCATCCCCCTGTCCATCCTGCTTCTCCACCTCCTCTTCCTCTGCTCTTCCTCCTTCTCCATCTCCTTCTCTGCCTCTTCTTCCTGGTCTTTCACCCCCTTTTCCTTCTCCTCTACCTCCACCCTTTCTTTCTCCTCCACCTTCTTCACTTAACCCTACTCCATCTATTCCACCTCCTCTTCCTCCATTCTCTCTTCCTCCTTTTCTTCTCCTCTTTCTGCTCTTCTTCCTTTTCCTTCTTCTTCTCTTCTTCTTTCTCTTCCCCCATCTTCTTCCCCACCTCTTCCTCCTTCCCTTCCTTGCGCCTGCTGAGATGAAGAGCTTTGTGGATGCCCCCCATCAGACGGGCGTGCTGACCTCCCCGGGCACCCTCCCAGGAAAGCAGGGTCCGGTGGGCATTCTGTCAGCAAACGCCTGTGGGAGAAGTCAGACATTTTAAAAAGACGGAAATTAAGTGGAAAAATGTCTGTCGGTTCGCTGATGTAATTATCTGTCCCGCATTAACATCTGTTCCCTGGCACTGGTGCCAAGTCCACTTCAGCTCGGTGCCAGCTCCTTATGCCCAAGCTGGATGTATACCTGTGTCTGTTTCTAAAAGCGTGTACCTTGGCAAGCGCCGCTGCTACTTTATCTCCTCTGACGTTTCCCACTCGTTCGACATCTGCCCTTCTTTGGGAAAGCGCTCCGGAGTTTGTCGACCGTCCACAGCGGCGGCTGCGCTTCACGACCTTGGAGGGGAATGTGGCTTCCATTAGCTCAGAGAGAGAGAAAATACTAAAAGAGGAATTCTGTTGAAGGTTTTTATTGAGACAGATGAAATGTTGATGCCTTGATGTTCCCTGTCAAGGTTGGGTTGCAGTGGAATATAATAAGAAACAGCATTATTTTTAAAAGTATATATGAAGCTCACATTAAAATTCAAAACAATGGCAATCTGTTAATATCTTTTGAAAAATGCTGTCAGTGTTCTCACAAAGTTTTGTTGTCAAATTAAGCAACGTTTACTGTAACTTTGAGTCCGTGTGGAGGTTAATTAATGCTGCAAATTTACTTTTTGTACTTCATTGTCCTCTCTGTCTTAGCATAATGTCTTTAGACCTTCTGTATGATTGTAAATGCATTAATCTTTAATTTTTTAAGTAATTATTTGTCACAGTGCACCACAACCAAACGTCAGTTCTGCATTTAACTCATCCGTGAAGGAGCAGTGGCTGGCTAACATGGAGGAGCAGAGCTTGGGGGCTGGTACCTTGCTCATGAGTACCTCAGTGGTACCTTTACTGGTCCGGGACTTGAACTGATCACAGGGCCAACTCCCTAATCACTAGACAAACTGTGCTGTGTTCACAATCACAATAATCACTCGATCAAAAAATTAATATATGCAAATAATATGTGATTGGAAGATCGCTGGTTTGAATCCCAGACCGGTGAAAGTAGCATTGAGGTGCTCATGAGCCAGGTACCGTTCCCAAGCACTGTTCCCAGGTGTCAGCTGTGTGCTGTGTTCACAACGACTAATAATCTCTCCTTAAATATTGCAACGCCAGTCAAGCGGATAAAACTGCAATATGAGATTAAGACTCTTTCTGCCGTGTTCACTTTTGCCAAATTCTCGGTTAATAACAAGAACCTTCTGAATGTGTGATGCTCTGAAATAAAGGCACGTTTAGTGATCCCCCAACCTTTTTTCTGTTTAACTGTCTTAATATCTGCAGGACCTTCTCATATCCATCGCAGCACAGTCGAGTCTACTGTCCAGAGATAATTCCATCATTGAGCCTCTAGTTAACACATTATCTTGCTTCATTTATCTAGATTATGTGTGTCACTAGTTGTGTCATTGTGGGCGTTTATTGTGGAATTCCACTCCTGCCTCTTTAATCATATGCAAACATTTTAAAAATAGAAAGGAGAAGAGAGGAGAAATTACAGATGGTGAACGCTTACATTGTTACCTTGAAATGTGTTACAATTATTACTTTATGTTTAATTTAAATCAACTTAAAACCATATTTTTTGCACTTTGTGTCATGGTGGTTGTCAGTGTTACAGTGTTAAAGAGTGAATGTGTTATTGGGCAATTGAAGCATATAAGAAATATATGCTACAATTAGCAAAACTGGAACATCAACATATTGTGACTCTTTGTCACATATAAATCAGATTTAATATTCACGCAGAATGTAAAGGTCTGAAAAGGAATGTAAACTAAAACACAAATGGTGGTTTTTAACAGAGAGAAAGACAAAGTTAAATGTTAAAATAGCCGTTAACATAAGTCAGTCTCTCCAGGACTTCACGGCCTCTTTTGAGTTTGTTGAAGCCTAACGTGCCTGTATTTGCAGCAGCTTTTCTAAAAACATTTGTTGAAAGTTGTGGTGTTTTTAGGCATTTTATTGCAATAATTATGCATTTGTGAAGGAGAAGTGCTTGGAGATGGTACCTTGCTCGTGAGTCCCTCAGTGGTACCTTTACTGGTCCGGGACTTGGCGACATTCCAATCACAGGGCTAACTCTCTAAACATTTCACTATCAACTGCTCAAAGATTTTGATACAAGAATGTACAATATCCCAAAATTCAGAATATGAGCATGATGTGACTATTTCGAAGTGTGAAAACGCAGTTCAGTTGGGAGATAAGAGTCAGGGGTGGTCTCTCTGCCGTGTTGATGAGACCAGTTCCAGTGAGTAAGAGCTGGCCTTATTGCATGAGGTTTTGGTTTTGATGGACCTCAGCCTTCTGCCAGTGGGAAGAGTCTGAAAGAGATGGTGTCCAACATGAGAAGGATCAAATACAATCCCTTCTGTCCTTTTCAAGGTCCTGGACTTATTCAGGTCCTGTAGAGGTGGAAGGTTGCGTCCTGTGTTGCACTGTGTCTACAAATCAACATTTCTGTGAGTTTATAAGACAACATGTGGACACTAAAAATCAACATCAATTAATTTTCATAATTGTCTTTGTTGAGATGCTGCACTAACCCCCTCGTTACGGCAAGCTGGCGGCGTCAACTCCAAGATTTAATCATCTGAGTGTCAGATATTGGCGCAGGATTCCCTGAGGCACCTTGATGAATCTGGCAGTAGTGAAATGTCACCTCACCTCTGTGATGCCGACTACTAATTTGACTGTGTTTATCCGTCAGGCGAGGGGACGAGGCCATGAGCGTGGTGAAGCCACCTGAAGCACTGTGTTGATGCGAATGTTATGCCCAGTGGGAGCAAATTAGTGGTGAACTGCTCAGTGGAAAAGCCAATCTCCGTCTCCTCCACTTACCTCGCCTCTAATTATCATTGTGCTTTAGTTACAGGAGCAGCAGCAGCAAGAGGGATCAGCTGCGATGCCTCCATTACACCTCACGTCTCAAGAGATTTTAGGTATAGGTTAATGAACTGCAAGGTATCTAGGGAAAGAGCAATCAACCAGCGGTCGTTTAGGGGTTGTGGCGGGGTCGGGGTCGGGGTCTGTAATACTCTTGTAAAAGTAAGATAAATAAAATAATACATTTACAACTAGGGGTGAGAATCGAAAACTGGTTCAGACTCAGAATCAACGTTATCGATTCTTCTTAACAATTCTCTCATTTCCCAGCTCCACGTTTTCCGCTTTTCCCTAAGTTTGCGTTGCGGTTCATTACGTCACACTCTCCGTGACTTGACCTTCAACCACGAGAAATCATGAGCAGGAATTATGTTTTTCACCATGTAAATACACACGCTGTGTTTGTTAGCGCTCACGACTCTCAAAGGGAAGTCCAATGTTCACTAAAACCTTCCAGTTCAGTTCAATCTTCCAATTTATTACAGATCAAACTTTAGCTGATAAATAACAACAACCAGCGTTCTACTCACAGTACAGACATTTACTTGATATTTATTTATTCCCGGCACGCGTCCACAGCGCTATTGTGCCGCGGCTCTCACATGGAACGCCCTCATGACAAAAATGTACTTCTCTCCCAGAAATGAGTCAAAAATGTGTTATAGACCAAAATCAGTCCAAATGCTCAAAAATGACCAAAACTCAAGTATTTCTTCATTTTCCATCAATCAAAAAATATTTAATTCATTCTATAATGTTAGAGAAATAAATATAGAAAAATGCATGATTTGTTATCAGATAGTTTTATTCTATATCCAGATGGATTCCAAATGGATAAAGAAGTGTTTCCACCTGAACTAACCTTATTGTTCTTCATAAACTAAACCATAGAATGTCTCTGCGTAATAACAACTCTGAATATTAATATCAATGTGTTGGTGTTCACAGTCTTGTGCAGACATCATTTTGGGGAAAATAAAATGGTTGCTTTTGGTGTGGAAGACTGTGTAGGCACATCTTTAAAAAGTCTTTATTTACCTGGGCAGTCTTGTAAAATTAAAAACAGATGAGTGCCTTGCTCCTCTCTTGTAGTTTATCTAATTTAAACCTTATTGATAAGCTAATTTGTAGCTGATTGGTAATAACCTATTTGACCTTATTGATTTTTGTTATATGTAATTTTCTTGTGAAAACAATATATGACAAGATAAAAAATAACTGCGCAGCAGAACTTCAATTCTATTCAAAATATAAAAATATAAATTAATTTAAACCTTATTTATGACACAACCTTATTTTTGCAACACTAAAAATGCTCACTTAAGGGGCTACAAATATGTGATATTTCTGTTAAAAACAAGATAAATATTTTAAATATTTAATAATAGAAGTATGAATGTATAATGTATATTTACATAATTGTATAAATACAATTTACAAATTGTATTTACATAAATTGTATGACAATTTTTATTCATAAATCTAAAAAGATTTAGCTTAATTTGAACTTCATTTAGGATTTATTATTTACGACAGTCCAGGTATTTAATAATTTTTCAGACTAAATGTGGAGTTTTTATGTATAGGTTAAAAAACTGCAACATATTCCAGGAAAGAGCAATCAGAGCAGCTGTTTGGGGCTTGTAATGGGGTTACTTCTAAAATCAATATAAAACAAGATAAGCAAAATAAATGTATTTAAAAAACAGAACTTGAATAATTATGTTGCCAAAAAGTGTAACTTAGAGGGTGTAGAAATATTGCTATAAAAAGATTAAACAACATAAAACATGAAAATATGTTTTGATTTTAAAAATCAGAAATATTTTTGATAAAACATTAATGTATAAAATAACACTCTGCATAATTCTACAAGTATAAGTATTCTATAAGTCAAAAATGAATAATTATTTAGAATTTAGGATTAAGTGCAGTTCTGGTAGTTAATAATTTTATAAAACCAAATCAAGACACTCTCAGGAGTGTTTTGGTGCAGCTTAATGAACCTCGACATATCGGGGGAAAGAGCAATAAGAGCAGCCATTGTGGGGTTGTGAGGGGTTAGAGTTACGTAATATTTCTGATAAAAACAAGATAAATCAAGATTAAAACACAACAAATTTATGACACTGCAGTATCTGAATAAATCAGCTGCTACAAAAAGTCTAACTTTAGGGTTGTAATAATTTCAAAAGATCAGGCATCTCAGGAGTTTGTAGGTATTGGATAATGAACTGTTGTGTACCCGGGGAGAGTGGGGGATTTGAGGAGGGGGGAAATGATGTAATATTTCAGTTTCGGCATCGCGCTTGGCCAGTGAGCTCTCTCGGGGTGGCAGCACCCCTGTTGTTGTGGAAAACCATAATTAGTTACAGTACGGAATATTTTGCCTTATTGCATTCCCAGTGGCCTGCGAGCCTCCTCCCTCCCGGTAAACGGGCTGAGCTGCGGGATTATTTCTGCACCCCTAATTATAATGCTCAGCATGTTGCGAGCTCAGGCTGTATAAGATTTGCTTAGCCTTTGCCTCATCAAATGATGAGATAATTGATTGAATTAATAATGATAAGTGGTAACTTAGAGCGCAGGTCGGTGTGGAGATGAATGTGAGCTCAGTAAAAGTGTGATACACGCTGATGAGACTGAGCCAGCAAAATCAGAGATTTCTTTCTCTCTTTTTAATGGGACTGTTGGCTGGGTCTAGTGGGGTGTTTTTGTCCTAATTGGTAGTTTGTGTGCGCTCAGAAATATGTAGTTTGCGTAAAAAGGAATAAACCACAGTGTAAGCCTCTCCCACCCGCGAGGACCGGACATTATCCCCATCTTTAACGAGCTCTCGTTCTGGGGATGAGTTGGGTTTGGCTCATCACTTTGCTCAAACGTTTTTACTTTTCACTTTACTACAAAAATATGTAACTGAATGAAAGAATGTATTCGTTAAATAGCAGTAAAAATGTTAAAATGAATGAAGATTCACATATCTGCCAATGAGAATAAAGATTTTAAAACTCTTTGCCATGTAGAAAATAATATTTCAATAAAATTTTAACTTGAATTGCTTCCTATGTCTCACACACACACACACACACACACACACACTAGGCACTAGGGGTGTAAATCACAGGTTTCATCACGATATGATATTATATTGATTAAATGTGCAATGATTCGATTTTTGCCAATATCACAAGATTTGATATGAGAAAAATATACAGTATAAATACAAAAAAGACACATAGACTAGCAAAATATATATACATAGGCTATAAAAACTAACTAACTTTAAACTAGCAGTAGGAAAAAGACATGCATATAGTTACATGAAAAATTCAACTACAATTTTAGTTCTGGAATTTCTTTTTTGCATTGGATGTGCATATGATCTGCAGCAATTACATATGAGAATTGTAAACAGGCGTTGTACGTTAATGTCCAACACACGTGCAAATATCGTGACAACAGTCAAATGGGGAAAGGGAAAAATGGCATGTGCAAAAGAAGCTGACTTTCAAAGTGTAAGCTGCAGACGTAAGCGTAAGATATTAGCGTAAGCGTAAGCGTAATATTAAATGACGGACCCTCGTCCCTCCTGAGGAGCCTTACCCAGGGTTTCTGTAGGTTTTCATCTTTAGGAAAATGGTGCTGTCGTTATGAAGTAGAGCAGCCAGGAACACTACAATAACACCGGAGACGGCCATTGAGTCTGAAACAGCTGATGTAAACAGGAAGTGACGGTACACTGCTTCACCGATTAGAACGTTCGGAACCAGGAAGTGTGAGGTGGGGTTTAGTATTTCCATAGAAAAGGGACGCTTACTTCACAACGGACGTTACATACGATGTCTAACTGATGTTTTCATTTTGGATCGATGCTATGGGATCGTTGATGAGTGAATCGATGTATCGATGTATCATTACACCCCTAACACACACAATATGATGCAATTCCAAATAACTGTATTTTTAATGTTAGAAATATTCATTTCTTGCATTTTATTATATACTCCGTTCCGCAGTTACTTCTACTCAGCCACATACCAGCAATTTCTGCAGTGAATTTAAATACCACCACATTCACTTTATATTTTACAATGATTTAAAGTAAAGACTCCCACCTCCATTTTCCAGCCGTGCAATTTATGTCAGGTTCACTCATCCTTTCGCATGCTGCTAAGCGCTAAAATGTCTTTTAGACAGTAAAACAAGCCTAATGCATTTCCTTTACTGACTATAACATTTTATAAAATAATAAAAGAGCATTATAAACTGCTCATGGGAAGCAGCACTGCACCACTCATCACTTTTCGCTTTCACCTCGTTCTGCAGTCATACCGGATTTGTGCAGCTGTGATTAAATGTGTTGACTTTGTGTTTACACACAGCAGAAACTCCCAAACGGGGAAGCGAGTGTCCTGAGGCTGGAACATTCCCTCTCAAGGAGAGCAGCCGATAGCCTCCCGTTACACCACACAGAGAATTTGGCCGCTACTCTTCAATCTTAAATCTTGCAGGTAAAAGATTGAACATTTCTTCAATTTTCAGATCTTTTACACTCTGCGTTATTAAATTAAATTAAACTTGGCTCACAAATTCGCCTGTCCATTAAAACTGGAGCCAGTTGTCCGTCTGCCACATTCCTAACCGGACTAAATAGTCACAGTGTGTTGTCTGAAAAATGATTTTTAAGGTTAATATGATAAGCAGAAATAATCCTGTAATATCATAAGCAACCATTAGAGATTAACTTCATGAGATCCTGGTCATATCTGCGCATTCCTCTTTATTTATTGCCTTATATTTGTTGGAACAGCCTATGATAAGCCCAAGACAAGACCAAGACCAGAGTGTGTCGAGACCAAGACAAGACCCTAAAAGGCCGAGGTCGAGACAAGACAAGAAAGAAACCGGACGAATGCATGTTTTACACCACATGACAAGAGGAAGATGCAAAGCCTAAGCAAGATTAAACATGTTTATTCAATATTTCTTTCTTACATATCTATAATGAGGAAATCACTTCACTTTAAGCAGTTATCCATTTGGAATCCATCTGGATACAGAATAAAATTATTTTCTTACAAACAATGCACACATACACTCTCACAATCACACTCACATTTACACCTTACGGGGCCAATTTAAATTCACAGATTTACCTATACTGCATGCTTTTGGACTGTGGGAGGAAAACGGAGCTCCAGGAGGAAACCCACGCCAACACGGGGAGAGCATGCAAACTCCACACAGAAAGACCCCACAGCCAAGGAATTATAAAATGGGAAAAAATATATATTTTCTGAACAATTAAAATGAAGAAATTCTAAAGTCTGGTGTAATTTCAAGCCAATTTGGACACATTTTCTCCAAGATCGGAAGGTCGCCAGTTTGAATCCAAGGACCAGTAAAGGTATCATTGAGGTACTCATGAGCAAGGTACCGTCTCCAAGCACTGCTTCCTGGGCACTAGCCATGTTAACTGCCCACTGCTCCTTCTCGGATGGGTCAGATGCAGAGCTCACATTTCATTGTAGTGCACTGTGTGCTGTGCTGGGTTCACAATCACTAATCACTCACTCACTCACTCACTGTATTTATAGCATTTGTGAGAGTCAGAGTGAGTCCTTTTAGTTTTAGTCACGTCATTTGCAATCCAGAATGCTTGTAGCTGCAGCTCAGTGTTAACTGCCAACCTGGATGCTGAAATGACTTGGTGATTGGTCAATAGCGGTGGGTGGAGCTACAGACAAAACACAAACCCCAAACGTAAAGATGATTTGCAGCTGTAAATTACATTTTAAAATGTGAATGTTCTGGCTGTATTAATGTGATCAGTGAGATTTTAAATGAACAAGATTCCTTAATCTCTTGCCATAAATTTCTTACATATAGCTCCTTTAAGTAGAATAAAAGTGACTGGCTAGGTGCAGACTGAAAAATATGTAGTTTTGTGACTGTACATCTAGACCTGCATTATGCTGGTTTTCTTACTTTGTTAATGAAGTGGCCGATGAGTTTATTTTTTGCTTCCTAAATGGAGCAGAATTTTAAGTGTGAAAATAGAATAACTCATTAGATTTGTTATTGGGTCATTAGGAGCTGCCGCTTCAGCTGGTGAACAAAAGCAGGGAAAATTGTCTTAAAGAAGCTCTGTAATTTATGGTGACACTTCATTAGAGAACCTGAAAGAAACAATTCAATATGTAATTATAAAAGTTAGAAGGTAGAAGTGCTGCTTTTTTCATCAGCGTCTTTCTGGAGAATCTTTTTAAGTAGAAGATCTAAGTGCGAAAAAAAAACATCAAGCCGAGCCGTAGCCGTGTTGCTCCTGATGCGGGACAAGCGTGTGCGTGTTTGCTTTCACTCTTCTTAGCTCGCTCTCTTCCTCTTTCTCGTCTTTTTTATTATTTTTTCGCCAGCGTATTTGTGTGTAAAATGTGACCTTATCAGTTTGCGTTTTTGTGGGCATGACGCTCGTACGTGGCTTTGTGAGGTGTGTTTAAGCACTGCCGTGTTGTGGAGAGAACGGGGGGAGGTGGTGAAATAATAGCTCTTTGGCTGGCATTTTCAGACTTTGCCAAGCCGTGTTCCTGCTGGTCATACCAACCTGTCTCTCTGGCAGGGAGACGATGCTGCTCCAGGTTCCCACCTGGGTCCTCGGCCGGTTCGAGCAGGCCTGCGCCCACGTGGGGGTCGGGATCAGACGCGGCACGCGGGCCGAAACGCGACATGCTCATTCCACACCGATGGTCAGGGTGCTGGAGCTGGGCTGTAGGGCAAGTGCAGGGTTGCAGGTTGAAAAGCACATATTTCAGCATCATCTCAGTACAGTCACATGGTCGAATATCGGAAATACACAGTGAAATAACGGAAAACAAGACGATCATCACTCGGTATGTTATAAAGTACCGTCAAAAGCAAGATAAAGTAAGCTAAAGATTTAAAATATTGATCTCTCTATCTCCCTCTGTCTCTCTCGTTTATGCTTTTTCTCTCTATCTTCCTCTTTGACTCCATTTTCCTCTGCCCCTTTTTCTTTCTTTATCCCTTACTCTCTCTCTCACTCTCATATTTACCTACAGTATCTATCTCTCTGTCTGTCTGTTCTTCTCCCTTCTCCCGCTCTCTAGTATTCTCTTTCTCTGTCAGTCGTTCTTTCTTTCTTTCTTATTCTCTTTGTTACTGTATCTATCTATCTGTCTATCTATCTATCTGTCTGTCTGTCTGTCTGTCTGTCTGTCTGTCTGTCTGTCTGTCTATCTATCTATCTACCTATTTAAACATGGTTTTATTGTCTCATTCGTATATATCTTATAGGACAGCGTGGGAGAAGTGTAAGAGTCACATATGGAGAGAAGAATATTAAATGTTTGATCTTCTGAGCCATCATTTCTTTATGATTTGCTAGACAAATGAGACAACATGTGCAAACACGTATAAACACTATTCCTCATGACTACAGTAACAACATGAAGAAATCAGACTTATTCACAGTGCTGTTTATAAAGACTTCTCTCCTGTTTCTCTTATAACATATAGAGTAAGGACAGCCTCATTGTGTTCAATACCTATTCATTCAATTTACAAGCTCGGTCTCTTTTTACACCCGCCCGGGGTGCTTATGAGCAGCATGTTTTATTAAACAATAATAAAAAGCGTCTACATTGTAATATGCCGAGCGTCTTGGTGGCTGTACGAGCCGGTCTCAGCAGGGACACGGTCTCCGGCTCGGTATTAACAGCTCATATGCAGTCTTTACACAGAGCAGCGAACACCGACTCGGCTCTGTGTTAACACACGCACAGACATGCATGACATTTGCTCTTCAGAGAAAGGAGTAACGCGTCTTACACACCGCAACACACTGGCTTGTCATCATCGTCTGGCCTTTTCTACCTTTTCTAGACTGAAAAATAGATCTTGTGTCTAATAAATTGTGTCAACTTGTTGATTTTAAACAAAAATGTTCTATTTCTGCAGTGTAAATGTCTGTAATCACAAAGCAGCAAAGTATTACTGACAATAACTATTTTAAAGTAAAATTAATAATACATTTTATTTGTCACAATGTTTATTTTCCCAGAAAGAGAATTTTAATCTTTAGAGAGCTTCAACGTTTTTGAAAATTTTTCTCTCTCTTCATTTATTTGTTTAAATTATTGGACTATTGGATTATTGGACCCCACATCCTCATGTAAAACTAATCCTGCCCCAATAGTACTTAAAACAAAACCCAACAGAACAATAGTAAAACATGCCCAAGCATCCAACACCAAACAACATTCACAACATGAGATTTAAAGAGAAACATTATAGGAGCTGCATCTAATTAACACATAACTTAAGGCAACTCAATGTAAGATTTGCTCACAGGCTTCCCCTACAGACGAGAAACGGTATTGCCTGTAACAACTGTAGTAAAATCGGTGTCGCAGTTGTACATGTGCAGGCCAACGAGACCGGCTAATGTCCTGAAGCAGGACAACTAATGCATGATCGATGTCCTCAGGGCCAGGTAAAATAGCCTTACAGCATTTTATTCAAACATGAATATTGTTTCTTTTTTTTTTTTATATCAGAAACAAAAGCTACTCGACAAAGAACAACAAATGAAAAGGTAGTGTTTCGGTTTTCATCTCGGCCTGCCCTGGAACAGGCTGTCCACTGTGGAAATAGGCTGTAGTCCTACTGTAATCTTTGGTACTTTCTATAGGGGTAAACTACACATTCACGCCTAAACATTTAGGCCTATACTCGTGGTTTGCCTGTCAACGTTTACCTTCAAAGCTCTCAAGTCGATAACTAGCATGCTAACTATTCACAACTAGCTAGCATGTTAGCTACTGGCTGGAAAAACTGCTTGAAGGGGTATGACTTCAATAACACGGCCTGACGCACAGCAAGCTTAAATGCACTAGATATAGATGGTGAGCACAGTATTTATACTCACTACTCCAACAGTAACAGCGCCAGCTCAGCATCTTGGGAGGGGGAGGAGTGACGTATGGTGTAAAGAAGTCAAATTTCGTAGTTGTTTTTGTGTTTCATAGTGCCAGTGCAGGTGATACAGACGCTCTCAAGTGATGATAAAGGTGTAATTGAATAAGTTGTGAGTTGATGTACCATCAGAATGATCTAGAAAATATAGTTTGGAGGCTGAAAATCGACATAGTGTTGCTTTAAAGGGCAATCGTACAAAAAACCAAGCTTAAGTTACGTGCTTTTAATATAAACTGATCTGAAATGATAGGTTTCTACCACAGAAAATGTAGAAAATCAATTTTTGTGAACTATATCAGATAGAAAAAGTAATGACTCCCCATATACGCTTTTTCTGTCTACCCTTTCTACATTTTCTGCCTGCAGTTCCTCTCATGGCCTGTGCTTAGCAGTAGCGAGTCTGCTGTGATCCCGGCCGCTTTTCAGAGATTGGGTTTAATTCCTATAAGGAAGTTGTTGGACTGAAGCCCAGCACACATGGCTGCCTTTTAGCTCATCGTTTCTTCCGCCTCGCCCGTTTTTTCCGCGCCACCCTCCTCTGGGGACCTCCATATGGTTCAGTGTCAGACTCGGGCTCGGGTTAGGGTTCGGTATCATAGAATTTTGTGATCAATCAGCCACAGATAACGCACTCGCTCTGCCGCTGTGTCGAGTCTCAATTCACAAATGATTGGAGGGAAAAAGGGCTGCTGATGAGCCGCTGCGAGCCCACAGGCCACTGTGCCAAATTCATAGCTTTCATCTGAAGCGCGAAGGAGGATGTGACAGATTTGAGATGCGATGCCATGCCACGTCCACGAGAGGTTTGTTTGACCCCATGATGTGTGAGTTATGTTTGGAACAAATGCCAAAACAGTGAAGAAGACATTTGATATGTCGTAGGGATTTATGCAGGACTCTCGCAGATAATAAATGTAAAATGATAAAAAATTAATCTTGTAAAGTGTTTGTTATTTTTCATAGTTTAATTTTTAAAGTAAAAAAATATATATTTATATTCAAAATATATATAAAACAGGTCTGTTAATTGTTATGTTTATAAACAATTTTGGTAACACACCACAGCACATAGTGCACCACAACCAAATGTGATCTCTGCATTTGACCCATCCATGAGAGAGCAGTGGGCAGCTAACAAGGGCAGTGCCCGGGGAGCAGTGCTTGGGGGCGGTACTTTGCTCATGAGTACCACAGTGGTAACCTTACCATTCTGAGACCCTTTTGAAAGCTTATAAAACACTTGTGGACTTGTGATTATGATTGAAATTTCTGCTTAAATCGGAGCATATTTAAAGGCCTGATCTCACCTCTCTCCTGACCGTTGAAAAGATGCAGCATGGTGAGGCATCATTAGGAGGGTCGCTCCCCGAGAGTGTGTTTTGGACGACTAGCCGGGTTTAAACCTTTTCTAAGTGCCTGTGTCTCTTCAGAGAGGTGATTAGTGCTGAAGCAGATGAGCCATTATAAGTGTAAGATTAATTGTGAATGTTGACAGATTGTATGCAGTGTCTGGGAGAGTTGCCGTGTGTTCGCAGACAGACATCTGCATCAGCGCCTCCCTGCACTTCATGTCCAAAAGCAACATTTGTCAGAGCTTAAGTTTCATGATGAACAGCTGAACAAAGTCACTGTGCGATTTGCAATAATCTGCCACATTTTTACAACCCAACGGCCCTCTGTAGATCCTGGCTCATTTACGCGAGGTTTGTCGCATTTCAGCTTTTCATAATCTCTTCGTAGATATCATTTTTAATCTGTTTTATACATTCCGATACCATTCTACATGGTGCCTCACGGAATTATTGCCACCCCTGGTAGAGATGTACAAAAAAGATAGACAAATATTTGCAGCTTTTTATCAAGTTGATCTGAAAATATGAAAGGAATAAGATCTTTTCCCACCATGAATATTTATGTCTATCAAAAGGTTATGTTTCTCTCATAATGTCAGTGTGAGATTAAGCTTGATAAACAGCAGACAGATTTTTTCCCAGAGGCTTTTGCTTAACATTACCCAGGCTTTCCAATAATACCAGGAGGCACTGTATGTTGAGATGTGATTTCATGATATTTCCTTGAGGAGTGAATTTTTCAAGAGCCACTTCCAGGAGAGCAACGATAAGAGTTACAACAGTCGCGCAGCATTGAAAACAACCTGTCTCAAATCCCCGTCTGTAGCAAGGTTATGTGTTCAAAGTACTACAACGAAATGAGAATTGAATGTCAGAATCTTCCAGATTGCTCTATCCTTGCCTTCCAACTGTACACTGCTATTACAAAAGGCCATCTGTGCATTATCAAGTGATGATCAGACACAAAACATGCCGTTTCAGAAGAAAGTTAGCAAAAATCTGGAAGCAAAATATGTTTTCGTGTATGAGAAGGTTTGGTAACATTTTAATACATTTTTTGAGAGCCGGTCCTTGTTAGTATAGTGGACAGTATCTTCGTCTGTCACACAGAAGACCAGTCAGGGCATTTAGTGGTGTAACAGTTAGGGCATTCGCCCTGTGATCAGAAGGTTGCCGGTTCGAATCCCAGATGGTAAAGGTACCACTGAGGTACTCATGAGCAAGGTACCATCCCCAAGCACTGCTCTCCAGGTGCTGCCCATGTTAGCTGCCCACTGCTCCTTCACGGATGGATCAAATTTGGTTGTGGAGCGTTGTGTGCTGTGTTCATAATGACAAATAATCACTTACTCTCTAGAGAAGGGGACAATTCAATAAATCCTAAAAGGAGGAATACTACTACTACTAATAATAATAATAATAATAAATATAGTTGCAAGCAGCAAACGAGGGGGTCCAAGCATAATTAGCAATAAGCAGCAAGATAGCAGCTGATGTAGTAAGAGTCAAAGAAAGCAGTCAGTGAGTGAGGAGTCAAAATTAGCAGTATAACTAGAAATAGAAATTTGTGACTTGGTAGTGAAGCCTCTTTTTATGACGGCTTTAATAAGTTGTGTTTATAAAGAAACTAACCTCTCAGAGTGTCCATATAAGAGTTGGGTGGTTTTCTATAATTTCATGTAAGTGATAAAAGTTTTCTTATGACATTAATTTATGTATCGTTCCTGTTCCTATTTACCCTGAACATTTCAGCCTTCTGCAACTTACAGTTCAAGTTGCACAATCCATTTTGTGCTTGGACCTTTAATAATAATAATAATAATAAAGACTTCTGGACCAAGAGGTTGTGGGTTCGAATCTTACCTCCAGCACTACCATCCCTGGGTTCCTGAGAAAGACCCCTAATTCCAAATTGCTGCAGGCAGACTGTCCCTGAAATTAGGAAAATGGAAATCGCTCTGGATAGGAGTGTCTAGTAAATGCTGTAAATATAAATATCAAAAGACAATCACCAGATGTAGATCTTCATCTTGATGGACAAGGTTGTCTATCAACCCATCCCAGTTACCGGCAGGAGAGATGATTACAACCAACGGACAAAGAAAGAATGGCATTTGATTAGCGTGCTCATCTTACCCAGAGTAAGATAACCATAGGATTATACAGTGGGATTAGAAATTCAGATGTTAATCCCTTTGGAAGCTTTAGAATCTTAAGGATTGCTTAATTAAACCTGGCAGAAAAAAATCCTTCTCTTACGTAGATATGAGGAGCTTGTCTTCAAATCACAGCACGGCAAACATTATCATGGTTTTTCTCTTTTTCTTTTCAGACTCTAGTCCAGAGCGTGGTGCCGGACTCTGACGACAAGCTGCTGGTGCAGACGCTGTGTTTTCATTTATTCATTGTCATCTGTTGAGGGTGAATTTGTGCAGTTCAGGAAAACACAGACAGCTTTAATTGCTACATCGGTGCGCGTGGATCTCGGCTGCTAGCGACGCGTTGAAAGGCTTCCTTCCTACAAAGGCAAACCACCAACATGTTCAAGGCAGGGTTTTCAGGAACAGATTAAAGGTGCTTGCCCCAGACGGAAAAAGCTTTTGATGGAGGATTCTCACTGTCAGTGGAATTTAGTCGAATAATAGGGTTAGTCTTTGTTTGGAAATTCAGCCTGTATGGCAATTTGTGCAGCCCCGTTTCCCGAAAAGAAGTCGCACTCTTACTGCTTTTGTTAGCAAGCGTGCTGTAGACTGAGCTTTTCATGGCATGCAAATTAGAATACTTATTTAAATATGCAGGACTTTTTGGGAGCACACATCAGCTACATTTTGCCCGGTAGCTCGCTTACTCAGTTAATGATAACTGTTAAGGCTGAGAGTTTGCATGTGCGTTCAACATGTAAAAGTGGGCTATGAAACAGCTAATGTATACATATAAGCTTAATACATATGATGAGGTTGCATGTGAATGTACGCAATTATACCAGATGAATTTGCATGCAACTTGTAAACTGAATGAAATGGTGAAATTTTGTGGGCAATATGCATCATGTCGCATGTGCATGTAATGTTAACTGTTTGGCCGTCCAAAAAGATCCTTTCCTTCTATATGCATGTTACATTTACATGTAAATGCATGCAATCCAAATATGTTTAAATGTGGTGTGTCATTCATGTAAATATTCTGCAACAGCAGAATAAAACCTAATGCATATTCAAATTGCATGTGCATTTAATGTAAACTATTTAGTCCACAGAAATTGATCCTTTACTTTCCATTTGCATGTTGCATGCACTTGTGAGCTTGTGCAATATGATGTTGTTTGTTGTTCATGTAAATATTCTGCATACAGAAACAGGTGCATGATATTTACATCAATGACACAACATAATCAAATAGTTGTGGCATGATCTTGCATATCATGGTAGGGGCAGCTGTTTAGGGGAGTTGGCCCCATGATTGGAAGGTGGCCTTGTATGACGCTATTTTGTGCCAAAATTCAGAGCACGCAGCGGAACGTTCACCAGCAAAATCTCTTGTCATTATGCACTGCACTAGTGTTTTTAACTAACTCACTTAATGAATGTGAGCTCGCACATGGGCTGTGTCCGAAGCCGTGTACTACTGCACTTAATAGTATGGTAGGAGAGAGTCACTTTGGATAACTGTCATCTTCTAAATGCTATAAATGTAAATGTAAATATCATGCATGTGTGTGTAATGATAACTGTGTCAACCTCCCAAAACAAGGTCATTTTATGCTGCATGTACATACAAACTCATGCAATATAAATACATTTGAGCATCTAAATATCCTGCTGAGCTGTTGTTGCATTCCTCTTTTTTAATACAAAGGACGTTAACCTTGTCCTAAAAGCTGTATCTCCCTCCGAGCTGCCGGGCTGCAGGGATCACGGTGAACGGTAGCGGAGGTCGGGTCAGGTGTGTTTGGGTGGCAGAGTGTAGCGACGGCTCGCTTTACGACTCCCTGCGGAACCGTGTCCCGTCTCTCCTCGTTCTCCTTCTCCACCCGTCTCCTACCTGCATGCCACATTACATCCTGAAGGTGAATCTCATAAATACTGAAATTACTTAGGAGAAGGATGAATCGGCCCGGAGCCCCTTTCAGCGTGGCGGCTGACGCTTATCTTAGCATGAAGTCAGGCTTCATTTGACCGGAGTCACTGGAAGACCACCAGCAGCGAGAATCAGAATCGGGAATCTGCAGCAGGCATTGTGCCGCATCGCCTCTGGAAATGACTTCCTCCTTCCTCCGAGATGAAATGGAGCTGGAAAACAAAGGGAGAAATGAGCTATAGAAAAATATGCAGATCTCCTTATTCCCGCCGAGGCCATACTGTATCATTTCACATGTGCTTCTTACATCTCTCCCCATTCATATTTTAATCCGTACAAAAGGGAAGAGCAGAGGCCGTGGCCCGGGCCAAACTCTCGCGCAGCCGCCTGCTTATTTGTTAAAAATTTCCATCGCTGCTCCCGGCAGAACAGTGTGAGCTGAAATCAGCCCTCGCTGGACCTCCTAAAAGACATGTAAGAAGGAGAGCAGGTGTTAATTCAATGCAGGTTGTTTTTTTTTCCTGTGTGCAGCGATCAAAAGGGAACGATCAGGAAAATGCATCTCTTAAGAGATGTAGCTTGTTTTTCGCGTCTGTGATGCTCACCGCAAAAATGCGTTTAGCTGGAGTACTAAAAATAATGCTTCTAAAGTTTTGTTCAAACGCTCATAAACAGCAGCGGAGTCTAAAGTGAAAGCGCTCACTTCACTTCATTCCATCTGTATCGTCTGACATCTGTGGAGCGCTAAAAAATTTATGCCAATCATTTTTCCTTTTCAGAACTATTTAAAGCAATGGCTATGTTGATCTCAAATCTTGTATTCTCACAAGCCTCTTAACAAATGCAGCACAATCTACTTATATTATAGTTTATTATATTATTCTGTCCCAGGTTGACGGGTACATGCGGGGGCCAACTCTGGGCAGGTGCCAACACACTGCAGGGTACACACACTCACACAATCACCCTCTCACTCACAACTTATGGGGCCAATTTAGAGTCACCAATTAACCTATAGTGCATGATTTTGGATTGTGGGAGGAAACCAGAGCACCTGGAGGAAACCCACGTGAACACGGGAGAGCATGCAAACTCCACACAGAAGGGCCCTACGACCATCCCCAGCGTTTGAACCCAGGACTTTCTCGCAGTGAAGCAGCAGCACTATCCACTGTGCCAACCCTTATTATATTATATTATATTATATTATATTATATTATATTATATTATATTATATTATATTATATTATATTATATTATATTATATTATATTATATTGCCATATTATATTATATTAGTATGTTATTATATATTATAGTATATTATAGTATATTATATTGTCAGTCAAAATAAACCTGCACTTAAATCAAGTCAAGTCAAGTTTATTTGCCAAGCCTGAGATGTAAAAGGCAGACCCAGAATAGAAATTTTGGCATACGGTGGATTCTTAAGAATTTACAACAAAAGACCACGACAGAAAATAGCAAATACAAAAAATAAAAAACTAATAATAAAATTTACACTTCCATATATATTGTAAAAGTCTTACTAACAATAAATCATTAAGGGGCAGTTGATAGTGAAACAGACGGTCGCTGGGCAATTCCCAGACCAATAAAGCTACCCGCCAGGTTACTCATAGTGAGTACTATCCCCCAATGCTGCTCCACTGCCCACCTACATGGATGGGTTAAATCTGTGGTTGTTCACAATGACAAATCACTCACTTTCTAATATTATTATAGAAATGTAAAATATGAGGCTGAAGTTATGAGTAACTTAATTTGTGAATGACAAAACTGTAAATGCGTCTAAGAGACAGTCAATTGTTGGTCATTTTGTCATCTTTTATTATGCTTTTGTCAGGGTTAGGTTTGCAACCTTCAGAACAAAGGAGGGAGATGCAGGAATCATTGTTCACTCTCACACTCTTTAATGCTTCAAATATAACTTAAACTCACACACAACACAGACGCAGGCTCACGCTCTTCTTGCTCAGTCTGTCTGGTGCTCGTCATCTGAAGCGAAACAGAGGCTTCCTCATCTCGCTCTCTCCATAGCGATCTCAAGATCCAGGGCAGGCCAGGCCTGGCCGGATGCGGTGGCTTGCACTCTAGAACTGAAAACACACAACATTCGGGTTAAAGTGAGGGTGTGAGGCTGTAAAATGCAGGTCAACTGGCTTAAATAGTCAACCCCAGCTGAGAATCACCATGAAACGAGTGAGTGAATCAGAGTCAAGGGTGATGTGCAACCATTACGTCATGGGAACTCAAGCGGGGAAAACCAAACAGGACTCAGATGACAGCCGTCAGCAATCCCAACCTAGTGAACGAAAAAAGGTCTTGGCAAGCCAGGTTGAATTCGTTGATGGGGGATCTGTGAGTGGGCAGGGGGCAGGCGTGGCACAGACATGAGCAGATTTGTGTTATAGTCTCTTTTTTACCGTGTTTTGTTGTTATTTAATGGTGCTAAGCAATGACTACGTGCTTTTAAATCAAAATATAGTAGACATTTCTATACATTTTAAGACCAATATACATACAAAATTACAGATTTGCTTCAGCCTTGTAAAATCATCTTTCTAACTACGAAAAATGGAAAATATGCGATAATAGCGACAAGGTCCAAGAGCCTGCTACAAAGTTTCAGTCTCAAGAGCTTAGTTTCAGGTCTAGCTTTCCTTTTCATACTTCTTGATAAACACTGTTATAATTTTTCGTGAATAGATGAAGGCCACATCTGGATTAAGGGCAAACAGTGATGTCCAGAAAGAAAGAAATATGTTGGTTTTGATTTCTGTATAAAACAGGGCTGTCTTTGTATACAAGCTGCATTAAGGACTTGGAAGAATGGCTGATGGGGCCCGTTTGCAGAAGAGGCTGAAGGCATAGGAACAAAATGTTCCGCGGTCACAGATGTGTATTGGCTCATAGAATATGCAGCAGCAAGATAACGCAGAGCTGAACTCATACACACAAATTCCACTACAGTTTAACCTGATGAGAGCTGAGCGTGTTAAACCCTGTTCATTTCTGCACTCTTTAATAACTTTAGATATGAATAACATGAGACACATGCAGCTGGAATCTAGAGAACCTACTTAGTGCACTCAGAATCAGAGTTATCTTACAGGGGATTTGTTTGTGGTGATTATTATTGCTCTAGACAAATATAGACAATGTGGAAACATGAAACAGAGATTATAATACTAGAATACAACGAGCACTAACAATGGACACTATAAAATACTAAATATACAGTAAAATATTCAAGACAATTTAAGATACAAAATATACATCATATACAATGAAAAGTATATATTTACTGTGCTCAAGTTGCATTTCATGGCATATATATACATATATATTTATATACAGTATATATATATACATAATATACATCTACATTAACATTTTCACTACAAACAAAATATATAAAAGAAATTAAAAGGTAAAAATGTAAAAATGTTTTCTAGTAGGTTTCCTCTTTCTTCATTTGTGACCCTCCACGGCAAAATCAGTTACTGGTCGCAATTCTTCAAAATTATGTTTTCATGAAAGGGCATAAATCAAGCTTCAAAACGATACTTATATTGAATAAAGATGGGACGACATATGACTGAGATATCAACATTCCAAAGGTAGGACTGCTCTGTCGCAAGTGAAAGCGAATCCTGCCTTTGAAGTTATTCTCCTTAAACATATCTGAGCGGCTTGGTACTGGTCGGCTACGTTTGTATTTACGGTAGCCTACGCTGCATTCACAGCCACACGGATAGCCTACCTGCGTTAGGTTAACTGAACTGGGAGGCAGATGGATTCGGGAGAAATATCTTCACGCTAGTCCAACCAGTGGATTTAGTAAATATTGAAGTAGGCGGTCAAAAACACAAACTTTTAACATTCTGCTGGAATTGAATTCCTCACCTCAAGAAAGTCACGATTTTAGGATGGAAAGGGTAAGTTTTTCAGCCAAATTTATTCCCAACAGAACAGTATAGACCTTCCACTGTTTCAAAACACTAAAACAAAAACATCCAAAATTTTTACCCCCGCAACATAAGCGCTCGTTTTTTCTCAAAACCTCCGTTCTGTTAGCATTTAGTTTTTTGCATTGGAGGTCCTGGTGTTCTTCCTCTCTCTCTTACTCACTTCCCCCATTGCTTTTGTTTTGTCTGCATCTCTCTCTCTCTATTATTTCTCTCTCTCTCTCTCACTCTCTCTCTCTCTCTCTCTCTCTCTCTTACTCTTTCATGCTTTCTTTTCTTCCCTTCTCTCTCACTCCCTCTCCTTCTGTTCTCTCTCTCTCTCTCTCTCTTTCCTCACTGTCTTTTATCATCTGTCGCCTTTCTTTCTCTTTCTTTTGTTCTCATTCTATCCTCCTCCCTTTCTCTTTTCATTTTCTTTCACTCCCTCTTTCCCTTTTTTTCCATTTTTAGTTCTGTCTTTTTTATGTGTTCTCTCTCCTTCTCTCTTTGTTCTCTCCCCGTTCTCTTTTGCTCTTTCTCTCTCCATTATTTCTTTTGTTTTCTCACTCTAACTCTGTCTTCTTCTCTCACTCTATTCTCTTTCTTTCATTCTTTCTCTTTCCTGTGTTCACTTTATCTCCTTCTCTTACTGTTGGTCTCTCTCTGTCCTCCTCTTTCATCTCCTCTCTTTGTCCTCACTCTCTCTATCTTTAACTGTGTCGTTATCCATTTTTTTCTTTCATTCTCTTTATCCCCATGTGCCCCTTTAGTTCTCTTTCCTTCTCCTCATTTTTTTGTTCTCTTTCTTTGGTTGTCTCTTCCTTTCTCCACTGATTCTTTAGTGATCTCTCTCTCCAGTGCGAGCCCTTTATAGAGTGACCCTTGACCAGCGGTGGTGCTTAGCAGTGCAGGAGATGGAAATTAACATGCATTTTTTAGATTAGAAACTCTTTAATCTGATCTCAGTTGGAGAGAGCTGATTAATAAGAAGCAGTTGATCTACTCTCGCTTGATTAGGGCTCCGCTTCATGTGATTGTCTTATGAACCCAAGTCAATCAAGTGAGGGTGGGATTTTTTAGGAGTGGGGTGTAGTGGTCAGTGGGCCAGGATCCAGGACACAGCTGCTGGGAATCGAGGACCAGGCCGTCTCCGCCTCGCTCCTCAAATGCCGGGCTGAGGTGGGAATCTGATTAAGGTGAAGGCGGGAGCGAGGGAGGTGAGAGGAGGAGGGAGAATAGCTTGAGGACAGCCCAGAGGCACAACCTGTCAGAAGTGGCAGTGCCAACCCCACTCAGCCATTTGGAGATAGTGATGACTGAAAGTGACTTTCCTCAAAGTTCACTAGGAACACGCCTTGCGGAGCGAGATGGCCTGGAATGTCACCTGCGTACTCCGGACTGGTCGAGAGAGTCACCAAAAAAAATATTATTTTGGGTCATGAAAAGGCCATGAAGGCCCATAATTGCGAACTATGCTCTTATTTTGGAAGACAAGAAGAACATTTATAATGAACTGATGTCTGATTTATTGGAATCCCTCAAAGTGCCTTAAATTTATAAATAGAATTAGGCCCACAAGAAATTTTTTTGAATTAAAAACAAATAATCCTGTATTTGCGGATGAAGTAACAGGTAAACTGATAAAAGAGAATCCAAGAAACACATTCATTATCTAAACCTCTTAATCCCAGTCGGGGTCATGGGGACTGGATCTTATGCTGGGATTTCGGGTGTGAGGCGGGGACCCTGCAACTAACCCGGGGATCAATCCCAAAACCTTCTTGCTGTGAGGTGAAAGTGCTAACCACCACACCACTGTGCCAGATGGATGGAGGGAGAGAAAGAGCGATAGATGAAGAGGGATGATGGAATGGATAGAGGAATGAAGAGATGGATGGAAGGATTGAAATTAGTAAAAAATGGCAGTCGTTTTGGACAAGAGCATTTATACGTGTTGCAACTGTGTAAATGTTAGCAAATGCAAAAGTTTAGATGTAGCTGTTCTTTACTCTATAACTTGTAGTGTAGCTCGACTTTTAATCATTAGTATCTTGTCTCTTGAAAAGCTGTGTGGATTTAACAATGCTTCTAACACTGTTTGTCATTGATGTGACAAGAAGCAGTAGGTCAGACTGAAATGTAAAGTCACCACAGACGTAAGCGTGAAAGAATTGGCGATGCTATGGAAGCAGGTTTAAGTAATGAAAGAAAAGATGACCCAGGCTTCAAAGGGGCTACAGGGACGAAAAAGTGTTCGATGCAGGTAATTCACTAGCGGCAACCCCAGAGAGAGAGAGAGAGGGAGAATGAGTGCATTGCGGGTTCTTATCATTTCCTCATCGTCTCTTTGTTCTCTTTGTTTGAAGTGTGTGAATAAAGCTCCTTTGTGCATTTTTATTATTTCAGGGGAAAGTGAGTGGAGAGGAATATTGCTGTTGATATTGGTTCCTCTGTCTACAGCTCAGCAGACACCACTTCATCTTCTAACATCTAATTTGTACAGAAGTCTACAGAGGACAAAAGGAATGAAGGGATGGAGTAGTGGACGGATTGGATGGAAGGAAGGACAGTCGGATAGAGGGATGAAGAGATGGTTGGATTGAGGGAGAGATGAAAGAATGGATGGAGGGATGAAGGAATGAATGTAGGAATAAAGGGGTGGATAGAAAGATGAAGGGATGACTGGAGGCATGTAGGGATGATAGAAAGATGAAGGGATGACTGGAGGCATGTGGATGATAGAAAGATGAAGGGATGGATGAAGGAATGCATGGAGGGATAGAGGGATGAAGTAGTGACAAAAGGATGGATGGATGAATGAAGGGATGGATGTAAGTATGGAATGATGAATTGGGATGAATGAGGATGAAAGTCTGAAGGAGGATGGATGAGAAAGGTTGAAGGATGAAGGCATGGATGGAGGGATAAAGGGATGTATGTATGAATAGATGAGAGATGAACACAGGACGGAGGGATGGATGGAAGGAAGGACGATAAAATGGAGAGATGAACAGATGGTTGAATGGAGGGATGAAGAAATGGATGGAGGGATGGACCATAGGATGGAGGGAGAGATTAATTAAGGGCTGAAAGAATGCATGGTGTGATAGAGAGATGAAGGTAAGAAGGGATGGATGAAGAGTTAGATGGATGTTGGGATGAGGGATGGAAGTGTTGAATGGAGGGATGAAGGGATGGATTGAAGGATGGAGGGAAGGTTGGAGAAATGAAGGAAGGAATGGATGGAGTGAGGGATGAAGGTGACAAAGGGATGAATGGATGGATGGATGGAGAAAGTTGTGCCTTTCTGATAGCAAAATTAATGCAGGTTACAGAGATCGTAAATGGTTGGTGAGCATGGCGTTCATAGGAGCTTCAGCAGATTTTCATTTTCGCTTTCAGAATGTGCTGCTGGAGAAAGCGAGTGCCAGTCCATGCTGAGGAAAATGAGTTTAATGGGTGATATCAGTGGCACCGCGTGATGTCGTCGCATCCGTCACCACGCAGCTCACACTTATTTCCTGCCGGCGCTACCAGGAGACAAGCCTTATCATTCATCAGGATGCCTACCAGCCTGCGACGGAATACATCCTCAATCACCTGCACACAAAAGAGAGAAAATCAAAATTACAAGCAGATAAACCAAATTAAATGGTTTAAACCAGATTATTTTGCAGTATTTTCATATTTATTAGATCGGTTGATGCTAAATTGTAGCTAAATTTATACTTTAAGTGTGTTTTATATTTTTAAGTAATGATGCCCAGATTTTGACATATTATGTTACATTATGAGAATTATGCAGTAATTCTAAAATATATCCTAAAATAAATTATCAAATTATTTTTATTATCATTTAGATTTTTTTAAATGATAAAAATGACTTCATTTACTCACAAAGACAAATACATTGTTGATGGAGGGATGAAGGAATAAATGTAGGGATAAAATAAATGGATGGAGGGCATATGGAGGGAATAAGGGGATGGATGAGTGATGAAGGGCCTGAAGAGGAGAGTATGGATAGATGGATGAAGGAATGTGGATGGATGGAGGGAATGGACAGTGGATGGAGGGAGAAATGGATGGAGGGATGGTGTGGATAGATGGAGGGATAAAGAGATAGATGAGGAGATGAAGAGAGGGAGGGATGGATGGAGGCATGGAGGGATGAAGGGATGGAAGTAGATGGAAACAGAAATAACCAGAAAATTCTTCAGTTGTATACTTGTTACATACTTGGAACATGCCTCTCTGAGTTTTCACAGCAAGCGCTCCTCTTACAGCCTTTAAAGTGTCTTGTTTTGGTGCCGGAGAAAAGCGTTTGTCTGTAAAGCTGCCTACTCATTTCTCCCTTTGCTCATCTTTCATTGTTCCGACTCCTTTTATGTATTAACGTTACACGAGGGAGAGACTGAAAGGAACAGATGTATTAATAGAAAGATAATCTCCGCTCACTGTGACACCCCCACCCTCTCCCTCTCCTCCCTCTCTCCATCCTTCCTCATGCCATCCTCCTATTTTAACTGATGGGAAAGCATGGTAGAAGCAAGCAGTATATTTCTCATCATATCTGATGCTGTCAAAAATATGATAAGAGGGATCTTGAAAGTGATGGTTTCATTGTCATACGTGCGGCAGAGGGGCATCAACGTGGAGGCGATTTCTCTCTTGCTGTCGCCCGCCGCTTCGGGGGACGTGGAGGCAGATACCTCCTGGGACACACTTCACCATATCAGGATGAGAAAAACAAAAAAGGGATGGAAAAATGAGGAAGAAAGTCTTCCGTGCTGCTCTGGTTCACCGTGGCATTCCTGAGAGAGCTACTTACCTGGACCATGTTGCATCAGAACTTCACTCTACCAGACCAGCTGGACAGTATTTTAATGACGAACTCTCACAGTTTAAACAAGTTGGTAGCACCAACAGTTAGGAGGTTCATCCCATGATCAGAAAGGTTACTGTTTCCAGTTCCCAGACCAGCATGTTCCAGTACTCATGACCTAGGTACCATCCCCAAGCATTCCTCCTTCATGAATGTGTCAAATACAGAGCTCACATGTGGTTGTGGTGCACTGTGTGCTGGGCTGTGTTTACAATGACACATAATCACTCACTTTGAACGTTAATTCACCTGGGTGCCAGAGACCTTACTCACCATCTGGAACTAGGAGCGACATCTTGGATTTGAAGTGAATGCTGATTTAACAACTAGTGCAGTCTTTACCTGGTGCGTTGTGACAATGTTACCTGGCCATCCCTCTGTCCTAGATTGCCGTCCTAGCTGCCGTACGGGATGAGAGCCATAACCTTTGGCGTGACACATTGACCAAGCGAGAGTCTCATGCTGGATGAGATCTCACCTCGCGACATTGGCGGGTCTTGACCCATGTGATATTTTTAGCCTGTTCTTTAACTGCTGCCAGACATTGGCATGCATTTATTTATTTTCAGTGAATATGTGGTCTTAGATAACACCTGGTTTGGAATGACTTCTGTAATTAAGCCTTGTTTTGGTAAACCTGCACTGTTAGAAATAGTTTTATAAGTCTGGCTAACATACTTCATTCATTAACTTCAAATTACATTAATAATTTCAGTTAATTTTATGATATTTCAGTATTACAACTATGGCTATGTTTATGGGCCTATGTGGATTTATTTTTATTTTTTTTTGCATTTTTTTAAATACTTTTATATATTTGTTTATATGTTTTGGACCTTTCATTTACATGTCCACATATGTCCACAGAGTCCAGCATTTTGAAAACTCTTCACTTTGGAGGGCGATTTAAAGAATATGCGTTTGAGGTGTCTAAATCTGTTAATGTGTAAACAAAAGGCCTAAACGTATAAAAAATGTGTTTATAAAAATATCCACATACTGTAGGTGTAAACAGGCCCTTAGACTGAATTTGTTAATATGCCAAACAGGAACAGTATGTATTGAAATGTACAAAATTGACCACCATTTCCTAATTACAGTGACAACCGTCCTGAAGCAACTTGTTGTAGCTGCTGCTGTTGCAGTAAAACATCATGAACAGTGCGGGGACAGGAAAGAGGACAGGATGTAGGAGCTAATTCAGCAACATTTACTCTTTTATTTTCTTAAATTTGTTATTAATAAGGTTAAGACATCTATACAGTATAATATGATATTGGTGGTGTAATGCTTAGAGAGTTGACCCCATGTTTATATGATTCATGGTTCAAATCCTGGACTGACAAAGGTGCCACTGAAGTGCTCGTCTGGTGTCTGTTAATTAATGCGCTCTGTAGTAGTGTTAGGAATATTGTGGGCAGCTTTTAGAACAGACAAGGTGATTCAAGATTCAAGATTCCATTATTTATCACATGCAAATTATACAGGTACAACATGCAGTGAAATGTATCCTGATCCGCTCTTTTGACTGTGCAAATTAGGCAAAAATTAAAACAAAATAGAAATACAAGCTAAACTTAAACAAAACTTAAAAATAAGGAGATAAAGGGAAATAAAGATAAAAGATAAACTATTTCTTATATTACAATAAAGTATGTGCAAAAAGGCAAGGAAGTAAGTGGGTTTTGCGCTGTGTGAATATATTGTTATTTTAATAACACAAATAATAATCCTTGCTTTTCACATACAGTGACAGCAAGTCCTGAAGCAACTTGTTGTAGAAATAAAATCTTATAAAAAGTCAGATAATTGCATCAATTAAACATAGCAATAATCTAATGTGCTCTGTTAGCCTAGTTCAAGTACAAAAGTTATCTACAGTAGTAAGTAGGAATGTATGATATGAGAATTACTGGTTAATGGTGATATCAGATTTTTCTTAATGTGTATGTGTATATTTGCCAAAAAATAACACCATACATTTTATAGACAGAAACACCGTCTATGCCAAAATCCCTCCTAAATTTGGACATCCACAGAATGGCTAGCTAAAACCTGGCGTCATGTGGAATGAGGTGGCAAAATCAAGTAAACAATTATATAATATATCCCCCAAAACACCCCAACAGCGGCCCCTGGTGACCACCCACACAAAAGTCCAGGAGGGTAAGTTACATTATTACTCTTAAAGAACATAAGACATTGCTGTTAAGTTAGATAGCTTTATGGTAGCTAGGCACTATCACCCATAACATCAAAAATGGTAAAAACTGGATGGTGTTTACCTGTAGAAAAGTCAGCACTTAATTAGTACCAACTGAAACAAGGCCTGCCGTTCAGGCGTCGACCTGAATATCCGCGGCAGCCAGTGTCATGACTCAACTCTAATATAACACTACAGCACATTGGCATGGTCTTCTGAGACCCGGGATGCCAAGAACATTACAACGCTTACAGTAGCAGATTAGTAAGCGGCAAATGTTAAAATAAGCGCCCAGTAGAATCTCTTCAGTCCGTTATATTGGCAGTGTTGCTGACTGTGTTCCTTTTTTGAAGTTGAAATCTGATCGAGGATGTTGGGGATCAGAAGTATTTGTAATTGAGCTGAATTCTAGCTCAGTTTGGGTTGGAGCAGCGGGAGTTAGAGTCACTCACAGGCACAGTTCACGTTTTACCTCTCGGTCAATTAGCAATTACTATGAGAGTGAACGATCCCGTCTTCGGTGCTAAAAGCTAATGAGTTATAAACTTCATCAGGCGATGCTCGGTCGTCTTATCCTGCAGCCCAGCCCAGCGGTGCAGTGCCGTTTTCCACCGTGAGCGGGGGGAGCCGGTTGTCTTTGTAGATGGAGATAAGAGAGCCTTGAGAAGCGCCGTGTCCTAGCCTGGGGCAAAAATCTTCATCAGCTAGAGAGGGACGGCAGCAATTACCCTCTAAGAGTCCGGAGAGTTGCTTGCTGTGTTCTGCTGCTGCTGCAGTAAGAACATGAGGACGGTGCAGGGAGACGAAGAAGGACAGGGCGTAGGTGCTAATTCAGCAACATTTACTCTTTAATTTTCTTAAATTTGTTATTAATGAAACTTAAGAAACTTATATATTATTTTGAACTATATTTATTTATATATATATATATATATATATATATGTATATATATATATATATATATATATATATATATATATATATATATATATATATATATATATATATATATGTATGTTATTTATTCCTTGTATGTGAGTAATTTTGCGCACAAAAACAGAATTGCATAAAAACACCTAAATAAGATTATTCGCGATGTAAACACACGCTGTATGTGTGTGAGCACTGTCAAGTCTCATGTGGAACTGAAACATTCAGTAAAACACTACAGTTCAGTCAAATCTTCCCCTTTATTACAGATAAAACTCATTTTAGCTGATAAATAACCACAACCAGCGTTCTTCTTACAATACAGTCATTTACTTGATATTGTCAGTGTTTATTCCGGACGCGTGTTCACTGCATCACTGTGACATGGCTCCGAGTCATGAGTGGGGGATTGTGGAAAAGGTAGTTATCTCCCAGAAAGGCCCAAATGAATCCAGATTGGCTCAAAATTAGCCAAAACTTCAGTATTTCTTCTTTTTCAGTCGATCAGAAAACAATTATTTTCCATTTTATGTTATAATCAATAAGAAGAAATAAATATAGAAAAATTCATTATTTATTATGAAACAATTTTATTCTATATCCAGATGTTTAACAAATAGATAAAGAAGTGTTTGCACATGGCACTAACCTTATTGTTCTTCCCAACACTAAACCATAGAATGTCTCTGCATAATAACAACTCTGCAAGCCAATAAAACACACTGTTCTTACTATTTCTAGTAGTTATATCTACAGTTCCTGCACTTTTATAATTCATAAAGCTAAATAAAGTAGCAGTTTCTACAAGCGCAGGTCAGTTTTCAATCAGAAATGTGCTGATTTGAAGACAGTGTCAGCATTTACACATCAAACTATAACAAATCTGAGTAGTGAACACAGCAACATAAACATGTACAACTAACTTCTACACACACACTAAAATAATCCTAAAAACAAAGGTAGAGAAAAACACCTCAACTTCTCTAATGGCTGTAAGGGTTAAAACATTCACTTCTGCACCAAGAAGTGATGGGTTTGAATCTCTGGCAGTGTAAGTGAATACGAAAGTTCAAACAAGGAGACCAAATGATTGCCACGTCCAATCACATCACTCCTGGCTAGTATATAAGCAGTAAATCTGACCTCCTTCTCTGCCATTACAGCTGTTCAATTTCGCCCGCCTCCGCCGCTCTGCCGCCTTCGGCTTCCCGTCTTGGTCCGGGGGAAGGCTCCTTCGCCTTCCTGCCTGGTCTCCCAGCCAGATCTGCCGGCTTCAGAGACGACTAAACCAACGACCAAGCGACGGGCTTCCTCCAAAACTTATCACATACACACTAAAGACAATGTGTATTGCAATAAACAGTTGTTGACCTAAACTGGATGGTCTCCTGGGTTGAACTTTCATCATTGGGTCCCTTTACCCAAGTCATACCCACTGCTGCTTCATAGATGGGTCAGAGTTCACATGTGGTGGTGGTGCAGGGTGTGCTGTGGTGTGTTCACAATGACAAATAATCACTCACTTTAATTCATTTTGATTCGACTATAGCATTGAAGGAGATCAAACAAGTTCAGTAACAGTGCTCTTTACCATTTATAGATCCTGTACTTATCCAGCAAGGCTAAGACAACACTGTCGCAGGTCAGAATCTTTGTGAAAGCTGTGTAAGTGTGTTTTAAGAATACATCCCTTCTTAAGAGAGTTTGTTGTGTGAGGCCCATAGAGACCTGCAGTGGAAACGGTGATATATGAAAGCTCTGCCGTCATACTACTGACACATGGCCCGTCCAGACAACTCATTAGCAGCAATTAGTGATGACACAAAGGCCAGTGTGGACACACACACACACACACACACTCACACAGCTATCGCATTACTAATTATGGATCTCGTTCATTATCGAAATGAATCAGGCTGAAATGGTTTGGCCTTTATCCTCGTTCTCGGCACCAATCAGGCTGCAAATGAGGCAGAAGGAACTGGGCTGAACCCTGTAATGGAGTGAGACGCACGGCACACGGACCTCAAAACCCACTGGAGTCCTGCATCTGCCCTCACTCTCACTCTCTCCCAAATAAAAGGAGGGATAATTATGCGTGAAGGAACACAGATCAACATAACAAACAAGATTTATGTTTAACTTGTGATGTTAAGCTACATGTCTTTCTAGGGACACTAACGTATGAATAATGAGGTTGTAGGTTCTGTTTTAGGTCCAACGCTACCACCACTGGGCTCCTGAGCATGACCCTTAACCCCAAGTGACTCCAGGAAGACTAGTTGAAACAAACAGATTGAAGAGTTTGATCTTTTGTCTCAGGTCAAGTTATTTTTAAGCATGTAATGTGACTACATTCTGTTAGCACCTTATTACATCCACACTTTAAATTCAATTTGATGCAAATATTGATTATACAAAACTTAAGACAGCTATTTTCAGCTAGCAGTAATTGTGAACTGGCAAAAGTAGCATCTGATTGGCTACTGTGCTCTCATTGCATCACAGCACGCTCTTGGCAGCTGCCAGATGGACTGGGAGGAAGGAGTCCACCTTGGGAAGACGAAAGCAAGAATCCGTACTTATCAAAATGTATGACTCTAAAAGACCAAACGGACAGAACTTACACATTTGAGTGTAACAACACTCTCTACCTACAAAACACCATCACAACCGGACTGGGATTTGACATTACACTGTTAAAGATATTGATTTAAGACTGTCCGAGGCAGTCAGTGGTGTTACGGTGAGGGAGTTGGCCCTGTGATCGGAGGTTTGTCAATTCAAGTTCCAGATTTGTAAAGGTACCAGTGAGGTACTCATGAGCAAGGTATTGTTCCCAAGCACTGCTCCTCCTCAGCCAAAGCCAAAAAAAGCTGCCCACTGCGTCTTTACAGATGGGTCAGATGCAGAGGTCACATTTGGTTGTGGTGCACTGTGTGCTGTGCTGTGTTCACAATGACAAATACTCACTTTTTTCACTACAGCAAAAACATGAAATACTCAGTATTACTGGATGAAGCAGAATGGATGTAGTTACTACTTGTTCTCTATAGCTTGTAGTGTAGTAGCTACTATATTTGATCAGCAGCTTGTAGTGAGCTGTTGCTTAGAACACTGGCGTTTTCTAACGTTTCTAATATTGCAGTGTTGCATCTTCATCCTGCTATTTAAAGAGGAATGAATTTGTTTGTTGAGGTTTGTCCTGAGCAACAGAGGAATTAAAAGGCAACGTTGTGTTTTCATTTATTCCACTCACTACAGACGTGTCTACGAGTGGTTGATGAATTCATTGTGAGGTAAAAATCACACCTCTGCAAACGCCCTCAGCCTTTCAGCGCAGTGACCAGAACTACTATCCGTAAATGGCTTTTTATTTATTTCACCTAACCTTTAGAAGGTTTGGAGGTCAGTAGGTCGCTGAGTAGCGGCCGATAGAAACGCCTGCTGTTAAGCTGGGAATGAAGAAGCCGAGCGGCTTGAACTCAGGAGGCGTCAAGGCTGCTGCAGGTGGCAGAGAAAAGAGTTCAGCAGAGATGCAGAACCCTATTCTCTCCTCCTCGTTCATCGCACAGCGTTAGTGCTCACACTGAAAAAACGTAGCGAGTAGGGGCTTCTAAAGACGCATGTGTAAATTAGTAACAGAGAAATGGCAGGCATTTTTAAAATGCGTTGGTGGAATGCAGAAAAAATCCCCTTTTTGACAAAATATATATCTTTGTTCTCAGCTCTCACACTAACATGCACTAATATCCCATAAGTAAATAAGATCCAATATATCAACGAGGCATCACTTAACACCTCACTGAAATGTTTTCATGCACCGTACGTGAAGCAAACATTCATATTGTCCATGAGTACACTTACTAAAGTTTGATGTTGGAACTTAATTAGCACTGGAACATATGTCTAATGAACAACTTATAGCCGTACATATGGCGTATGTTTTCTTAAAAGATATTTTAAAGTTCATTTTTCAAGCAGTATTAGTTTTAAAAAATATATAAGGTTTAAAAGAGTAAATAGAAAATAAGACATTTTGCATGTTATATATCTGAAGGCAGGCAAAAGCACTCGTTTGCTCCCATCAGCTCTGTGACGGACAAAATATTTTTCTCCTAATTATCTTTGAAATTTCATTTTCATGTGTGAATAATCCTCATTTTGCCTTTTCTGCAGCGAGTCTGTGGCGTTGTGTGAAAGTGAATGTTCTCGCTGTCTGGCCCGGCTCCGCATATTCATTTGACTTTAATTGCCTCTCTCCTTGTGTGCATTCATCTGAGGGAAAAATTGACCTTTAGTGTATAATAGGTGCATAAAACATATTGACCCGTACAAGCAATAAGACGGCGCGTGGAGGCGGCGTCACAAAGTTGCTCTGAGTTCTGTACTCGTGTAGTCAGAGGCTGTGTTCGGTGTTAATTACAGCTTTATTCAGCCTCAGTCTTCTCTCTCAGCATTGTATGAGATGCTGTGTAGAGCAGTAGCGAGTCGGGAGTGTGAAAATGAGAGTGATTATTTGTCGTTGTGAACATAGCACAGCACACAGCGCAGCACCATCCGTGAAGGAGCAGTTGGTGGCGTAACAGTAAGTGGTTTCGCCCTGTGATCAGAATGAAAGTGAGTGATTATTGGTCATTGTGAACACACCACAGCACAGCACACAGTGCACCACAGCCAAATGTGACCTCTGCATTTAACCCATCCGTGAAGGAGCTGTGGGCAGCTAACAAGCGCCCGGGGAGCAGTGCTTGGGGACGGTACCTTGCTCATGAGTACCTCAGTGGTAACTTTACCGGTCCTGGATTCAAACCTGCGACCTTCTGACCACGGGGAGACCAGCCTACCGTTACGCCACCAACTGCCCCAAAGAATGTTGAATCCAGGGGACGGTAAAGGTACCGGTAAAGGTACCACTGAGGTACTCATGAGCAAGGTACTGTCCCCAAGTGCTGGCTAAAAGGCTGCCCACTGCTCCTCCACAGGCGGGTCAAATACAGAACACACACTGTGGTGTGTTCAAAATGACAAATAATCACTCACGTTCACTTTCACATGACAGTGGGCAGCTGATATGGGCAGCACCTGGAGAGCGGTGCTTGGGGATGGAACCTTGCTAATGAGTACCTCAGTGGTACCCTCTGTCACAGAGGCATAAGCTGGAACATTCTATATCTTTTTATAATGAAAAAGATAAAAAATGTACATTATAATAAAGGCTAAAATCTAATCGTTATAATGTTAAAATCTTTCTTTTCCTTATTTTGGTCCTGCATATTGGTTATTTCCAACCAGGAAAAGAGAAAACAATGGGAGAATGTCAGGTTGATTCCTAGTCCTTCTTTCTTTATTTTTTAGCAGGTTAAAGGGAGAGGCCGGGTGTAAATTTAACTATTGTCTGAAACCCAAAGCCAGGGCAAGGGCAGTCATGACACTCAAATGAACCTTTCCTTGTTTTGCTAAAATTACATTTGGGCCCTGCGGACTGGAGTCGGCCCGAAGCGCGCATCTGCGTCCTCTACGGCAGGGTCACACATATATACCACCTTCTTCTTTAATTGAATTCTCCACAGCAGGTGAAACACTGCAATAAGGGGTGTCTTGAGGGAACCTCCACATTCCCCCTTCAAAAAACAACACACAGGGATAAAGCTGACGTTCTTCCAAACGGAACTCTTCCTTTTTCATGGCTGGGAAAGGCCCATGTGAGGGGACGAGTTCGGAGGATTCTGGGAGACTGGAAAAGATTTAACCCTTATTTATGTTGTGCTCATGTTAATTAAAATGTTCAAATATTTAGTCATTTTTTCCCCTCTTGAGAAAAATGAAAATAAAATTGTAATTTTGGGAAACAACTTTCATTTTCTCAGGATGAGGGGTTAATTTTTCTCATGATCTCAAAACAAGGGAGCTCAAAATCTCAAAACATGCACCACTGAAAGCTCAAAGCTAGTCTATGTTTAACCACAGCCTTGGATGAAGTAAAAAGTGAAGCAGAGGTTACCTTATACACACACACACACACGCGCACACACAAACACAAACACACACAAACACACACAGTACACTCCAAGTGAAGCCTCTCATTGCTCTCTTGCTCTCTCTTTGAAAGTTGGTGTGTATTTGTGTTAAAAAGTTGTCAAGAAGGAGTTTGGAAACTTTAATCAGAGGAATTTTTTTTCTTATAACCATGCGAACAAGGAGGCATCGCTTTAGTTACATTTACATTCAAAGCATTTAACAGACACTCTCATCCAGAGCAACTGCCACTTGACTAATTTCAGGGACAGTCTTCCTGCAACAACTTGGGATTTTGATCAGGGACCCTGTAGTAATGCTGGAGGTAGGATTTGAACCCATGATCTCTTGGTCCAGAAGCAAGGGTCATAACCACACCAGTGTTTGTGACCTCTAATGCTACTTTGCAGTTTTCATGAACATTTTCTGATTTGACAGCACTTTTACACAAATGTTATTTTCTCCCTGATTGTGCAAACCATTAACTTATTGTCTTTTCTTCAATTTTACAGTTTTATAGTAATATTTAAATGTCAAAACTGTCTTAATAACAGATTCAAGCAAAATGTTAGAAATAATGGTGAACAAGGTCTATTTCTGAAGGTGAAGTTCTTATGTGTGTAACTGAGCAGTGCTCAGAAAGTAAAAAGTAAGGCTCAGGTTACCTTACACACACACACACACACACACACACACACACACACACACACACACACACACACACACACACACAGTACACTCCAAGTAAAGCCTCTTGTTGCCCTCTTGCTCTCTGTTTGAAAGTTGGTGTGCATTTGTGCTAAAAAGTTGTCAGGAGGGAGTTTGGAAACTGCATTAGTGCACAGCGCAAACTTTAATCAGATGAAACTTCCTTTATAACCATGTAACCATGACAAAAGGGGGTGAGGCAACGTGTTAATAAAAGAAGATCAGAAAATTAATGCTGCTTCCAATGTTGTTATGAACACTGAGACTTTTTTGTGGTGTGTGTGAGTGTGTTTGTGTGTGTGTGTGAGTGTGTTTGTGTGTGTGTGTGTGTGTGAGTGAGTGTGTTGGTGTGTGTGAGTGTTTGTGTGCGTGTGTTTGTGTGTGTGAGTGAGTGTGTGAGTGTGTGAGTGTGTGTGTGTGTGCACGCTTCTCCAATTTGCTGACATGTCATTAGCGCTGTGAACTGCACCACACGTCTCCAGCACAGTTAAGTACTGACCAGTGTCATGGAAAAAGAATTAAGGATAATTGTCTAACCTCTAATTATCTCTGGATGAAAGTGGCTCGGTGTCATTTCCCCCGTTTGAGTCTTGTTAGTTTTATATCAAGGTTTTAATATTTCTAATTTAGAAATGCCAAAATGTTCTAAAACTATAGGCTATTGCAATGCACAGCCTCGACTTACTGCTCATATATTAAAGGCCAAGGAAGAATAACCTTCAAAATCTGATTAAATGCTGCAAGAGTGCGGCCGGCGTTCTGGAAAGAAAGTGAAAACCATCATACGAGCGGCTGCTATTGTTCCTAATACTTATTTAAACAGTTTTGTCTGTAGCCAATAAGAAGTGTTTAAAATTGATCAAGCGAACACATCTGGTTCTTATGCACACATCATGCACAAAGTTATGTTCCGGTATTATAATCGTAATCGTTATAATGTACAATGCATTACTAAATATCTGCACATCTTTTAAATACCTCTTGTAACTAAAATTGCACATGTACATACATAAATTGCTATATATATGTTTGTTTTGACTTTGACTTGAAATTTTGTTGGACACTTTCATAGTGCATTCATAACGCATAAATGAGGCATTTATGAGAAGCATTTAATCATACTTTTACAATTCTTAAAGCATCTATAACAGCCTTAAATGAAAAATATACCCGCTTTCATGTAAATTAATAACATGCATTGTTGTTGTATTCATAACCCTATTATAAGAAATTCAAAAAGCATTCCTACACTAGTTCTGCATTATTGAATATGATACAGCATGACAGTTATGCACCTTCACAATGCCGCAAGTCTGTGGTGTTAAATGCAGCACAAAATATTATGTATTAAAGGTGTTGTGGTTTTATAAATGTTTCATGAAGTTTTAATGTAGATTTACCCCCAGATAAGAAGGCATTGTGAACGTGCATAACTCCTGTGCTGTATCATATTCAATCATTTTTACCTGCGTTATCGACTTGATTAATATGTTTTGTTGCATGATATTTTTTTAAGTGCTTTGGGCTCTCTCTGCGACTGTAGATTAAGATCCTTAAACTTTAATGTATAATTAAACACTGCAAGTAAATACCATATAAAAGCACTATGAAGTTGCACTTAATGTAGATCATTAGCCGCTTATCAAAAAATGCATCTAGCTTATTAGTGTCACTGATTTCCAGTTGCCTTGTTCTTTTACAGACTCACACTTTGTAAGTTCACTTCCTCAGAGCTTTACAACCTGCGTGTTGGCGCAACATGAAGTGAATCCTCGCCATCGCTTAGCTAATCAGCTGGAATTGCTTCCTCTGTGAACCCGTTAATTTTCATCAAAAAGGTCAAAGTGCTGTCCTCTCCTCAGTTTCGCTGCCAGGCTTTCCCTCTCCCTCGGGAGGCTACAAGCTGCTGTTCATGGTGACTTGGACAAGTCTCTTTTCACTGCTTTTTATCATCAATTGACTACTTTTTTGACATTTAAGTATACAGTACATTTAGCATAGAAATTGTTAAATATATATAGGTTTTACTTACTTGTATTTTCTTTTAACACTTTTCAGTTTCCATAATTAAATGTTTAATATCTTCTTGTGTCTAATTGCATTATAATTTCTTTAATGTGTCTTTATTGGCTTTATAAAATACTGTAGATCATTAAAGATATGAAACATTGTTTTTTAATTAGAGCGCTATGTGAAAATGTGAAAATTTTCTGAAGTGATTTATGAAATATGAAAATAATATGAATATGAATATGAAAAGCAACTATACAAAAGTAATGCCTTTAAAGTAATGTACTAGTTTTAGCTGTAGTGCAGAAATGTAAGTCATAACTAAGACATTTCCTGTAATACTATACTCATTACATATTTCAGTATCACACTTTTAACCCAAAATATGGCGGCCGCAGCCCCCCTCCCCAGTTCTCTGATCATGCCTTCACATGCCTTCACATGCCTCCCTGCCTGAAAGGTACTCCGGCGACCCTACGGGGTGCCGTACGTTTTTGCTTGCCTGTGATCTATATTTTGCAGAGCATCCTGAACTGAGCGACGTACAGAGCATTAGCACCGTGATACAACGACTGGCAGGAGAGGCAATGGACTGGGCAGCAGCGGTCTGGAGGAGTGGGGGCCCGGCGCTGGCCTCCTATGCGGCCTTCCAACAGCAGTTCCGGACTGTGTTTGACCATCCTGGACAGGGACAATCCAGCAGCAACAGACTCCTGGACCTCACCCAAAGTACAGACACAGTATTTCGCTACTCTCTGCGATTCTGTGTGCTTGCAGCAGAAACCGGCTGGGAGGAGAGCATGCTGAAGACCATCTACTGGAGGTGGCTCAACCGGGAGGTGCAGCAAGAACTTGCATGCAGGGACATTGGGTGCCCCTTGGACGAACTGATTCACCTAGCGACGTCCCTGGACAGACACTTGCGGGACTATCGGCACCCCTGGTCCCCTCCGAGGCGCCAATGCTCCCTGCCGTGGAGATCCTCACCACCACGAGCAGGCCCCAGCAAACCCAGTGCCCCGTCCAGAGAGACCAGTCTCCAGAACCCATGGAGCTGGGGGCTTCACGGCTCAGCCCCAAGGAGCACCAGCAATGGCAGGCCCGAGGAGCCTGCTTATGCTGCGGACAGAGTGGACACTGGCAGCAGTAATGCCCAAAAAAGGACTCAAAAGATAAGGTGGACTCTATAGAGAAAAGCCAGTTTGTGATTTCTGTTGACGTGGTCTTGTCTGATTCTGTTTTTTCCTGTGTTTGCCCTTATAGACTCCAGATCTGCTGGGAACTTCATCTCAAAGGCCCTGGTGTTTTCCCTGTGCCTCCCATCTGTCCCTTAGTCACTCCAGTTAGGGCACATGCTTTAGAAGGCCACTCTGTATGCAACACTCCCCTGCACTCCATAACTGCCCCTGTCACCATCACCATACCCCCAGCCCACACTGAACAAATGCTGTTTGTTGTTTTGCCCCATTCCACTCACCCTCTCATCCTAGGCCTTCCCTGGTTACGCTGTCACAACCCTCACATAGACTGGATTCACCACACTATTATCTCCTGGTCCCCATCATGCACCCAATCATGCCTCACACATCCCATTCTCTCAACTACTATAGAGAGTACACAGCCCGCTGACCCCTGTGTTATCCCCGCCAAATACAGTGACCTCTAGGGGGTCTTCTCAGCCACTAAGGCAACCTTCCTTCCTCCTCATCGGCCTTGGGATTGCGCCATTGACCTTCTGCCGGGTAAAACACCTCCACGGTCGCATATTTACCCATTGTCTGAGCTGGAGAATCGGGCAATGGAGGAATACGTGGCCGAGACCCGAGCCTGAGGCCGAGGCTCTTTTTGTCAAAAAGAAGGATGGCGGGCTCTGGCCCTGCATCGATTAGCGTGGGCTCAATGACGTCACAGTGAAGTATATCCACCCATTTCCTTTGATCCTGGCGACCATCGAGCAGCTCCAGAGGGCTACAGTTTTTACCAAACTGGACCTCCGGTGTGCGTACAACCTGGTGCGGATTCGAGCAGGGGATGAGTGGAAGACCGCCTTCAGCACTGCCTCCGGCCACTATGAGTATCGCATGATGCCGTATGGGCCCCACATCTGCCCCCTTATTAAAACTCCCTGACCCTGACAAACCGTTCATCGTAGAGGTCGATGCCTCGGAGGTGGGGTTGGGAGCAGTCTTGTCACAGAGCCATTCTGGCAAATTACATCCATGCTCCTTCTTCTCACGTAAACTGACAGAGGCAGAAAGAAATTATGACATTGGCAGTCATGAGCTGCTTGCTGTCAAGGCGGCCCTGGAAGAGTGGTGCCATCTGTTGGAAGGAGTGCGACACCCCTTTGTAGTTCTGACAGACCACCGAAATTTGGAATACCTCCAGCAAGAGAAAGATTGAATACTCGTCAAGCTTGGTGGATTTTGTTCTTTGCGAGGTTCAATTTCTCGATTTTGTTTCGCCCAGGGAAGGAGAATGTCAAGGCTAATGCACTATCCCACCTCTATGGTGCCCCAGAGACATCTAAGGAGCCTGAGCCCATTCTCCCACCCTCGGTACTGGTCGGCCCGATTGCATGGGACCTCGACGAGGAGATAGCCAGGGAGACCCGAGGTGATAGAGTGGGCCCACACCTCACTGGCAACTGGTCATCCTGGCATCACCCGCACCATAGAGGTGATCGCTAAAAATACTGGTGGCCATCTTTAGCCGAAGAGGTCCGCCTAGCCATCAGGTCTTGTTCCACCTGCGCTCAGACCAAGAGCTCACACCTCCTTCCCACCAGGAAATTGATGCCCCTTCCGATACCAGACAGGCCGTGGTCACACATTGAGGTCACGGACCTGCTGGCCTCAAATGGCTACATGTGCATTTCGGTGGTTGTAGACAGGTTCTCGAAGGGGTGCTTCATACCATTCTGTCCTCTCCCCTCTGCTCTCCAGGTGGCAGAGGCCCTGTTCCAGTTCGTGTTCCGCTATTATGGGATCCCTGAGGAAATCCTGTCAGACTGGGGTCCCCAGTTTATCTCATGAGTATGGAGGTCATTCCTGAAGCACCTGGGGACCTCAGCCTGCCTGACCTTGGGATACCATCCCAGTCCAACGGTCAGGCAGAGCGGACCATCCAAGAGCTCAGCAGTTTCCTCAGGGCGTATTATTATACCCAGCAGCACGACTTGGCTGACCTCCTCTGGTGGGCAGAGTACGCCCAGAACTCGTTGCGCCATTCTGCCATGGGCCTGATGCCTTTTGAGTGTGTGTTGGGGCGTCAACTCCCCGTTGTGTCCCTGAGATACTGAGCCATCAGAGGCACCTGGGGAATGGGCGGAATGGGTGTGGGAAGGAGCACATACCTCAATTGAGCAAGCAGTTCGGCGTTTTGAGAATCAGGCCAATCGCTGTAGGAGGAACGGACTTCCCATCAAGGAGGGTGACCGGGTGTGGCTATCCACAAGGGACTTGCATCTTAACCTCCCCTGTGTCTCCCCGGTATGTTGGTCCTTTCCTCGTGTTATCCCAAGTTAACCCCGTTTCATATAAGTTGCAGTTACCACCCCATATGCGTGTGCACCCTGTGTTTCATGTGTCTCTTCTCAGGCCAGTCACCGATGGGCCGCTGCATGAAGGCGACGTGGCCGAGACCCCTCCAGAGGTCCTGGAGATTGAGGGTGAGATTGAGATCACAGGGTTCATCGCCTCCTGGACTCCTGCAGGCGACAGGGTGGTCTGCAATATCTGGTTGACTGGGAGGGTTACGGTCCTGAAGAGAGGAGCTGGGTCCCGGCGCGTGATGTCCTCAGTCAAGAGCTGATTGAGAACTTCCACCGCTCACGACCGGATCGCCCGGCCCCTCATCCTAGGGGCCGTCCTCGGGGTACGCAACGGGGCAGTTACAGATGTTCTCTGGGGTGTCGCGGCCCTGGAGGGGGGGTGCTGTCTGAGTCTGAGAGGTAAGTCTGTTTTGGGGATCACGTTTCGGTGTCCTCCCTTCTTGTGGATTAGATCACATTAGGTTTTGTGTAGCTGTGCACCGCCCCGTTAGATCGCTCCCCACTTCCAGGTTCTGAGTCCGAGTCTTATTTTTCCCTTTTTTTTGAGCCACATTACACCCACATGACAATCAGAATTAAATATCTTATTTCTTCTCATGTTTAATAATAATAATAATAATAATAATAAGACATAATGCAGGAGATCTTTCTGTAAAAGTTTTCTGGTTATTTATGTATTTATTTACTTATTTATTTAATAATCTATGTTTTGTTTAAAACAATCTAGTTCAAATACTGAATAAATACCCCCTGTATCTATAGAGATTGTCAGATTAACACAAGGAAGTAGCCGGAAGCTGATTAGGGTTGTCTAAATCCAGACTTGGAAATTGGATTACTGCAGATTTAAAGCATATCTATAGATTTTCCGATTGGTTAATTCCAGGTAGGAACAGCTCTAATGCTGTAATCAGAGTTTGGCATTACCAACAGATCCATATGTCATTTACAAATTCGCTGATTAAGTTGTCAGCTCTTAACTGTTTTTGGTGATAGTTGGAGTCTGCTCACTGCTGATATGATGTGATGGTTACAACTTAAGAAAAGTCAGGATGACTGAGTAGTCTAATGAACCACATTCATGTAAAATCTGCCCTGGCGGCGTGGGTTTGAATCCCACTTTTGCCAATACATTAGGGCAGTTGGTAGTGTATTGGAGGGTGCTAGACCTTTACGGATGGGTCAAATGCAGAGGTCATATTTGATTGTGGTGCATTGTGTGCTGTGTTGTGTTCACAATGACAAATAGTTACTCACAATCAAATGCACATTTTGGACTGGAGAACTCAGTGAAAGCCCAGCACCCAGTTTGGGAAGACTGAAAGACATTATACATGCATACTCACACGCATTAAGGGTTTTGCTCAGAGCTCAACACTGGTGGTAGTGCAGGCAGTAGGAGACACCAGTATTTTACCACCAAAATCTGGTGTATAATCTACTCCAGCTCCAGAGCTGCCTCCAGAAATGCTTCCACTTCTCATGTAGTGTACAGCAAGTGTGTAGAAGTGTGGCTTCACGCCCTGTGAAGTGCACCACGCGTCAAACGGAGCGCATTTCTCATTCTGCTGGAGGGTATATGTGAAACGGCTCCTTATTTGACATATAATGCACTACACAGGACATGAAAAGCAATTTGTTCCAGGCAGCGTGTGGCACACTACAAGAGGGTAGGGAACAGTTTCAGCTTTAATTTTAAAAATTGCAGTTCTAGTAGAGCGACTCTCATCTCTATCCTCGTAACTCACATTTCTGTCAGATCTACTAAACAGATGATTCCAATATAAAAATGTTTTCTCGTATTAATGCTAATTAATGTTTCCTGTTAAAGACGTTATCGTTTTTCTTTTATTTATTTCATAATTGCCAATGTGCTACTTTTACACATCTTCATTGGTAACATAACTACAAGCTCTAAGTACATATATTCTTTTAAAAACTGTGACACATAAACACTTTAAACTGGTTAAAGTGGAAGTGAGTGATTTTTCTCAATTTACTCCGGCTCCGTCGTCTGTATCTCTCCCTTTGTTTCCTCTACATGTATCGCTGTCTTTCTCTTGCTACCGTCTTTTTACGTGACCCCGGTCCGCCTGTTAGTGACCATATTACAGTATGAGTAATGTGGATCTAGTAATCACAGGTCTGTCTGAAAATTAAGTGAAAAATGACTTCTGTCTTAAATTACATACTATTACATTGCATTTGCAGAGACTGCACCAAAGATTTGGCACCTGAAGGCATCACGTTACACTCCGGCCCTTTTAAAATAACGTAAAAATATTCCTGCACCATTACAGCTGCACCATTAATATCTTTAAGCCTAAAACACTAAAACAAGTCGCTAGTGCTTACGACCACAAGAGTGACCTGCGGTCTTAGTTGTTAAAGTCGGTAAAGCTGCTGCTGCCGCTGCACTTTACAAATCTCAAACCGAATCTGAGTGAATTTGACGTGTCTGGGGCAAGATCTCTGAACTGGATGCTAGATTTTATTGACGTTTAAGGCCCGGCTGTGAAAACCTCTTCTGAAACGCTGAGTAAGGCGTCAGTGAAAGTGCTAAAGATTGAAAAGGGCTCCGGCTGCAGAACGCTGGGCCATGTCAGTGTTGCTGCACGACCCGGCTGTGTTGGATAATGTTCATGTTTTTAAATGCTAATAGCTAGGTTAATGTGTCTAACTATTATTATAAGGTCTCCGCTGAAATCCAGAATGGAGTCTCTTTCAGAAAATAGCCTGCCAACTCCGGACTCTTACTCCGGGTCTTCCCAGCTATTTCCTGCAGAGTGTATGTCTACAGTCATTATGTTGCACCACATCATAGAATCAACTGCAGTAAACTACATTTTAGCACTTTACAATGTCCTACTTCCACAGATACAGTATCTTGGTGAAAGTAACTCAACGCAGGAGTCATGTAACACATTACAATTCAGAGACAGTAATAATGGAATGGTACCAATTACTCTGAAATAACACTAACTAGTCATCTATAATCTAGTATATTTTGGAAGTAACGGGTGCAACACTGGTTCATGACAGCAGAAGTGTATAAAGTATAAGAAAGATTTAAAAGCAAGACAATACAGATATTTCCTTGCTGGTTAGGCCTTGTGGGGTTTGTGTGAAGACTGCGCTTCACAAAGATGTGAATAAAGCACCAAACATCTACTTAGCGGCTTTGAAACGAGGCAGGCTCTGAGCCAAAATCCAAATAAAACCCACAACATGCACTGTGTGTGATGCGTGGAAGGTTGTGAAGAGATTCATCGAGTGATGGTCGTCCAAACTCACAGCCGATTCCGCACAGACTCAGAAGGAATTAAAGGCAGAGTGTTTGAGCAGAGAGGAAGGGTTAAGCATATTTCATCTCCCGTTTCCTATCATCCAGACATCAGAGTGAGACAGGCGCTGGATGTGAGCTATTCCCCAGGTGTGTTATTTACTGGAGCTTGAGCTGGAGCAGCTGAGCTGTGTTCAAAAAAATTACTCAAAATAACCAATTATCCATCTTTGGCTGTGCAGCAAGTCGTCCCAACACCCAGGAGAGCAAGAACTCGGCGTCCTGACACAAACACGGAAGACACAATTCATGTCATTCTGTCTAAATTTAGTACACACTCACTCGCTCATACTCACTCACCCGCGCATGTCTACTGCTTCCCTCAGTCTCACTTCACTGTTTTTGTTCTCTTTGTTATTGAGATTTATTCCTAAAACTACTGTTGTTTTAAGTGTGTGATTATAAGTCGCTGGTTCGAATCCAGGACCGGTAAAGGTACCACTGAGTCATGAGCAAGGTACGCTGTCCATGTGAGCGGCCCACAGATGGGTCAAATGTGGAGGTCACATTTGGTTGTGGTGCACTGTGGTGTGTTCTCAATGACAAAACATCACTCACTTTCACTTTGACAAGCTGTGCTACTAAGATTGTTAATACCACTAGGGGCCCGTTCCTGACATGAAATTATTCCTGACATTATTCAGCAGCTCACAGTTCACAGCTAGCTGAACTATAATCAGCAGAAACATCTAGAAACCGCTTTTATCATTCCTGCTTTTTACCTTTTTCACTCGTTTATACTTTTCCAAATTTTTGGCACAGCAAATATGTGATTTGTTCAGGAATTGCTAATCTAGTTTCTTCTTCTTCTCACGTTTTCCTGTTTTGAACCTTTTCATTTCATCCCTATTTTGGCCTGAAGGGGCGAGTGCTTTAGGGAGAACTGTGCTGCTACTTTCTCTGTGTTTACCCTGTTTCTGATGTGAGATTAAACATGAATTCCACAGCTCATAGTTTAACAGTTCGTGCAACCACACTCAGCAGACTCAGTCTTTTTTTTGTGACTTCTTCTTTTTCCTTATTAACCTTTCACTGTAAAAAGTAAAACATTGCTGTTGTTCATTTAATAGGTTTACTTTTCACTCCATTAGCCTAAAATTATGAGATTGTTTAGTTAAATTAAACTTTTTAATTTGTCTGTGTCTTATATTTTCTTTTACTGATACACTATAAAATTATAACACAAGCCTCAAACTGAAATTATCATGACTCACATATGAGCGTACATGAAAACGCGAGAGAAAGATCTGGAAGGGACGGACGGTTGAGGACTCACGGGAGCGCATTCGTCAGTTAAGGGAGGAGTGAGTCCATATGGCACATCAATGTTATCCTTGACCTTTATTCTCGTCGTAATTTCAAATTGTATGAGGTGACCAGATTTCTGAGGTGAAACCAGGATACTTACGTTGTAAGTTAGCTCGCATTTGTTTGCTAACGCTAGACATTTTAACCTTGAAGTCAGTATAACATCAAAGTTAATACAATGTTAAAATGTTAACAGTATTTTTATTCATATACATGTGTCACAACGCACTGCTTACTTAATTTAGCTAACAGAAATACAAACTGCATTGTCCATATTAATCTCAGCTGTGTAGTTGCCAAGTTAATTATCGGTAGTTGAGCTAACATTAGCTAATAATGTTAACCGTTCATACCGCCCGGCCAACTTTAACGTTAGCTTTTACAGGTAACACTAGTTATTAGGAGGAAGAATGTAGCAGGCAATTTGTTTGTTTTTAATTTGTTTTCCCATTACATTTCGGTATTAGCAAGCAGAAATGGAAATTGGCCAAGTTGCTAATGTTTTCTTCATGTTAGCGTGAGTATTTAAATATATTTCAGGTGTTTAAGCTTCTATAATCATCTTTAAAACGAGGTGTTTTTTTAAGTGTTTTACTTTCATAAAATACACTTTTAATAAATATTGAAAACAAAGTGTGGTCTGAATCATCTTTTTTTTTAATTAATTGAGATAATTTAAAAATGTTAGATTGGGTCAATTGTAAAGCCCTTTAAAGTACTTGAAAAGAATAAATATTTCATATTTTTTTAAAAAAATGGTTAGAGACTCAGTAAAAAAAAGCGCTTTTATAAAAATTTGGGTCAATTTGAAATATAGATTTACACCAAATTCAGAAAAAAGTTTGCATGAAGTGAAGAAAATCAGTCAGAACTGACTAGTTTCTAAACATTAGATCAACGTCAAATCTTTATTGTGAATGATTACTTCAATTTTTTTAATTAATCCAATATTTATCACTTTCTAATTTTTTGTAACTTAAATTATTAATTAGTTATTTTAACTAATTATAATTAAGTGCACCACCATTAAGTTTGCCATTTTATATTTTGGACACAAACTGACATCTCCATTATCCGTGCTATTACATCTCTTGTGGCTAGCGGGTAACTCATCTATAATCAGCATCTAGAAACAGCTTTGATCACTTCTTTTTCACCTTTTTTAACCCTTTCTATTTTATTATTATGTTTTTGAACACCAAAATCCCACAATCTCTTCAGAAACCGCGCATCTGGTCTGATTTCCTCCCCTCATGTTGTGACTCAAATGATCTTTTATTATCTTAATGTTTTTGTGCGAGGCCAAAACACATCAATAGACACAGTGGTACGTATCGGATTGAACCTTTAGCCATTGACGAGCATGTCGCCGTGGTGACGGCGGGGGAGCGCAAGGCATTGATTAAAGAGCAAATGAGCGTGAAGCAGCCGGTCTTAGTGTGAAGAGAATGTGTGTGTGTTTGTGTATATGTGTTTGTGTATATGTGTTTGTGTGTGTGTGTGTATGAGGTGATGGAAGGCCGCTGAGCGTAAGCGGGGGCCACAACCACATGTCAGGCTCCGGGTCGGCGCCGAGTCGGGCTGTCAGGTCGCCGCGGGGTCGCGAAGGAGAAACCTCACCACTCACTTTCAAATGCAATGTGCATTCAAGCGTTTTGAAGAGATCTATTTCGGGTCTGGCGGAATTACAGCGCTGGCATTCACCGGGTTTCAGTGACTATCTGACGGAAGTGGGAGTGTGTGTGAAATTAACCTGCTTCAAGAGTTGCACGTCAGGTTGGTTTGCTCTGAAGGAACGCTGGACCTCATTCACTAATACATTCTTAGATTTATTTTTTGAATTTGTTATCAATAAAGACATTTAAGGGCGGCACGGCAGTTAGCGCTGTCACCTCACAGGAAGAAGGTTGTGAGCTCAATTGCTGGTGGGTTGTGGGGTGTGGGTTTACTCCCGGTGCTCTGCTTTCCTCCCACAGTCCAAATGCATCTGTTAAATTGGTTGGTGACTCTAAGGGCCTGTTTACACATATGTGTATATTTTTCATTCGTTCATTATCCTAACCACTTAATCCCAACTGGGGTCACGGGGGGACCGGAGCTTATCCCGGGAACTACGGGCGCAAGACTGGGACCAACCCTGGGCACACTGCAGGGCACACACACTCACACAATCACACTCACATTCACACCTTACGGGGCCAATTTAGAGTCACCAATCAACCTACACTGCATGATTTTGGACTGTGGGAGTAAACCCATGGGAACACGGGGAGAGCATGCAAACTCCACAGAGAAAGACCCTATGGCCAACACGGGGATCGAACCCAGGACCTTCTCGCTGTGAGGCGGCAGTGCTAACCACTACAACCTGTAAGAAAATTAAAACATTTAAATAACATAATATTATACTATGGTAGAGTTTAAGAACCCCAGAGCTAATGTTTTGCATAAACTGTCATGCAGTGTAATGTGTGTAAGAGTGTTCTTCAGCAGTTGTAGACTTTGTTCTTACTTAAGGACGAATCTAAAATAAAAAGAAAACATTGTGTCAGAATCTTTGTGAAAACTGCATAAGTGCCCTTAGTCTTCATAACAACATTGAAAGCAGCATTAATTTTCTGATCTTCTTTTATTAACACGTTGCCTCACCCACTTTTCCTTGGTTACATGGTTATGAGGAAATTTTCATCTGATTAAAGTTTCCACTGTGCACTAAAGCAGTTTCCAAACTCCCTCCTGACAACGTTTTAGCACAAATGCACACCAACTTTCAAACAGAGAGCGAGAGGGCAACGAGAGGCTTTACTTGGAGTGTACTGTGTGTGTGTGTGTGTTTGTGTGCGGCAACCTGAGCTTCACTTTTTACTTTCTGGGCACATTGCAATTACGCTTCACCTTCAGAAATGAAAGATTGTAACTCTGCACCTCGTCCACCAGTATTATCCTTTTTGTCTTTTTAATTAAAAATTTGTAGATTTGATTTCAAGTTAAGACATTCAATAAGTATAATGTTATACAACTGTGTAATTGAAGAATATTAAGCTCAATAAGCTTACAGTATAATTAGCAAAACATGCATGTGTAATGGCAGGCAGGTGAACCCAAACGCAGAGTCGACAAAACCAGGTCGTAGGCACAGGATCAAGTTGAGAAAAAAACGAGGGTTTATTAGAGCACAGGTCAAAACCAGAAAACACAGTCCGCAGAGCAAACAAATCCGAATCGCCAGAAGCAGAGGGGTAATCCAGACACAGCAAGCAAGGGTCAAAACGGAAACAGGCAAACAAAAGGAACGCTCGGTATGTAGCACTAGGCATCACAATACTTCGCAAAGAACCGCTGTAACTGAAGGTCTTTAAATACAGGTAAATTGTCTATGATAGGTTAATATTCTGGTGACGTTGATCTGGTGAGTTGAGGTTGTTGCGAAGATTTGCAACTGGAGCCTGATGAGGCGGACTCCTCCCTGGGTCTGGGCTGGGCTCTCACAGTATGCAATGAAATGTGTGTAAGAGTGCTCTTTAGCAGTTCTTACTGAGGAACAAATCTTAATCTGAGGAACCGAGAAGAAGACTGGTGAAACTGAGAACCTTTCTGAAAGTTGATTAAAAATTAAGCTAATATTTTGCAAAAATACAAATGAAATAATAGTTTACTTAAGAGTGCTCATCACCATCCAGTCCCGCCAGGATTTTGCGGGCCTTTTTGGAGATCGTTGCAGCTTAAAATACCTGATTTTGCAGCAGCTATTCTAAAACAATGGCTTGAAAATTGCAGTGTTTTTATGCATTTTGTTGCAATAAAGTTGTGGGAGCAAGTCAAAGTTGGGAAAGAAGTTGCAATTTTCTTCCTTTATAATTATTCGTTAACAGCTAATTAAAAAGAAGGCAGTAAAACCACTATGCGTCCTACGGTACATTGCCGCCCACCCAGGGTTTGGTCCCCACCATATGCCCATAGTCCTGTGGGCCCCGCAACACTGATTGGGATTAAGTGGTTCAGGTAATCACTGACTGACTGACAAAACCACTGTTAGTAGTGTTAACCTTTAACCGTTTAGTTATTTTTGAAGATAAAGGTGAGACGGTTTGGTAGTTGACCCCATGATCGGTAGGTTGCTGGTTCGAATCCTTAAGCAGTAAAGGTACCACTGAGGTACTCACGAGCAAGGTACTGTCCACAAGCATGCCCATGTCAGATGCCCACTGCTCCTTCATGGGTGGGTCGAATGCAGAGCTAACATGTGGTTGTGGTGCACTGTGCTGTGTTCATCAGTGTTTGGTGGTGAGTCTGGGGTGAGTGTCTCATGAATATTCCATTTGTACACAAAAGTTACATGAACTTTGCTGCCACCAAGGTTATCAAGGTGTAAGAGGGAATGGTGTTTTTAGGAACACCTACCTTACCAGACGCTTGGTTTATATTGTGAAATAACTGCTTCTGCTTTGACTTCTCTGTGTACATCTTGAAATTAAAAAAATAATAAAGCAATGCATTTTCCTCTAAAAGGTGCTGAGCCGCTGCTGCAGACATCTGAAACCCTATTTGTTATTGTCATGCGGTGTAAGTAATGTGGGCATGATTCTGGTCGGTGGCTAGCTTGGAGAGATTTTTCACTGCATTCGCTTTTCTTTATGAATATTGAAACATCTTTCATCTCCTGCATTCCAGCACACGCTGTGACTGACACAATAAGCAGGACTCGCTGTACTGTCTTCACTCAGCATACGCTTATGAAATTTTTGCCCTGCGGCATCATTTATGCATAATAAGAAAGTCTGAACTACGTTATATCCAAATGGCTTGCAATTTTACCATTCATTTGCATTAGCAATATGACAGAAATATTTGTATTTCAGTGTAGAACATTTCTAGACGAATACTCCACGATTTAGAACTGAAACTCACCACAATTTGATGGATCAAGCTTCCTGTTTTAGAAGCCAATTCTACTTCTCTATTAGAGTCATGTAAAGATGTTTGGTTCATAGAAAGGTGAAGCAAAATTTGGGCTGGGATTGCAAATTAAAATATGTCGTAATGCATGGTGGAATGTTGGCTCGGATATTCACCGCTGGAAAAGGAGGTTATGGATTCAAAATCTACTACTGTCACTGGTTCCTTGAGCAAGACACTTAACCCCAAGTTGCTGCAGGGAGACTGTGCCTGGAATTAGAGGAAATGCACGTCATTCTGGATGAGTGTCTGCTAAATGTCATAAATCTCAACATTTTAAAATTGACCATTTTGAGGGGTGGTGGTGGTGGTGGTCTGTTGGTTAGGATATTCACCCCTGGACAAGGAGGGTGTGGATTAGGATCCTCAAAGTCAAAGGTCAGAGTAAAGAGAGACCTCCAGCACTATCAGTATGAGGTCCCTGAGCAAGAACCTTAAGCAAAGTTGCTGCAGGGAGACTGTTCCAAAAATGGACGTGACTCTGGATAAGAGCATCTGCTAAATGCTGTAAATGTAAATGTTTTAAAGTTTACGGTGTGGTGGTGGTCTGCTCCTAAGAAAATTTGCGGTGTTTTTCTACTTTTGTTTTTAGACTTATTCCAGTGTGTGTAGAAGCCATACATGCTTTATATTGTTGTATTCAGGAAGTCTTGCACTACTTAGATTCAGTGTAAATACTGTCTTGAAATCAGACCATTTCTGATAAAAAATTGACTTGTGCCTATAGAAATATTTATTTATTTTAGCTTTATGTAGTCAAGGTGAGTGATTGTCATTGTGAACACACCAAAGCACCACAACCAAATGTGACCTCTGCATTTGACCCATTCATGAAGGAGTAGTGAGCAGCTGACATGGAGCAGTGCCTGGGGACGGTACCTTGCTCATTAGTACCTCAGTGGTAACTTTATTGGTTTGGGATTTGGAATAGTATATAATTGTATGTATAAAAATGTAGTATACAGTTGCTGACCCTGTAAATATAACTACTAGAAATAGTAACTGTGAGTGACATTAAAGTCACATTAAAGTTGTTTATGCACGGAATCATTTAGAAATAATTTCACAATCAATATATTATCAGTTAAGTTCAAAAAACTTGTGAGTCTCATGGTATGTGTTGGTTTCTGTTATTAAAAATATAAATAATAAACCACAAAACGCATGCGTCGGTTTCAAAAAGCTACGATATTTGCTCCTGGACAAGGAAGTTGTGGGTTCGAATCCTACCTCAAGCGCTACCATTGTGTCCCTGAGCAATACACTTAACTCCAAGTTGCTCTCAAACTGTCCCTGAAATTAGGAAAATGGACGTCACTTTGAATAGGAGCGTCTTCTAAAATATTGTTAATGTAAATATATTTTTCATAAATTGACATTTTAAAGCAGGGCCACACTGACTGAATTGACAAGGGCAAAACTTTCCTTTAAAGCAATATTAATTAATACATCCAGAGATCAGTGTTAGCCAGAGAGCCCGTTTAACCAGAACAAATGAATTAAATCTTCATTCAAAGCTTCAACTTGAGCAGAGCAGCATGGCACAAGCACAAGTGTTGTATTAGCTCATTCCACTCTTCATGCAATTCCAGCATGACACAAGCAAACACGACAAGAGTTAATTGTATGTGTATTTTGAAGCTCTGGGAATTTTCCTGCATTTTTTCAGCGTTCTGCGGTTTCCTGGTGTGGGATCTGAATACTCTCATTTAAAACAAATCATTAAAGTTAATTCTCAAGGCCTTTATACTTCTTCACCATTTTAGATTATTGGGGGTGCAAGGTAATATCAAAATCACATCGGAATCGGCCGATAATTGCTTTTTTTAATGTTAAGATTTGCCAGATATTTCCAGCTGATATTTGATGACGCATTTATTGTACGTGAGAAAGGTAGCGTTTGTGCCAGACATGTCCAAAATCCAAAGATTTTATACGGCCCGCGCCTTCCGTCTTAAAATGTATGGTGTTATTTTGTGGCAAAATTCTGAGTGCTCTGTGGAACGTTCACCAGCAAAATCTCTTGTCTTTACACTTAGCGCTGCCTGCATAAATGAAAACTGTTTCACTAACTGAATTGTGTGTTTGTTTCACTTTGTGAATGTGAGCTCACACATGGGCTGTGTCCCTACTTTTCTATGTGGTGGTATGCATGTCAGGAAATAGGCGGGGTTGTAGCTTAACGGCTCTCTACACACTAGGTAGTGCACATGAAGTGTCACACACGTCCTGTTTGACTTGGTGACTTTTTCATAAAATGCACTACGCTGGAAATTCTCGGCCCTCGCTTCACTCTGCTTTCATGCTCGCTTCACTTTGGCTCTGTGTTAAAAACGTGAGAACTATGGTGTAATTTTTGTGTCAAAATTCTGAGTGTGCAGTGGAATATCTTGTCTTTACGTGCCCAACTCTGTCTTTCTCATTTATCGACATCGGCAGATATAAACATGAAAAACATCGAACATCGGCAACGGCCAATAATTCCCATATCATGCATCCCTATTTTTAACCCCCAGAGTAAATATGTTCTATGTCTACCCTGTCTTTAATTGGAAACTAAGCCAAACGGCTCGCATGCAGTCACATATGAAGTGGACATGTTGGGTTTGTGGACCGCCGCTGTGCATGATGCAAGTTTTATTTTTTTGCTTCCATTAAAATAGAGAAGTCAGTGGAACAGAGTGAAAAATGAAAATGTTGCCTCTTATATCTCCTTCAATACTGGAGAATTCAGCAGCTTTCAGAATGGAATATTTTCCCCAACTGGTAACAGAGGTAGCTTAGCGGCTATCAATCACCAAGCTGAATTGTATGCAAGGACTGTGTGGATGGGGAATTATAAAAATAAAAAAGTCCACAGACATTATTCAGGCAGGCAGGGCTGGAAAATGAAGCTGAAAATATGTGAGAAGGGGCTGAAATTGGCACCGGTTTGAAGAATTCCACTGGGCTACCTTTTAATTAGGTCTCTTACCCCCGGGCAACGCGTTGCCACCGGCCCACAAGTAGGCAAAGTTGCTGGAAGCCCTTAATAGGATGATTGACCGCTGTAGCTAAAATAAATAAATAAATAAATAAATAAACCTGATGATGGCCTTCATAAGCATTGGGCTTCTTAATTACCCCGGGGTTTACAACGCATGATGAATCACCGCCTCGTAACCACATGCATAAAGATCGATAATTGGCATACTCGGTTTGGAATATTAATGATAAGGGCTTTTCCCTCTTCTCTCTCTTTGCTTGTGTTCATGACTTACTCTTGCATAGAGGAGACTGTCATAGTTCTTAATGGGGTGGAAATCCTCAGTGTCGTCACAATACGATTTTATAACGATCCAATGGACAACGATATGATGACGGCTGATGCCACAAAGTAAAAAAATGTCTTCTCTTAATATTTTATATTTATTATATGGTTCTACACTCAAAAATATTACAACCAAAAGTGGTTCTTCACAGTGACACCATAGAGGAACTTTCCTTGGTTCTACAACAACCCATTTACCCATTGGTTGTGTGCAGAATCATTTATCATTAAGTGATGAATGTGTAATAATTTGTTTGATTTGTTAAAATTTGGTAAAACTTAACTGAGTCAATTTATCAATTACTTTATATAAATTGCAATAATTGATCTCTCTAAAAGGCAGTGGCAGATATCATCTGCTACTATTCAAAATTGCACCATAACAATTCTACACAACCCTTTTTTGGATGCAGTTCTCCAAAGAACCTTCAACGGCATAAATTGTTCTCCAGAGCACTAATGAAGAACCAGTTTTTCTTAGAGTGTAAGTATATAAATGGTGAGACCATCAAAAATTATATCTACGAAAATGTCGGAGGCACGTTTTATGAGAAGCGTAGAACAAATAAGTAACAAGTGGGAAGTTGGCAGGAAGTTTTGAAAATGACAGTTTTATGTCACGAACTTTAAGAAAAATCCAACAATTGAGTGAATCGTTTTGTTTTGGATTAATAAAGTGCATGTAAACACATCAGAACCGATTATTAAAATGATCTGATTATTACCAGCCATCGTATTATTTTGATAATGTAAACACAATCAATATCATATTTTCTGTTCAATGAAATGACATTACAAATGGTGTAACAATACATCGATTGCTCATTTCAGTGATCAATAAGCCCATGGCATTGATCTAAAATGAAAATATTGATCAGATATCATATATATTGTATCGTTACTTCATATTGAAAATTATGTTCATTTTTATTGTCATTTAAATGCCTGATTAAGCTCAGAAATTATAAATGTCAAATTATATTTTAATTATAGTTTTATATATTTAAGCTTGATATGAATGGAAGTGATTGTGTTAAATCTGCATATGATATTGTCTCATATTGATCACTGACTACTGAAATAAATCATAAATAAAATCATATCTTAGCAGATTGTCATGTCGTCAGACGTAGAATCAATACAATATTGTATGGTGATCAGACTTGTGATTTATACCCCTAGTTACCATGTGTAATATATTTGATCGATGTTTTCATCTTGAATCAAGGCTAAAGGCTCATTGATCACTAACTTGATGTAGATCAATGTATCATTACATCACTGTTTCTCAGCCACCTCGTATAATTGCAGTTAGTTGCTCTCCGGTCTGGATCAATCCGTCGTCTGCAGACAGGCCGGTCTCCGGGGCACCGCTACACTTCCTCACTGCGAACTCCTTACGCTGTAAATTGGCGTCGCTGGTGGTCAGCGCCGTAACGGCCGCAGCAGAACGGGCCTCACGTCTTACCAAGGAATCACCTCAAACTGTCCAAAGTGCTTCTTTATGAGCGGCGTAGATCACGCGCTAGGTGTTCACCTTGGCAGTTTGCTCCGTGCTGATTTCGTTTTGTTTTTGGAGGAAGAGCAGAGCGAGGCCATTAGTGCGCTCTTTTGTGCCGGGTGTAATTGGCCGGCGGGGGAAATCAGCTGCTGAAACAGCGTAGCGCAGGAGGACTGAGGCCCGAGCTGCTGTTTAGGAGAAACCTGTCGAGGCAACATTTAACAACATGCATAAGAAACAACTTCATATTCTCCCCAAAGGCGTCGCGACCATATCCAACGTCGGCAGGGTGAAAGGAAAGGAGCTCAGTCTTATCTCGCTGACTGGGTTCAGACATAATTGCTGTAAACAATCTCCTTTTAATTAGAGAGGATTCAGAGTTCCTCTCAGTTCCTCCTTCTTTTTTACCAGCATTTTTAAGCAGGACGACTGGGCCGTACCTTGAACCCACATCAAACTCCTCCATGTCGTCATCACATCCCACACACACGTCTGAGCCATCCGCACATGTGACATCTTGCGCGACCTTCTCACATTTCGTGTTTTTGGCTAATTATACAAGATGTGTCTGGATGTGTCGTGCTCGGACATCGCAACCTGCTGTCTTTTGTTAGTCTCAATGCCAAAGTCCATCAGGAATCAGATGAGGCAACAGATAGTGAACGTCAAAATAAGTTGCTCTAATTACCAAACGGTGTGAATTCTGCCCCAATCGGTTCAGATGTGGCCCTCAGATGACATGACCTCATTAATTCAGATTAGGTTCTCACCTCTCGGTGCTGTTCTCGACTCGGCGCTTGCCGGCTGGACGCGGGGTCGGATGTGTGCTCGGCATCGTCACGATGATAACCTGATGTTGAGAATCGGCTTGTCCTGACATTTACAGAGCCATTTATCACTGATGACGGCAGAGAGTCCTAGAGGTTTCATCCACCCTTATAGCAGTGGAGCCAAACCTATGATGCAGGTAAAAAGAAAGGATGTATAATACTTCTTGATTATTTTTAAACTGTTGGTTGAAAACGCACTGTCAGTTAAAAATCTGTTCAATGTACCATAACAAATACTGACTAATTTTTAAAATTCTGTAGCTGTTGCATTCAGGATTTTCATTGTCATTTCATTTTCCGAACTGCTTAATCCCTATCGGGATCGTGGGGACATGAGCATATCCTGGGACTACTGGTGCAAGATGGAGACCTAACCAACACACCACAGAAAAACCCTGCAGGCAACACGGGACCGAGCCCTGGACCTTCTCGCTGTGAGGTGGCAGCACTAACCACTGGCTTCAGAATTAAATTTGCAATTACATTATTATATTGGTCACCAAATGTATAGTTTAAACATGTGGCTACAATACCTTTAACTATACTCCCAAAATAGATTGGCGACCTTCCGTTCCAAACCTTAACCCCAAACTACTGCAGGGAGATTTTCAGTCAGTATGAACGTCTGCTAAAATGCCATAAAAAAGTAAGAAAGTATCTAGAACTAGTTTAATAAAATCTAGCCTACGTTAACTAATCTTCTGGAGACTCCACTACTCGGTGTTGCCTAAAGTGTATCATTATCATTTTAAACAGACATAATAGCAATTACTGTCAATCAAGAGTCAGAAGCTGTTACTTCATTAATGTGGAGTGTAACACGTTTGCTTGTCTCATGTAAACACATTTATGTAGATCACTACAACCCTAGACAGCAGTGTCGGCAGTTGTTAAAAACACATATGTACTAGGTATTCAGACGTGTATTTATGGTATTTATCCCTCATCAACAGTGACTTTACCTGACGACAGGTGGGCATCTGATAGTGTAAAGGTTAGGGAGTTGGTCCAGTGATTGGATGAGCAAAGTCATGAGCAAAGTACCGCACCCAAGCACTGCTCTCCATGTTACATATCAGCTGCTCACTGCTCCTTCAAGGATGGGTCAACTGAAGAGGTCACATTTGGTTGTGGTGCACTGTGTGCTGTGCTGTGGTGTGGTATGTGTGTGTGCCTTGTAGTGCTCTATGTTATGCAGCTCTGTATGAAGTGCGTAAGCACTCTTAAAAGAACTTAACTGGTCCTGATATTGTAATCTGCCCCAAAACCTCTAATTTGTCAGATTAGACACAGCTACCTTTGCAATATTAGCCTCAAAGAGATTAGTCCTGCGTTCAGCCGCCGTTCATGTCACTGCCTCGCACTGTTATTCAGAGCAGCTTCAACCATATTTCTAAATCTGCCAGGAATACTTTCTCATTCATTCCATTACAATGCACAGTAACTTTAACTTGTAATGACAGTTTATAGAATATTAGAATGAAAACCATCCTGGAGGTGAGGAGGGAGAAAAACAGAGAGAGATTTTCTGAGGAATAAAAGAAAGGCGTCATACGATATCTAATATCTAACAGAACTCACCACGGGCTCGCAAATGACCAAAGGTTTGGCGTTGTCTGCAAATGAAGTGTTGGAGGGGAACTGTCAACATGATGAATGCAGAAATAAGGAGAAATTTCATTATAATCGCTCCTTTTACATACTGCAGCACGAACTAGCTTCGTATGCAAATGATGGGATCTGAATGCAGATTATGTGCGATGAATGCAGCGAGCCGAGCGGATGAATGGAGCACTTCTGATTTAGAGCTCATTGCTTTTGAATATTCTCCTTCTCCTCCTGCAAAGTCCTTCATTAATATGCTGTTTTTCCCCCCTATAAATGTGGACGGGGAGAGCGATGGGAGGAAGAGCCGGCTTTTATTAAATGTTAGCCTTTATTAGATCCGTGTAATCTGGGGATGACTGCAGTCATTGCTCTTCATAGTCACCTTTCACCCCGGCACAGACCCAATCGCTGTTTATTAGAGAATGCCTCAATAAGGCAGCAGATTGCTGAGGGATTGCATCTTATTGAGACCGGGGCAACTGGGTGACCGCCAAGATGGCCTCTGGATAATATTTGTCACTTGAAATCTCTATTTTGAGATACACATATACCACACATATGTGGTAAAACACACTCGATCAGGGAAAAGAGGTGTCTGTTTTTAATAAGGGAGAGAAGCTGAAAGTGTGCAGGAGATTATTTGGCAATAGAGTTGGTCTAAAATTTTAATTTGTACTTCTGTTTTTATTAGTCCTATGCATCACTATATTTAAGTTCATAAGACAACCTGTCATTGAGCTCTTTTCTGTCAATACCAGGCAAAATGATTTGATATATTTCTTTCATTTACTTCAATTCCCACCAAGCACCGGACGTCCATGAGCGTTGTGTTTAGGGCTAAATCTGGTCAGCCCATCATGACCCTTATTTAGAACAAGATTGGTCATTGAAAATTGAGATGGTTTAGTCTGTCTGATTAGGTCCACATCCAAGACGGGGCAGTTGGTGGCATAACGGTTAGGACGTTCACCCTGTGTTTAGAAGGTCGCCGGGTCGCTGACACCACTAAGGTACTCATGAGCAAGGTACCGCACGCAAGCACTGCTCCCCAGGTGCTCCCCATGTTGAGCTTAAGATTTTGAGTTGGAATTTGATGGAATTTTTTCCCTAGTGTTTTGTAAAAGCTGAAAATTAACTCAAAGTTGCTAAATCCTGAAAAGTCCATATTTTAAAGTTATAAAACAGTACATTTATAGAAACTCATACTTGATGAAATCTAATATATCACTGAATAAAGCACAGGTAGAACCTTATCATTCTAAGGTCACTAAATGCCCTAGGTGTAGCGAGGAGATGGATGAGAAGGGATTCCAGTGCGAAGCGTCTTCATTTGTAGGCCAGTTCCAAAGGGCACGGCCATAAATACAAAGCGGCATCGGAACACAGGAGAGAAGACATATTGTAGGCAAATCCAATATCGCAAAGCAGGATGAACTAGAAAATAGAGCTGAAACCAGCGTACAACAGCTAGACGAGGAGTAAACACGGTTGAGAACGGTGGCGCGACACAGCGAGGCCCTGATGCCGGGTGGAGTTTGTGCAGCAGGGCGGAGTGGAATCACCGCAGCGGGTCACTTTCTTGACCTTCCAAAACCATTTGATGTGGCTAATCACAACACACTACTTGAGAAATAGCACTTGCATGGCTTTGGTGATACTGCACATAAGTGGTGGTGTAATTATGTTGTTGAGGGAGCAGATTGTGTGTGCTAATGGTGGTGCTTTTAGTTTAATAGGACTCCGTTACTGCCAATCTAGTACATTACATGCTGCATTGTTATGAACAGTGGCATCAGCAGTGTTGTCCCCATGTATGATAATAATGTGTATCTGAACAAACACACAAATAAACATGTAGAATGTAGAAATATGAAGAAATATATTTGTACTATATCCACAGTTGTTAAATTGAGAAAAAAGTGTTTTCTTTCTCACAAAGGTTTTTGCATGAAAACCACTATTTTCTGTTTCAAACTGCAATATTTCATCATGAGTTTGAAATAGCATAAAAAACCAAATCCATATTTTGATTTTTAAACTTTTTTTTTTAACAAACTTTATTATTTTTAATACTATATATCCAGGGCCGGATTAACACAGTGTGGGGCCCCTGGGCAACTACCGCTCAAAGCCCCATCCACTCCCCCGCCCGCATATAGGCCATGAGAATTTTATATGAGGGCTTTATATGAACTATGATGGAAGAGGCTTGTAGTTGTTTTTGTTGAGAAATCAATATGCTTATAAATGCTTCAGTTGTGTATTTGCATATTTGTATGTTGAATATCGGAAACCTTTTATGTCCAAAACAGTTATTTTTCAGGAATTTGAAAAAGGATGTATACTCTAAATATATCATTTACTCACTATCAGAATCATGGGGGGACTGGAGCCTATCCTGGGAACTTACGGACGCAAGGTGGGAACCAACCCTGGCGCAAACACACCACAGTATTCTAAATATATGAACATCATATATAAATACATGGCAAAGTCGTTTTCAACACTTTTCATTAGTTAAATATTTATAAAACTGCAAGGTCAACATGAAGACTGACCAATAGAATTGTTTTATGACCAAAACTAAAAATGAGCAAAAATGGACTTATGAGGTTTCCACCCACCAGCAACAACATGCTGTGTGCAGTATCTGCTTGAGCTTGTATGGCTGCTGTCTTGGTCAGGTCTCTATTGTAAACAAGACTTTAATGTCAGTGAGACTCCCTGGTAAAATAAAGGTGAATAAATATGACAGACAGAGAGAGTGAGGGTTAGTTTTCAATTATTTACATGTGAATATATCACTCACTGTTTGACATTTTATTCTATTAGCGTTGTTCTATGTTTACATGTCAAAGTAGAAAACGGAATGTTCAATGACCTCTTCATTTACACTTGGTCAGTGTTTTGATGTTTTTTTTCTATAGTTCTGATATAATCCATAATAAACACATGGATCAAACTCCATTTCCCCTCAAGAGATACATAGATTTACTGATGGGGAAAATAACTGCAATTTACCCTTCACGGATGGGTCAAATGCAGAGCTCACATGTGGTTCAAGATTCAAGACTCTTTATTTGTCACGTGCATAGTTATACAGGTACAACATGCAGTGAAATGTGTCCTGAACTGCTCTTTCTTTGTGCAATATAAACAGAGAATACAAGTTAAAAGATAAAAAATATGGAAAGAAAATTAACAAAAATATAACTTTGAATTATAATACAATTAAATAGATTTCCAGATGTGCAAATATAAAGTTATAGTTTAAAGTGCACTGTGCAATGTCTGCACAACAGAGTAGAATGTGTGTAACACAACAGCAGCTTGAACAGTGCATGTAATAAGTGATGGAGACAATATGAAATATGTAACACTAAGAAAATAAGGTTGCTGAGCAAATAAACGTAACACTATGTACGGGAGGAGCGCGTGTCCTGGATGAGGAGTTGAATGGCCAGTGGATAGAAACCACTGAAACCAACGGCGGAGTTTTGTCCATGATAGTGCAGAACCTTCTGCCTCATTGCAAAAGCGGAAATAGACGTTACCGGGATGAGTACCTGCAGCAGCATTCAGGTGCCCAGATCACTCTCTGTTGTGGTTGCGGTGCACTGTGACAAATAATCACTCACTGAACACTGTAACATGATTGAGCCTCTCATGCTCTTCATAGCTGCTTGCTAACGTGCTCAAGTTAAACACATGCAGATGGAATTTGTATTCCTGTTGGTCGGCGTCTCGTTAATCACACAATGCACAGGCCGGGCCATAGGGGAAGACGCTGCATAACGGTTTTAATCACAGTTGAGTCGTGCAACGTGCATTGTGCTCATTAAGAAGGCGAAATGACATTTGAAATTTTGCAGCAGGCCACCTAAATGAGAACAAAATGGAGAACTGGATATGGAAATTGCCACGACACCCCCATTACTTTTAATGACTTTACCCAGCTTTCAAAGTTGAATCCTTAGGAAAGGCATGTTGCTGTCTCGCTGCGGCCTCCTCATGTTCTAATGGGAGCTAAACGGTGTCATTTTCACATGGTGCAGGGCGCGTTTGAAGGAGAGGCAGAACGAGGGTAAAACTCCATGACTCTTACCCCCCACCCCATCACCACCACCACCACCAGCTCCCCATTTTCCCCTTCCTTCCTCCACATGCAGGATTTTAAGAGTGGTGGCCCTGCTGCTCCTCAGCTCAGTTTCTTACCGGGTCTCTAATCCCCCGGCTCACCTAATGAGGAGGTAATGAAAAGTTAATCCACATAGCTCCACTTTATGTTGCCTTTGGCTAATGCTGCTTTTAACTCGGCTCTCATTAACTTTTAAATCACGGCCCATTAACAACAGGTTGGGAGGCGAGCTGGCGGCCGGCCCCCGAAACACTCCGCCACCACTTGTACTTTAAGTCAAAGCGCAATTAGGAAGAGAAATTCTCCATGCGTGCTGACCCCTAATTAGGAAACAGTCCCCAGCATTCTCGACTGTCGGGACGGTGATTTAACTGAAGTTTCTACCGTTGACATGACAACCGGGGGAGTGTTAGCTTATGAGAAAGAATAAGATTTTCTCAGGTGCTTAACTATATTGGTCCATATTTTCTAATCAGACAAAATAGTTTATGTAACACTAAAAACTCTACAAAACCAAAACATTTCACTAAAATAGCAACACACATGGTCTAAACAGTAAAGCAGTCAGTAAAGGTTTTCAATGAAAACATTCCCTCAATTTGATAAAAAATATTCTGCACATATACAGACCAACACAAGTGACACAAGAATGAGAAAATGTATTTTCACTGTAGGTTCAATTGTTTTATCTGGATTTATGCATAGATTCAAGATTCAAGAGGAACCAGCAAAGTGACACAAGAACACAAAAATGCATCTGTATCTTTGCTAGCATGACACAGGGGCACCAGTGGAGGGCATTCTTTACTGAAACACAGCAAAATAAATATTATCGAGGGCTTCAAAACAACAAACTGAAAACTTCTCTTCTGTTATTGACACATGACCGAAACAAGGGGGAGTGACTTCTAATTAGGGGACAACTTACGTAAAACATCTGCAAATAATAACTTAACTGATTAAACCAAACAAGATACTAAATTACTGGACCAACAGATTAACAGAACCAAGTTAATTAGACGTGGGAACTACACAGGAAACAAGCACACTAAAACACTAGACCATTGATGAAAACAGATCAAGAAAACCCTGTGAAAAATGCACCAAACAAGAACAGGTGTAACATATAATCAACTAACTAAGGGAAGGACTAACCAATCAGAACACACAGGGCAGATCGAGAGAAATGACTGACATATCACAAGACAGAGACAAAACAGGACGGAGTGCCCTCCGATGTTCAGCTGGAGTAAAGCCCAGGGGGAGTCGTTAAAAGGTTCAGCAGGATTATTGAGCTTCATGTAAATACTGAAATACTGTATGCAAAAATATATTGAGAAACTACAGTCTTCTTGCTTAACTACACTGGACAAAATAATAATTACATACTCCCGGGGCAGTGTCCAGGGAGCAGTGCATGAGGACGGTACTTTGCTCATGAGAACCTCAGTAGTACCTTTACTGGTGTGGGACTAGGTATGGTAACCCTTCGATCACAGGTCCAACTCCCTCACCGCTACACTGCTGCCATGTTGTAGTGAAGAGCTTGATCATTTACCTTAATGGCATTTAGCAGACGCCCTTGTACAGAGTGACTTTCATTTCAGGGACAATCTCCTTAAAGGTCTTGATGGAGGTAGAATTTGAACCCATGAACTCTTAGCAAAGAGGCAAGTATCCTAACCACTAGACCACCACCAACCCCAGATCAGATGCTTCCATGGGATTTTATTGTTACCAACTGATGACAGTGACTAGTGTTTTGCCAACACTCCTTTGAAAATGAGTGATTTGTCATTGTGAACACAGCACAGCATACAGTGCACCACAAACAAATGTGACCTCTGCATTTGACCCATCCATGAAAGAACAGTGGGCAGCTGACAGGCAGCACCTGGGAAGCAGTGCCTGGGGACAGTACCTTGCTCATGAGTACCTCAGTGGTACCTTTACGGGTCCAGGATTCGAACTGGAAACCTTCTGATCACAGAGCGAACACTCTAACCATTATGCCACCAGTTGCCCAATTGATTTGGCAATAAAATGGGATGAAAAGCAATGTTAAGGTCTTTATTCGTGTTAAGAATGCTTGCTGTTTTGCTCGTATGACTTTGGACTGAGTAAAAGTGAAACACAGACTTGGATTTTCTCTCCCTTTTTGTCTCCATCACCAGTGGCAGCCATGCAAATACACAGAACTGAACACCCTTTTAGTTTTGTCATGTTGAAATGGCAGTGTGCAGAATCCTTTGTGTCAAACTGCGAGTCTTTTTTGAGAAATTTAGCTAAGCATATTGATTCAAGTCTCCCCTGTTTTTCCCCCTCTCTCCCCCCCCAACACTCATGAATTATGTAAAGCATAATTAAAAAGACTTCTGCCATTTTCAACAAATGCCTCTTTATTTTATTTTTAACTTACCGTCTTCTTCTCGCTGTGTGAAATGAAAAGCTCTTCTCCTCTCTCCATACGTGATAACATTGAGTCATGAAATATGTCTGAGCGGCTTCACAATAAATAGTGATTTGATTACAAATGGTTAATGCAGGGCCAAACAAGTGTGTAAATTGCACATTCCTGGGGCTTTCTTGACGGCTCTCGACTGATTAGCAATTCATCAACTGGCAGCGGCGGTGACACGCAGTCCTGCAGCTCCGTCGCTCTGGAGAATGAGAATGAGGTTAATGAATGCCAATGAGCCTAATTCCACACTCACACTGCCAGACCAGCGCCCACAACAAGTCCCGCTCCCACATGCTTTACTGCAAATAAATACTGAAATACATACAAACCTATGTGCAAGACTTACTAATTATCTGTGTAGCCAGTGCCTCGTACTGACTTAAGGATATAATCATTTTCAGACCATTAGTTCTTATATTTTATTACAACAATCTCCAGGATAAAATCTGGAGCATGTGGATGCTAAAAACCGACTAAATATTGCACTTTATTCTTCTGTCGACATTAGCATATAACATGTGTTTTTGTAGATAGATAGAGATATGTCAGAGGTATACTAGTAAACATATAGTAAAACATAAACCTAAAGCAAATTGTAATCTATTACAAAACACCTGGAAACATGTCCCTAAAATAAACTTTATATTTAAAAATATTTAGATGGACGGATTAATACTGTACATAGATAGAGAGATAGACAGATAGAGACTTTAATGAAAATCAACTAAAGAAAGAAAGCAAGGGGGAGAGAGAAAGAGATTGATAGACAGATATTTTAGAAATATACAGCACTGTGCAAAAGTTTTAGGCAGGTGTGAAAAAATGCTGTAAACAAAGAATGCTTTCAGAAATATAAATAATGATTGTTGATTTTTATCAATTTACAAAATGCAAAGTGAGCGAACAAAAGAAAAATCTAAATCAAATCAATATTTGGTGTGACTACCTTTTGCCTTCAAACCAGCATCAATTCTTATAGGTACACTTGCACAAAGTCAGGGGTTTTGTAGGATTATAGTCATGATATTATTTTGTAGGATTATAGTCATTATATTATTTTGTAGGATTATAGTCATGATATTATTTTGTAGGATTGTAGGATTATAGATCTGTGGTTAGTTCTCCAAGATGTTTGGAACAACCTACCAGCCGAGTTCCTTCAAAAACTGTGTGCAAGTGTACCTAGAAGAATTGATGCTGTTTTGAAGGCAAAGGCTGGTCACACCACATATTGATTTGATTTAGATTTCTCTTTTGTTCATTCACTGCATTTTGTTGATTGATGAAAATAAATGATTTAACAATTTTTGAAAGCATTCTTTGTTTACAGCATTTTTTCACACCTGCCTAAAACTTTTGCACAGTACTGTACAAGTAAACTATGTAGTAAAATGTAAACCTGGAACATATCTATTAATCTATTAAAAACACATGGGCAACTGTTTATCCATAAAATAGAATTTTAATTTTATAATTATAAATATTTAGATGGATAGACCCTAGATAACACCTACTGTCTAACCAATTAAATTAAATTAAAGAACACCTAGAAAATATTAAGCTATTATATAAACATAGTTTATGGGTATGTTATACCTATTGAAAGGCATGAAAAAATACATCCACAAAGAAAAATATTTAAATTATAAACAATTAGCTAGATATATGGATGGGTATATAGATAGATAAATGTTTTCGAGATATACTAGTAAAACGTAGTAAAATATAAACCTGGAGCAAATTGTAATCTACTATAAAATACATGGAAAAAATGTCCCTGAAAATAAACATTAAATTTATAAACAAATACCTTAAACCTTTAAGCAAGTACAAAAAGTAACTACTACTTAACTTGTTAAATTAAATTTATAAAATGTTATCCTATTATTAAACATATTATATGGGTGTGTTATACCTATTAAAAACATGGAAAAATGTATCCACAAATAAACATAATTAGAAATATTCAGGAAGGATAGCTAGATGTAATGGCCACAAAATTAGTTACACTAACCAGTAGTAAAATATACAGCTGAAGCACTGACGATTAACTCCAAAATAAAGTATTTCATCAAATTAAAGAAAATACTAAAATATTATCAAAACATAATGAACACTAATTATAAATATTTTGACAGACAAACATACTGTAGCCTCCTTTAAGTGTGTGTGTGTGTGTGTGTGTGTGTGTGTGTGTGTGTGTGTGTGTATGCACATCCTCTAATGTGGTCCTGTCACATTGCTGCAGCACTTCTTGTTCATTTAGAGCAGGCTCACTGTTGTGTCCACGTTTAAAATTTAATCAAATGCAGATGCGACAGGCTGCATGAAGCCGGGCGTCTGTCAGGGCTTTTATCTGGTCTTCAGGGAACCACTTTCGTCTCACTTTGGGTGCCACCTGTGCCACCACTCGCCTTATTGTGCCAATCAAAATACCCTCTTCCCGCAAAAAACCCACTCCAGGCCTCCGGTACAACTTGCCTCGCTCTCTTCCCCAGTCTCTCCCTCAGCACTGGGGTGGAGTGATGCAAGCCTGCTTTTATTTTATTTATTTTACCTCTCTCCCTCCTTCTATCAGCAGCTCGGCCTACTCGCGTTCCACGAGGAAAATTAACGGAGGACGGCCCGGAGGATTGCAGCGTCATTACGGGGAAACAGGTCTGAATTTCAGATAATATATTATCAATTGCCAGTGACTGCATTTTGTTTTCTTTTAATTTGGAATGCGGAAGGAAGGCAATAAATCTAATGCAGCCAATCCAAATGCTGTGACAGGTACGCAATTAGGGAGAGAGATGTATTTTAGATTGTTCTGCAGTCTTTGATAAAATGGTCCGTGGAAGACGTGGACGGAGATTAACATTAATATAGTTTACAGTTGCAGTACAAATTGGGAATCTGGAAGACTATATACTCACAAAACTATATATATGCACATATACTATATTGCCAAAAGTATTGGCACAGTGCTCCACATCAGTGAATTCAGACGTTCTAATGGGGTTAGTTGTTTGTTGGAGCTTACTGCCATATTAGCAGCAATGTCATGGCAAGAGGATGTCAGACAAGGCAAGTAGAGACAAGTTGCCTGTCTGCAGATATTTTGTTATATAGTTGGGTGAGCAAGTACTCAAAAAATTTAGAGAAGGTTCCTAAGGCCTACAGCTGTAATAAAGTCGAATATTCTCGACAGGGGTTCTTTGTTAAAAAGGTTCTATAAGCTACCGTGGAAATAGCAGTGAGGTGTACAGCTGTTTAGGGTGGGGAGCTCAATCCGTATATGCTCAATTGATAGGGCCATGTTGCAGAACTGACAGGATGGAGGAACGTCCCCTTGTAACAGGAAGCCGTGTGTGATCCCAGAATGACCAATCCGGCATCTTGTACAGATTGTTTGCTCACGTCTATATTGGAAGGAGATACATATTATTCTATGTATGATTAATGCTGTGTAATTTGTTTGCTGTACATTCATCCCATTCTAGCTGCCACTTACTGAGGACATGGCTTTCCTTAGTTGCAGTGAAAGGAATTCTTAATGCAGAGATTTTGGACAATTTCATGCTCCCAACTTTGTGGGAACAGTTTAAGGACAACCCCTTCCTGTTGCAAGGTAACTGCACACAAGGCACAAAGTGATTGAGCGAAAGTGAGTGATTATTATTGTGAATATGGCACAGCACACCATGCACCACAAACAAATGTGACCTCTGCATTTGACCCGTCCATGAAGGAGCAGCGGGCAGCTGACACTGGCGGCCCCCGGGGAGCAGTGTTTGGTGACAGTACCTTGTTCATGAGTACCTCAGTGGTAACTTTACCGGTCACGAGCTGTAGTACGAACTACACAACTTAACCACAGAGTTTGTGAATGTTCGCTTCAAGTATGGTTTTGGGAAACACTAGTGTCATTTAACAATGTGTTCGACTTTGTAAGTTACCTCCGTAGTTGGAACTATGGTTTTGGGAAATGCTTGCATCGCAACTGCATGGTTTCAACTATGGATGTTGCTAACGTTTAATTTTTTGGGGAAATGCAACCCAGGCTGTGACCAAACAAACTAAAGACACTAAACCCAGACACCATACCACAACTATCACAAACTTCACTCAAATGGTAGGCTACTGCGATGGACTGTCTGCTGCAAAAAACAACTGTGATCAATTAGGACTAACCACAAACACTGCACACCCAATTCCAACCCATATCACAATGAAGGTAGCCTGAAAACAAAGCACATCATAACTAACACATAAGAAACCACAAAAGACTGCAAACTGCAGTCACTGCTGCTGACACACGGGAAACCAAGGGGGCGAGGCCTCTACTGGCACCCTTTATATTGGGTATTCTTCTTCTTCCCTCATGGCTACTGCTTTTGCCACTTGAGTGCACCAGCTCCCCCCCTGCGCTGGTCTCGTCATTACACCCATATTCCCACATAAATCCATCTTGTTACAAGAGTGCATGAGCATGTGGGTTGATGGCTTAGTGATAGTCAGTGTTGCTGCAGTTTTTCAAACCCCGTACACACGTAGCCAGGAAATGATAAAAATGGATATTTTTTTCTCCTCTGTTTTTTAAAATAACTTCATACACATGAGCCCTTTTTCAAAAATATCTCTGTACACATGAATCCAGATAAATAGGCCGTCAAGAGCTGCATAGAACCATGTCAGCCAATCCGATTCCTGGACAATAAATAACAAATCACATCGGGTTACAATGACTTTACATCCGGTTGCTTGGTAAAAGATGGTGAATAGGGGCTGCTTCATATTGACAGATAGGGAAGTTGAGTTACTGTTAAACGTTAGCAGGTACAAATGAGCACAAACAGCTTGAATAAGGGAGATGAGAAATCACTGCTTTGACAGCATACATCTTCAGTCTTCAACGTTAGCAAACTTCACACACCTGATGTCGACGCATTTCCTGTCGCACACTTATGACACTATGAACCACAAACTGTGTTTATCCCGTTCACACATAGTCACTGAAGCTGGAGTTTACAGAAATCTCCACCTTGGCTAAACTTTCAAAAATGGCCAGTTTATGTTATTGAAACCTCCGTTTACATGTGGACGATAGGCTCAACCACGTTAAAATGTCAGTTGTTATAAATCCCTGACTACGTGTGTCCGGGGCCTCAAGTTCCAAGCTACTTGTGATTAAAAGTATGTGAGCTCCACTACAAGCTGCTGTTTTCATATAGTACTTACTGCACTACAAGCTACAGAGAAAAATATTTAACCTACTTTATATAATGTATAGAAACTCTTCTCCTCTCAGCATTAGCAATATTCAGTTTCCACACTTTTAGTCTACTGAGGCCGTCTTATTGAACAATATAATATATTTGATGGGTGACTTTACCCAGCCACTGAGAAATATAATCACTCACAGAAATGTTTCTTCTTTTATTAAATTGTGATAAGTTTAACTTCTTTTCTGCAGAAATAAACCATGTAACCCTTCATATCACAAATATATTCATAAGCGAGCTGGCACATGCTTCCCCGAGGATTAATGCAGGAAGACATTAATTTACACAGTGTTGTCATTTGATTGGCACATGATATGAAAACAATTTGCAGAGATGCGCAGTAGTGTTCTATAGACAGTACCACATTCATGACTATTTCCCCAACAGGTCACACTATATGCACATCTTAAAGCTACTTATTGTCTTATTGAGGATCATTTTTGCTTTCTCAGTAATCTCAGTTCCACTGTTTTGCACATTAAATGATGACTTTCTGGATGTAGCCATGCTAGATAACTGGAATAATTCATAAGAAAAGCTGGTTTGGCTGTGTTTTGTAATTAGGCCTACTGTCTGAATCTTTTAATAGGATGAAAAGAGAGACAATGGAATGAGAGATTTTAGGATTCATGAAATGATGTTGATGCCTCAGCTGCTGTCATTATAACCACATTAATGAAGCGCAAGGTCTTTGTGTTCCTTATTCACTTGATTCTGACTCATATCTTTTTACATAATAATTTAGATCTATTAGAAGAAATTAGATTTATTCAGGTCTATTATATACAAATTATATATCATCTGTATTTTCAAGACTTTATAGATATGTTCAGAAACCAATCTATTTCTCAGCTAACATTTCTGTAACAGATTCTCAACTGATACGGCTCCGGAATAAAATAAGAGACCACATTACTTTATTTCTGATTCATTGTTTTTACAGTTTGTGGCTGTGTCTCTGTGGAAAATATACAAGTTAATGTTCTTTTATAACTTTACCATGCATATTGCAAAATTTCATGATGATCTTATCTATTATCTTATTATCTTATGAAGTAAAAGATCTTAATCTAACCTGGAAGTTGCAAACTACATACTTAATATTTTATTATTATTATTATTATTATTATTATTATTATTATTATTATTATTATTATTATTTTTATTTTTTTATTTTTATTATTCTTATTATTATTATTATTATTATTATTACCCTTTAAAGGATATATTTCTGAGTCCATGGTGTCCTCATATGAGATACTGTTTCTCGAATCAGCTAATTGAATCAGTTGTATAGTTGCTGGAATATAACACATGGAATATAACTGAAGTTATACATAGAAATATGGACTGCTTTCTAATTTTGCACAGACCTGCAGCTGCAATTGCTCACAAAAGAATAGAAACATGTACATTTTACACTCACAAGCACATGCAGCAAAACCTGTGAACAGGACAGCAAAAAAAGTCAACAAGGCGGCAGTTATTTTTGCTTTTCTCTTCAGTTTTGTGTCTTCAACAACTGCTTCTTTGGTCTTAACATCTTACACATCTGATAGTTTGAAAGCAGTTATTTAAGAAAACATGGGAATATAATATTTATTATATATTTAATTTACATTTTGTCAGCAGGGAAAATTGTGATTTTAATTTTTTAACAAATAAAGAACTAATACTCATTCTGACTCAGCATTACTGATGACCTAAACATGAGCCGAACCCTGAGAACATCAATCAGTCTCCTAAAGCAGACCCTTTGGACTAAGAAATAACCTTATTTTAGATTTTCCTTTTCCTCTGTGTGATCTCAAAGATAACAGAAGACAAAATAATGTTGTGTCCTCTATAGACTTCTGTAATGATGGTTAATTCTTATTAAAATTCTTTTTAATACTTCTTTAAAAATAGAATTTTGTCAGTACTTTCCCAAGTGTGTGTTTAAGTACTGCCCCCTTAAAAACACTGTGATACTGATTTAGGGTCATATCATGCAGCACTACCATCTGTGCTTTATTTGCAACAATATGTAGTGTTTGTTTACTTTTCATGTCATAATTGCATCTTTAATAATACCTCTAAAACCTCTCCTAATCTCGATCTACTGTAAATCCTAAAAAGAATCTAATGTCAGTTTAATCCTAATCCACACTGTAGCCTCAATCCTAAATGTGGCCACTGCCATTAAAAACAAAATTAATCAAATATATAACACATGCCCCTTGTCACTTTGGTCACAAGGTCTGTAGATCAGCTGGTGAAATCACTGCTGAAAAATCAATTCTTTGAATTTTTAATATTTGACAATGGAAGTAATACCATCGCTGCGACCACCTACTAGGAAAGCTAATTTTACATTTTCAACAACTACTATTTTTGACCATCAATAAAAGAAAAGTTTTGGAAGAAAATTGATTACATTTTTCATGGAGAGAGTTGTGTGCTTCTGGCAGTTTGGGGATGGTACCATGCTCATGAGTACCTCAATGAAACCATTACTGGTCAGGGATTTGAACTGGCAACACGCTGAATTTTGAACCTAACCATTACACTACCAACTTTTGAAAGTTGTCGACTCGACTCGATGTTGAGTAATAAAGTGAAAGATGCATGTTGTGTTGAATTTTTACTATTTACCTACCTGGCCTTGTCTTAAATGTAAAGACATCACTTCAGCACCATTTATCGTTGAGGAAAGCACAAAAATATTTGGAAAGAGACCAGGATCATATTATAGTTGGCAAAACCCATTTTACTAGTAAAAACAGCGATATGTTTGTCAAAGAATTCTTTTCATTTGCTCTCTGTGTGTTTCACTGTAACCCTGCACAGTTCTGTGGGTTGAATGAAATCAAGTTATTGCCTGGAATTGGCAGTTGCGTCGGGGGAGAACAAGTGGAAAAGTGGAAACTTATTTCACTTTTTTTACAGATAATATTCAAATTCTGGGCAGCGTGATGGTGTAGTGGTTAGTGCTGCGCCTCTGGCGAGAAGTCCAGTTTAAATCCCAGGTCGGCTGTAGTGTCTTTCTGTGTGGAGTTTGCATGCCGTCCCCATGTTGGCGTGGGTTTTCTCCAGGTGCTCCAGTTTACTCCCACTGTGCAAAAGCATGCAATACAGGTTAACTGGTGACTCTAAATTGGCTTTGTAAGGTGTAATTGTGTGTGCTCAGCAGTGTGTTGGCACTTGCTCAGGGTTCCCCGCCTTGCGCCTGTTCCGGGGTAGCCTCCGGTCTCTGCAACTTCGATAGGGATTAATGGTTCAGATTAAAAATGAATGGATGAATGAATCAATGAATATTCAAATGCTACTGTATTGAGCAGTGTTCAACGTGGGCTCAGCGGTTCCTGTCAGCTAACGTGGCCTTATATTCAGGCGAGTTATGTTGCCAACTATGGTACCTTTTAACTTCGACAAGTCTCCAGAGGGTATACAGTGACACGCTGCTGGTGCCCTTTGACATTTGCGCTTTGTTAGAGTATGAAGTGTCAGACCTGATATAGAATCACGATATATTTTTGTTGTTCTGATCGGATTTAGTAATTTGATAGTAGGAGTGTAATGTGCAAACCCATTACTCTCAATGTTGAAGCTACATTACAGAAACATATGCAATTAGAGTGATACTGGACATGCTATCTTGAACCTGAAAATGGCTTAATTCACTGAACAATTAGAATTCTATTTTTGAAATAAGTTAACTTCTCATTGTTAATGTGGCAAGTGCATACAGACTATCACTTAATTTGAATTGCTCTGTTATAATACTAGAAAAAAGTAAGACTAGGGCACCATAAAACAAAAGTACGTTAGCGATGTGGAAAGACCAAATCGCCAAATAATAAAATATTTTACTGTTTTCTGATCATTTCGGACTGATTTAATCAGATTGCGACACATGGGTTTATTTGCTTAGCAACAAAACTTGGCATGAATAATCCCGTAATCCTGTTTTCCCAATATTTCAGAGTAAATAGCACAGTGCGACGTTGGAATCTCAGCGCGTTTGTTTATGGTTTGATGTCATATTAGTGTCGCACATGTCTTCATACGCCACGCCGCCATATGCAGTCCTCGTTAAGCTGCTGGCGCGAGAGAGAGCACTCGGATGAAATACGGGAGTGTGTTTGCAAGACGTTGAGTCGAAAGCTGTGCCTATTTTGTCAATTTGTGTCCTCTTGAAGCGCTTTGGCATGCAGGCTTTGATATTCTACATAGCTAATTGAATTGACTCTGCAGTGGCTAAGAGCATTTCATAGCCCCTCGGAGGAAGGGCGAGAACAGGAGATGAGACGAGGATCACATAGGCCTTCTGGACATCTGTGGAGATGCAGACCATTCTGTCTTACACACTTCTGTGTTGATGCTGATGGCATTGCCCTCGTGTTTTATGTGCCATAACTATTGAGGAAACTGATGGAAAAACAACAACAAATATTTGTCCAGGATTCATTTCACTTTTTGAGACTGTGGATATCTTTGGAGCGTTCTCTTTATTTATTGGCTTATTTTAATTAAAGTGAATGATTATTTGTCATTGTGAACACAGCACAGATGGAGCAGTGGGCATCGACCGCATCCATGAGCAATTTAGAACAGTACCTTGCTCATAGTGCCTCCTTTGGTCCTGGGATTCAATCAACTGACCTTCTGACTACCAACTCCTAACGTTATTCTACCAACTGCAGTGGTAGTTTCTTGTAGCAGTACCTAATCCTGATACATTGTCAGTGTCGGCTGACTGAAGGCACCTTTGAAGAGTCCTCAAGTAATGACTTGATTTCTGAACTCATCCTCAACAACTTGCAAATATGACTTTGGATTTGAGAGCTGGGACGTGCAAACAATCTTTATTTCATGTAATTATTGTTTCTTATCTAAATTAATTTAATTAGCTTTTCCAGTGATTTGACAGTGGGGAAATCGATGGTGAGCTGAAAAATATAACAACAAGGCTTCACCTGGTGCGTTACTAAAGCGTTGTGTTAGTGTTGTGTATGCTGCAAGCACTATAATCAATGAAGCTGATGCCACAAGTGCCGCACTGAAAAACTAGAATTAGAAATGTTTTCTATATTTAACGTGAGGTGTACTTTTAGCCTTTTATGGAAGTAATACACAGGGCTAACTGCTTGGTGTAATTCCTCCTTTCGCTGTGATCACAGCACCTGCAGTCACAGATATTAAAACAACACTGAACATCCTGTATCCTGTGGTGTAGAATAAATATAAAATAAATACATTTTTCAATTTCAAACAGAGCTTTCATTGTGTTTCATTGTATTGAACTAGCAAAATTAATCAATCACAAGAAATGTTTAACCGTATCTTAAGAGTATTAAATAGCTAATTGTCAAGATGTAATACCAATTCACAAACTCCTTTCATTACAAACCCCCGTTACAACCCACCATCCCGTTGGCAAATGTAGAGTTGCTCCTTATTGCGTATTGGAGCTGCAGGATTTTAAACTGACAATTAAATAAAATAAACGAATGAGGAAGGGCAGCAGCAGTGTGTGGAGACTCGAGGAGAAGGATCAGCAATAATATTACGCTTGAGTTTCCCGAGAGAAAAAAAGTCTTGTTTTGACACTGCAGACAGAATTAGGGTGTAAAATGTAACAAGCAATGACTGCTGTGAATAAAAATGTGGTGGAGCAAAAGAAAGATTACTTTTATTATTAGTGAAGCCGAGTACAGAGTTGTTCATAGTGGTTTTACTTTATCTATTAATATATATATATATATGTATATATATTGTTTTTTATAATTAACACTGATAATATTTTCTGTTAAAACTCCTCGTCTGAAACTCTTGTTAAAGGTTAACTTTTACCTTTTCACCTCAACTCCGGCACTGCATCTGATAAAACCAGTATAATATTACAACCAGTGTAATCAAACATTTTGCTGGTATTAGCTGAAAATGGAAAACTCAAACCCTCAAGTTTTGAATTTCTTGTGATGGCTAACTAGCGTCTGTCCATTTGTTTATTTTAAGGGTTGTAGGTTTGAATCCTACTCCAAGCACTCTGACCCACTGGGTTTCCTGAAACGAAGACTCTTTTAGGCCTCAATCACGGATGTTGAAATGAATGCCTCCTTAATAATATATCTCTCGTTTTGGCTGCGTTTTATAGCTGCGTTCCATTGGCGTTTCACTGGCGTTCGCAATAGTGTTTCACTGGCATTCGCAATAGGTGCTCACCTGGCGCCACGAACGCCAGAAAAATGCCTCAGTTCAGGCGATCTAAAATATTGAGGCCGTAACCTCAAGTTGCTGCAGGGAGACTGTCCCTGACATGAGGAAGTCACTCTAGATAAGGGTATCTGCTAAACAGCATAAATGTAAATGTGATGTAAATGTAGTAGTGTCTTTAGCATTCAAAATAATACGTAAACACTAGAGATGTCTGCTCAAGCCATCTGCACAGGAGAAGTAAACTCTGAACTAGTCTGCACTAGAGGTGGTCGCTCTGAAGCCCCCTTCGTGAGAGGTAGTCACTCCAAACCCGTCAGCAAGAGAAATGGTCACTCCGAACCCGTCTGCATGAGAGGTGGTCGATCCATACCTGTCTGCACAAGAGGTGGTCACTCCAGACCTGTCTGAACAACAGGTGCCCCCTCTAGACCTCTCTGAAAAGAGGTTATCATTCCGAAACCATCTGCAAAAAAGGTGGCCACTCCAAAACTCTCTATTTGAGAGGTGGTCACTTCGAACCCTTCTGCACAAGAGGTTGTCACTCTTAAACTGTCTGTATGAGAGGTGGTCACTCTGAACCCATATATGTACAGGTAGTACTTTCATTAGTACTCAAAATAATATTTTAGTACTGAGACTAATTACATACAAGTAGTATGTGGCAACATGAGGCAGTTTAAATAGATTTTTCCTCAAATAAACGCACAATTTTGCACCTTAACGATGCCTGCCAAGAGTGGAACATATGTAGGAGAACAAGCTCCGAACTAAGATCAGTCACAGCCTCGTGAATCACCAAGACGTCAGGCGGAACAGAGGAGACTGTGGAGAGAATGTGAGTCTCAGGGAAATGTGGAGACGTCGTGGTGTCATTTCCATCGCTCACGCCGCCTCGATGCTGGCAGATGACAGTCTCATTCTGGGACGAAATGGCCAAACAGTGTAATAATGGCAGCGTGACGACGTGCCGACCGAGAATCATGGCGAGAATAAGAGGAGCGAACAACGGCCTTTCACTCACCGACATCCCCATGCTAATGAGGATGAGGAACTCGCAAAATTAAACCAGCCATCTCCACAGACTCACGCTAGAACAGAATAGAATTAAATTGGATCACAGCTGTGCATAGAAGATATTTGTTGAATCAACAGCATAAACTAGAACAATATGTATATAAGAGTATAATAGCTATTGAAATAATATATATATATAGACCTCTATATGGAGTAAAACAGTACAGAAACTATGTGCAAAGTATAGAAATAATACAGTATATACAGTATGAATATGTAAATGTAAGTGCTGAACTTACAAAGTAATTTGAGCTAAATGACAAATTGTGTCCTAAACAGCAGCAAAATTGTTAATTAACACAGTAAAAAGGGAAGAAATGTAGTAGCATAAGAAAATACTGGACATACTGGGGGTGGGAACCACTTGATATGTGCATTACTATATCTACTGTATATATAATATTTAACTTTATAAATTGATGAATAGTATATCGTAGTACAACTTAAAAAGGCATTTTTAAGGATATACCGTAGTTATTTATTAAAACATTTAGCTACAGAACACACACCGAGAAAAGTCATGACGAGAATGTGCCGGAAGTAGGGAATGTTGGTGTAGTGGGTTTGAACAAATAACCAACTGTACAATTGGAACCAGTTTACATGTACCGTACTGAGCATTCTTAATTTCAGGGACAGTCTCCCTGCAGCAATTTGGGGTTAGGGGTCTTGCTCAGGGACACAGTGGGGAGAAGACTCGAACCTACAACTTCTTGGCCCCCAGGCGAGTATGCTACCCACTAGACCACCATCAACTGTAAATTAAAGCAATGAGGAAGGGCAGAAGCTAGTTAGCCTCTAGCTTGTGTTTAAGTTTTGATGGTTGTGCTGGTGTTAGGACTCCAGTAGGAGGTAGGAGGTAGAACCCATGACCAACTACATGTTGTACTTATATAACTATCCATGTGATATTAAAGAATTGTGAATCAAGAATCTGTTTTAAACTCCTTCAGGAAGTTGCTACATGTCCTTCAGCTAATGTTTATTCTCTTCTTTTCCCCACGTCTCACGTCTGGGTGCGAGTGGAAGCGTAACTGGGCTGCTCAAGGTGAATGTGTCTCTGCTCCATGAGCAATTGTGCAGAAAGCTGTGGAAGACAGTGGATGGGGTTTGGCCGAGGCCGGCGCAACGCAATGATATCAGTAAATGATAATGAGGGATGCAGCATGCTCTCTCGTCCCCTCGCCTTGATATCAATACGCAGCGCGATGGTGTACGACCCGCCTCTTTATCGAGCTGAATCTCTGCAATGAATAGATATGCTTTAGTTTTACCATTCGCAGCAGAGCCTCATCCCAGATAAGTGATTTTAATGCGCAACAGTGCTATGCTCGATCAGGAAGGTGTTGTGATTGGCCTATAAAAACTAATTTTGAGCCAATTACTCTGTTAATAAAATGTCTGGGTCTTATCTACACATCTGCTTTGCTACAGCTGCTAACGTGCATCAACGCATGCGGTGAGAAGTGGTCAAAACAAGCCACACTGTCCAGACAGAGTACACTTATGTTTAATCTAATTAGCGTAATTTCCAAAATAATCCTCAAATACAATCACTAATTACTCAAATACTGTACAGCAATGGGAAATTTATTGAGCAGTTGGTGGCTTTTCGCATAGTGGCATTATCCAGATAAAGATATGATAAAATTACACGTCCCTAAACACTGTTCCCTGGGTGCTGCTAATGTCAGCTGCACACTGCTTCTTCACAGGAGGGTCAAACGCAGAGGTCACATGTGGTTGTGGTGCACTGTGTTCTCACGCTGTTCTAATGACAAGTAATAAGCTCACTAAATCGCTACACTAACTGTGCATAAAGCATTGCCACGATGAGTCAAAACAAGTAGTATGGGCTGTGTGTCATTTTCCAGCAGCACTTAACTCATTTAAGTCAGGTCTCTAATGTTTAATCTAATTAGTTGTGTTTTTTATTTGCATATTTGGAGGTTAATAAAGACCTGGGATTTCACATAGTGCATATTTCAAATAGCAGCCTGGATAAATGCAGACGGTTGCAAGATTTATTAAAACATCATATAAAAATTTCTATATGAGGTAAAGGCAGCTATGTAAGTCATGTTGGAATGAGTGCAATCATTTTCAGCTATATTGGCTCCCCATTTAACTTCAGGTTTCCAAAAGCAACATGGATCTATGAACAGCAAATATAGATGGAGTTTTATTACAAAATAATTCTTGTTAGCTGTGCGGGAGAAAAGACTGCAAAAGTCGTGACTGCTTGTGCCAAATCAGGATGGGGAAGGAGCGGTCAGGGGTCATGGCGTGGGATTGTAAATGATTAATATTCAAGTTTTTACAACTGCAAAACTTAAAATGAACTAAAAAATTAATTAGCACCTGAGAGACACAATCTTAATAACACAGCACTCTTTAACCCTTACAAAGCTGGAACTTATGGTTTGGCTGTGATTTGATTAGTGCTGGTTTCCACCTCGTTATCATCACAAAGCAATATATAACCTGTTAGGAGGCTCATAAAAATTAAACAAATATGTACGAATGGCCTCAGTCTGCATTACAATGGAACATTTTTATTGTCACTGCAGTACACACAAATATACTGTCCAACGAGATGAGTTGAATAAATAAATAAACAAACAAATAACTATGTATGTATTCAAGTACAAAAATTGTCAGCTATTATCATATCTTGGCATAATCTGTTGTGCAAGTGAAAGTGTGTGATTATTTTGTCACTGTGAACACAGCACAGCACACAGTGCACCATAATGTAATGTTATCTCTACATTAGACCTATCCATGAAGGAGCAGTGGGCAGCTGACATGGGCTGCACCTTGAGAACAGTGTTTAGGGCTGTGCATTGCTCGCAAGTGCCTCAATAATTGCCTTTACCGATCCGAAATTCAAACCATCGACCTTACGATCGTGGTGCAAACTCCCTTACCACTGCACAAACTATGTTAGTTGTATGACAAACTCTGATGCCTCTGCAGATGCATGTTTTGTGCAAAAACCCTCCCTCTATAATGCTTCTTCAACATCATACCTCAACACACATGCTGCCACACAGATGCATTGCATCAAATGGCCTCCTAAATTACTACTGGAGGTGGGACTTGTGTATTCTATATTATATACCTATATTATAATTGTAATATATTATAAATATTGTTGGCCACAGCGCTCTCGGCCAGTCTGATAGCATTAACACACACACTTGGTTCAATACAACTCAAACGCCGAGAGTGTTGGCTGCAGTCGTCATGCAAGAGTAATGCAACTTCCACAAACAACAAAAACGGCTGAGGGCGTTAAAGGGGCGTCGAGCGGCTTCTAATGTGCTGATTGAATATTCATGGCGATCAGTAAGTTGTTTCCGGCAGTGTGAACTCCATGTGTGTGCCGGTTATTTCTGCTTCCCGCATTAGAGAACTCTAACAGCTGCTTTCTCACACCGGCCTCTAGCAGCTTCATGACCCTCAGTGATGCTCATTGACTGTGTTTCCCGTCCTGATTCATCGTCCATGCTGCAGTTTTTATACCTTCATCTGCCACCTGTCCCCTGTAACACCCAGCGTATTCACGCCACACTCATTACCAGCACACATATTGCTTGACAGATGAGAAAATCCCTTTATATATTTGAAAATGTACCCCTAACTTTCTTATAATGCAAATTAAAGTAGAAATGAACAATAGTGTTGTAGTACTCGAGTTCGGTCTTGGTTTTTGAAGGTCTTAGTCTCGTCTCGGACTCGGCCGCATTTGTACTCGCTCTTGTCATGGACTGCCGGACAGCAGGAACGATTTTATTTGGAGACCGGCTGAGACCACAGCTGAGAGAATATTATTATTAATTAATGAGCTATTTAATGTCGGATTGGATAACTTCTTACTTCAAGTGCAACCAATGATGATCATGACGACCGCAGTTACCCGAACCGCCCTTCACTACCTTTTGTAAACTTTGCTCTTTAGTATTTCCCGATATAGTACTATATTACTCTACTTGCTGATGGAGAATTAAATGACTTCAAATATTATGTGAGTATGCTACGTTTTGGACTTTACAATTCAAAAGTTGAATGTTATACATTCTTTGTTCTGTTGTTTTTCTAATTATTGCAATGTAGAGAATAGTCAAGAAGTAATAGATAAACATTTTTTAATACTGATGTATGTTGTTTACTTCATTCAGCTCTTTTATGAGTTATTATGCTTAAACTTCCATGTTCCATATGTGTCATCTTGATTGTAAGCAGCAGCGCATTAGTCCGGTCTCGACTCGGTCTCTCCAGCCTCAGAGTCTTGGTCTTGTCTCGGTCTAGGCCCTTCTGGTCTTGGTCAGGTCTTGGTCTCGGATAAAGTGGTCTTGACTACAACACTAATGAACAACAGACTAAGTTAAAGAAACCTTACAAGAAACTAAAATAAAAGAGAAAAAATAGAAATAATAAGAACAAATATACACTCAAATACGTTCCTAAATAAGGATTTCTTCTCTAAAGAGTAACCGTACATACATGTAAAGTGCATTGTCCTTTGTAACTTTTCAGTAGCTCTTCAGTAGCTAAACTTTTAAAATGCTGTAGCTTTAAAAGTAACTAACTCTCTTTTATAAATATAGTGATGTAGTAGGCACTACATTCTTACTAAGTAGCATCTCGGCTACTATGCTCATTAAATCACAGTGCGCTCTTGGCAGCTGCCAGAAGGAGTCAGAGGGTGGATATAGTCACTACTACATTAAAACAGCAGCTTGTAGTGGAGCTTACATCTATTTAATCACAAGTAGCTTGTAGCCTGAATTCTGATTTTCTGTGCTCCTCGTCACTAACAAGAATTAAGGTTTACGACCTTCTCGAATCACAATTTTAAAAAGTCGTACTCAGAACCTGAACAAGCCGAGGCGACCGGGAGAACTTTCAAAAATGATGGAGATTAATTTGAATAAAGAGTAAAATCAGCGGTTGCCCTCCAGCAGGTTTAATATCTCGCACAATGCCGTCATTGAACTATGACCCGTGTGGTAATGAGGTTTTACGATTCTTCATAAAAGAAAAACCTTGGTTTCTGTGAGGGATGAAGGACGTGGAAAAACCCACTTCACATGTTACTCCCTGAGAATATTCCATAAAGATCTGATGAGACCTGGGTTTTTTTTTTTTTTTTTAAGTTGTTTGATTTTATGAAATCCATGAAGCAACAGGAATTTATTAACCAAAAATTAGCGAATAAAAAACAAGTAATTCAATTAAATATCTAAATGAGTGTAGTGTTGCTGGAAAACAACAGATAACAACGGTTTGACCACCTCTCACCACATGTGTTCATGCATGTTAACAGCTGTGCCAAGTGAGTTATTCGAAGGAAATTTCTATAATAATAATAATAATAATAATAATAATAATAATAATAATTATTATTATTATTATTAATAATATTAATATTATTATTATTATTATTATTATAAATTGCAGTATGATTTCTTCTTCTGATAATAAAATGTTATTATTATTATTATTATTATTAATATTATTATTATTTTATTATTTATTATTATTATTATTGCCACCCACACTCCTGGCATTTTTGAATTATTTGTGCTGCAGTGAATGGCAGAGCATTTAATACCGTCAGACTGATCAGAAGTCGTAAAATATACTAACACAGAGATATTCAAGTGTGGATCACTTGTTGCAAATGTGCCTTGAGAAGGTGAGCGAAGTATCCAGAGAGAGGGAGAGAGAGGAGAGAGGAGAGGGGGAGAGAGAGGGAGAGAGGAGAGAGAGAGACGGGGGGAAAGATTGATTGGAGAGTTAAGTAAGGGATGCTTGGGCATAGCAATGAGGAGGGGGAAATAAAGGAGAGCGAGGTGCGAGTGGTGTCAACTGCTGGCCTCATCATCCTCATTACTGCCTCTTGTTTCCCTGCAAATCTGCGAGTGAAGGACAGACTTCAGCAAAGAAATGTTGTTCTGCATCCATGCATCAATGGCAGCAAATTGCATGCTGGATTGCTCTCTTCCTCCTGCTCGACTCCTCTGAGGACGCTCCAAAGCATATTGCGTGGGCTTGAGACGAGCCAGAATGACCAGATTTCCCACCAATGCCAAGGTATGGCCCCTTTCTCCTTTCCCTTTTTTTGAAGGCAAATATGTTTGAAAGTCAATATTGCATCAGATGGAGGATGTTGGCCAAAAGAAACACTAACTCCCTCCAAACGGTGCATGATGAGTTAATGCAACAGTTTTGAAGAATAAAAAACTAGGCCTCATTCACCAATATCAGTTGTTTCTCTTATATTTCATCAGAAACCTTTACAGATGTCTTCTGATGAATGTTTACATGTAAGTAATATAACTGCAGGATGAAAAAACACAAGTAGCACTCAAAATGGTTTTATACATCTATCTCAGATACTCTTCTATTAATATATTACATATCACTGTGCCATAATTGTACCATTTACATTTCTAAAAACTTTTCAGTGAAACCTAAATATTTCTTATGAAATTAAATAATAAAATAAAGAATCAATCAATGAAAACAAAAACAATGCTCATTAAAAATCAGGTTTGTGTCAGTGATCTGATGAGGATATAACAGAAAGCCAGACGTTCACAATCTGCCAGCGTCTGGATAGGCAGCAATTCAGACTGTTACATGATTGAGGACAGGGATCGTTCAGATACCGACGATTACTTTCACAGTCTTACTTGGTGACCTGGTTAGGATGTAGCAGATGGCTACTTCATTAGCCGTTAGCCCGTGTAGCGTGCTGGTTAACCCAAACGAGGCTGAGAATGCGAGTAGGTAGGATCCGCGCGAGTTGATCTAAGAACTCTCTCTTCTGGCGACTACGAGGATTACCACAAATAATCCGGCGTTCTAGCAACACTTTCGGTCAAGAAGATAGACAAATAACTGAAAGTACTCACAGGTTGACGCCCGATAAGGTCGGAAGCGGCCGCCTGCGAGAAATGATTTCTTTTATACTCCTGAACCGTGATAATTACTTACGGGTTCTCGTTTTATTATGCAAATATTGCAAAAGCAGTAAAAAAATAACTCTCAGCTAACAAGGGCAGCGCCCAAGGAGCAGTACTTGGGGACGGTACCTCGCTCATCTGTACCTTGGATTCAAACAGGCGACCTTCTGATCATCGTGCGAACGCCATACTGTTACGCCACCAACTGCCTCATCAGTCTCAGTAACCTCTCGGTAATGGGATTTATCTGCACTTTTTTGCCCATTGACTGCAGAACTGTGTTCGTTTCAGTGTGTACCAGTCAAGCTGGATTGGAGCATAATGAAAACGGCTGGGGATTCTTATTCACGTCAGGTTTGGCTGTAATTGCATTCTCTTGAGTGATTTGGATTTGACACTCCACTTCAACAATGACAGTATTGTAATTGCTCAGAACAGTCATGGTTGTGTACTGTGTGATATCGTAGGGAAGTCGAGTTCCCGCTCACATTTGTGCGTCTGGAATAACAGAGACCGTCTCAAAAAAAGGGGAAAAATAGAGACGGCTGCCACTTTGCATACGCAAATGATCCATTTTCCTCATGGAAGCTCGTGGAGCCAAGTTATTTCATTTAAGGATTGAATTAGTGATGAAGCCCAGTAGCATATTAATTTTACTCAGCTATGCTAGCCTCTGCTTACATCCAAGCAGCGGAAAATGGATTTTAAAAATATATAAAATCACTACGGCTACAACTAACGAGATAGTAGCAGTTAGGAAGTTAACCCTATAATTGGAAGGTCGCAGGTTCAAGTCCTGGACCAGTAAAGGTACAACTGAGGTACTTAGGAGTAAGATACTGTCCCCAAGCACTGGCAAACAGCTGCACACTGCTCCTTCATGGATGGGTCAAATGCAGAGCTCACGTTTGGTTGTGGTGCACTACGTTCACAATGACAGTCACTCACTTACATTTGATAATGAATTAATCTTATTTTTAAATCAATCAACTAGGTAACTTATACAGGGGTCTGGGCCAAAATGGCAACATGCAGCGCTGATTGGCTGCTGTTACAATGTTATAATGACTCATGACAGGACACACACACTGTTTATTTATTGATTATTGTATCATCTGCCATTCACATATCATATCAAGATCATATCACTTCAACATTTGCTAATCGATTCAATAAGTTGGGAACTATTTTACTCTTCTGAAATCTTGACGTTTTTGCACATTCTTCAATCACTTTTTTATTGGCTTATATTATTGGAATATCATAAGCTAGACATACTGTAGTCCTACATGCTTTATATTATTTCCAGAAGGTCCAGAGCTACTCCTTTATGTATGTATTTGATGTGAAAATACAAAGACAAATCTGATATCATTTTAATGAGCAAAATTTTCAATAATCCTGGGCTGTGCTGTATCTTGCTCATAAGTACCTCAGTGGTACCAGGATTCAGACCAGCAACCTTGCGATTACGTGCAGAACTCCGTGATCTAAACACACCTATGCTTAGAATCATGTGTGTATTCATTCATTCATCAATTATCCGAATAGCTTAATCCCAATCGGAGTCGTGGGGACCGGAGCCTATCCAGGGAACTACAGGCACAAGGCGGGGACCAACCCTCGCCAGGCGCCAATACACCCCAAGGCATACACACTCACACAATCACACTCACATTCCACCGTCTCCCATGCCAATTTAGAGGCCGCCAATTAGCCTACAGTTCATGCTTCAGCCTGTAGCCAAGCTTGAGCACCAGAGAAAATCCGGCATGCGTGTAATGGGGAGGCGTGCAACTCCACACAGAAAGCGCCCACAACCAGCCTGGGAATCCGACGGGACAGCAGCCATGTGTCTCGTAATGGCTATTAATCTATAAAGAGACTGACAAGTTAATAGCCAATTATGTTAATTATGGTGATGGTGGTGATGGTAAGTTGTAGAAAATTCTTGTCTCTCTACCACACCCAGGAGGTTGTAGGTTCAAATTCTCTTGAAATGCAAGCCGAGGTCCTAGGCAGACCCGAACCCCAAGTTGCTCAGATGGAGACCGTCCCCGAAATTAGGGAACAGGAGTTGCTCTGAACAAGCGCATCTAAAAAATGCCATATAAGCGTATAAATGCAGATTATTTACAGTCCTAAAAGTCTCAAAGTCTTTTTGTGCTCAAATGGTCGAAGGGTAAGACAGATGGATTGAGGGGATGAATAGAGATGTAATTTAACGTGGAGAAACCCTCCAGGTGTTTTACGGCCCTGCGCAAGGTTAGTCAAGGTGCTCGAGTTTGCTTTCAGGCGTGCAGCAGCTGTGAACATATGCCCCTTCTGACACCTCCTGAAAACCTGGGTAGAGCGCTGAACGAATAGCGTTATCGGCCCTCGATCTGAGATTGCTGGAGCACACATCTCCAAGAAATGATCTGAGGAGCATCTGAGGAATTTGGGAGACAGGGGCTTGAAGAGAGAATAGTAAAGAGATCACTATATTCTGAAGATACTTCTTCATGTTGCGCTGCCTGGGGCAGTTGGTAGAGTTATGGTTATGGCTCGTTATGGTAGCACTGATCATAAGGTTATTGGTTTGAATCCTGAACTGGTGAGTTCTCATCTCCAAGCACTGCTTTCCAAGTGCTGCCCATTTAAGCTGCCCCCTAATCCTTGATGAATGGGTCAAATGTAGAGCTCACATTTTGTGGTGGTGCCCTGTGTGCTGTGCTGTGGTGTGTTCACAATGATAAGTAATCACTCACTTTCAAAAAGTTGGGACTGCTGAGGCCAATACAGGTCTCAGTGTAGGATCATAAATGGTTAATATACCCTTACAAAGCTGGTAAGTCGCAGGCAGGGCACTGATTTGGGGCAAAATGGCAGCTCTGAAGGGGCATACACGGCACAAAGCGATTGTCGGCTCTGATCTGGTCTGTTGGGCCTCCAGCTTGTCAAAGTAATATAGAAAGCATCATGAGCATTAGGAGACAAGAGGCCTGTGTTTAAAACCACCGGAGGCGGCCACGGCAGCTTTGGCCAGTGGCGCTGGCACTAAGCGTGGCATTGGCACTGGGGGGGGGCATGAAGTGCAAGTGTCAAGACTCGTTCAGTGTCAGGCAAGCATGATAAAACACACAGCAGCTTCTTCCACTGATGAGACATTAAACAGACTAGTTGTTTTTTTATGTTTTCTATTTTTTTGGGTCTGGTCGGATGGTGGAACTAACATGTCCTCGCCCCTCCTTGACCCGTGGGCAGGATCTGAGCCTCTCGCTCGGCGCCGGAGTTGACACTCGGCCGTGGAGAAGCGGTCACCGAGAACACAGCACTGCACGTCTCATCAATCACTCCACACACGGCTCAAGGGCAGCTTTTATAGAAAAATGGATTTTCACTGGAACTTTGCAAACTGTTTTCACGTTCACTCCGATCCGCTGTGTATTGACCAGTTTATGCACTCTTTATAGGAGTGTTAATTACCTCTGACATAATGGATGGTGGGGTTAAAAAAGTGGAAACCAGGTCAATGTTTATGAGCCGTTGGAGAGCGGAAGGTGAGCCTCGACAGGTGTGGAGGAGGAGAAAACATGATTGAAATGAACGCACCCATTTTGGCTTGTCAGACTTTCCATCGACAAATAAATAAACATCATTGCAAATTACAAGTTATAATAAATCACGTTATTGTGGTACCAAAAATGTAGCTCCAAGCACAACAGCAAAAACAGCAGCATTAATAAATAGTTGTGATAATACGTATTATTATTATCATCAGTATTAATGTCATTACTGGTGGAAATGTTGTTGGTGATATTCCTATCATCATATTAATTGATATTAATCTGTTAATATTTATTACTCTGATGATTACTGTTATTATTGGTGGCACAGTAATAATAATATGTAATACTAAGAATAATACCAACAACCGCGCAATACTACTACTACAACTAAAAACATTATTATTGTATTATTATTATTATGTGTGGATGATGATGATGATGATGATGCACAAATATCAATTAGACTTAATTTTCTCATTTTTTTTCATCTTTAGCATTTTATATTTTATATTTATATCATTTTATATTAATTTTATATTCCCAGAACGTGTGGAAGTGTAACCTGAGTAGCTGGTTAATAATGTTCAGTGTTTCTTACTGACGTGTGTAATGAGAGTTAACAGGAGATTCATGAGGATGTGAAGATGAAAATGACTTTCACATCTTCAGCCAAACATCAGCATTGACAATTTCTTAGTGCTTAAAGTTCATTTTTTGGCAGTTGTTAATCCACTTTGCAGGTAATGAACTGAATAAGTCTTCCAAAAGGTTATAAACCAGTGACAGATTGGCAATAAGTCCTTCTGCCTTTAATAAGTGCAGTGACCACCTGCGTTCAGGACGAGGAGCTTGGCCAGCTTCGGGAAGCGGGAATGTGCTTCTGTAACTATGGCTGTGCTGGGAGGCGAGTTGGCATCGCACCACGCCCGCCTTCAGTAAACTGTCAAAAACTGGATTAAGAGGCAGCATGATTTGTCAGCATGAGAGCAAGAGCAATTCTAAAACCGTGATATGATGGAACGCACCAGGACTCACCCTGATTCCCACAACGTTAAATTCGAAACGTGAGGGGTATGAAATAGAGCAACTTGATTTGTTTCGAAAATACCTGTGAAGACGATTTGAGGCTTCTTCAGTTCTAAAAGTCTGATTTGGAGTTACAGGTATTTAACTATAGATGTCAGCTTAAAAGTGGTGAATGAAAAACCCTGCTGTCCAAAAGTTTGTCAGGGTCACTTCGGACAACATGTGGATCAAGGTGAGTGGCATTGGTTTCACGTGAGCTCAGGGGTGAACCTTTTTCATGTGGATGCCCATCACATGGGGCAGTTGGTAGTGCAATGGAAGTTGGCCACATAATATGTAATAATAATAATAATAATAATAATAATAATAATAATAATAGCCACAGTCGGCAACAAGTTGCGGTCCGAGCAAAAGTCACAAAAAGCAGCACAGCAGCAGCTTGCTTAAGTTAAAGAGGGACACAGATCAAGAGTTATAGGCCAAAATGCATTTTCCTTTGCTGCAGCGCCACCTATAGGCCATTCACTACATTTTTCATTGTATTTTGATGTGCATATCTTCCCTACTTATCCATTAATTCTAACCTTTGTGTGACATGGTTTAGGATGCATATAGACGTAGCATTTTTACCGCCCCCTATTGTTCAAATGGCAGAATTTTAGCCTAGATTGTTTATACCAAATAAGCCACACACCCGCTGCAATTATTTGCTAAATTCTAGTCGCCCTTTTGTGAAATCCCAAAAATGCTTCCTGTTATGATATTAGGCTTTGTCTAATAGATTCATTTGACACATAACCTGCCTTAATCAGCTAATTAGCCTGGACTAGGAGGATTTCACAATAGCTGTGAAAAACAAATTACAAGAGGGTTGTTATTACAGTTACAAGAGAATTACATAACACTTCATGCTTGGGCCCCTATAATAAAAACACCTCATCTCTATGGCTTCACAGCATAACTACAATGAAATGTATACAGTCAATGATGTGTTAACATAGTTGAGTTTCTCTATCACTTGTGTCTATTTATTTGAGTGGTGGTTGGTCGAAAATTTCATGGCCATTTTACCATGTTTGGTGAATGTCACTGCAAGTTATTGTGAAAGTCAGCTTTAATTCTGGCAGAAGCGACTCCATGAGACCAGACTCTTCCCAGAAGCTGCAGGACCAAGCGGGCTACGAACACTTAAGCCTTTTATGAAGCACAGGAAGGAAGCAATTAATTAGCAGATATTTGAGTGTTTGTGTGGAGGAGTGTTCAGTCTGTTTACCGAGAGGTTCTGAGAAGTGTGTGTATAGGTGTGGGTGTTGGCACATTCTTGGTTTTGTGCAAGAAAAATATGAAAAGGATATATGAAAAAAATATGAAATTTTTCAATTAATTAAATTTTAAATGGAGAAGCTTGAACTGAGTTACTGTAGTCTATAGGATGAATATTTTAAATACTACTACCACTAATAGGATTGTTCTGGGCACATTTCACTACTTGTACTTGTATAACTATGTATTCATACTATATATACTAATGATGCAAATAACCCAGACTTAGGTAAATGTTTGTGAGACTGGCCACATGGCTTAGGTGTGTGTGTATGCATGTGTGTGTTTGTATGTGTGTGTCCCAGCTGTGCGGATGTGTTTGCTTGTTTAACTCTCCATATCTGTGTGTATAAACAGGTTGGACTTGGGTTTATTCTGTGAAGATAACACTGAGAAATGTTCATTGCATCTTCACTGCCAGCTTCTTCACATGGAATTTGGGCTCGAGCGACCTTCCTGGAAACCGATTGGCTTTGATGATGTTTAAACGGGATTTTCTGCACTTTTCTCTGTCCTCCACACAGCCCTGACCGCTCAATACTGTCATTAGCAGTTACAGAAAAGAAGCGGTCAGCAAAAGAGACTTTGGGTATTGCACAAAATAGCTGCAGCAGAGCTGTTCATATGAAGCATTAAGGCCACTGGATGATGAGCGAAATAATATAGCAATTACACATTTTAAACATTTCAATAGTAATTTGATGGCAGTGCTTATTGTGTCTTTCATCTCTGAGTTGGACGATTGTGACTTTCTAATAGCTGGACTTCCACTGACGGCAACTAGCAACTCATCCAGAAAGTATCTGCAAAACTCGTCTACAACGTTCCTAAATTCTCGAGACCACACCTCTACTACAGAACATGCGCTCCCTGCAGCATCTGGTTCAAATCCTTAACACTTACCTTCAAGGTCAAGAATGGAACTAAACGTGTGAGTAAATGATTATTTGTCATTGTGAACACAGCACAGCGCACAGTGCACCACAAACAAATGTGACAAACAAAACTGATTTCAACTTGAAGCACTCTGAGCGTTGCAGTAAAATAACGTCGCCACCTAATATTGTTTTAATCACGGAAGAAGGTTAGATATATATAGCTTCAGAGCTCATGCGATTTGTATTAAAAATAGGTGCTGCCAGCACAAAAAACGTGCTTAGTGGACACAGGCCCTAACCACCGCTCGCATGCTGCCTGACCCGACGTATTTGGATTTGTTAATGCTGCGATAACACATGCGGTAACTGGTTGGTTAAAGTCTAGCTTTACAGATTCAAGAACAGTCATGGTACAACAAAACACTATTGTACGTCGCTGTGGATAAGAGCAACCACCTAAATGCTGTAAATGTAAATGTAGAAGCTTGAACACCAAACCTCCAAATCTCCCGAAGTTTGGAAACCTCTTTCCAACTTTTATAGACTTCCAGAGTAATGACCTTAATTGATCATTAATTATTCATCGTTACTGACCTTCTTCACTTTGTTTCCTGAAATCAGCATCAACAAATCAACTCATTCCTGCAGGATTCTCTCCACCAGAAACTCACCAACATTCACGCCAAATGCTAAGTGGAGTTATTTCTCGTCTGCGCTCTCTCTCTCTCTCTCTCTCGTCCTGAACTCCCAGTTGGTGCAGCAGCGTCCTGTGTGAATGGTGTGTATTTTGGCGCCAGCTACTTTTATCGATCAGATTAGCTAAACCATCTCCTCTCTCCCCCACGCGGGGCCTCGCTATCTACAACACATGTAATGAGAAAAGTGAGATTGAATTTAAAACTCAGTGTGACCACGGATTAGTGCCAGGCCAAAGACCTTTTGTGTGTGTGTGTGTCTGTGTGTGTGTGTTTCTGACTTATTTCTGTGACGAATGTCACCTACAGATTGGGGATGGACGTTTTGGGATGAAAACTGATGTTGTCATTTGGCTTTTGCTAAGATACTGTTTTACATTAAAACTGAAACTATAATTTTCTATTTCTATTTCAGAGTTTATATTTAACATTTATTCATGTTTATTCTGTGTGCTTTCTATGTACATGAAACTGACTTAACTGCGTATAGCTGAGATGACTCTGAAGCTGACTTTCATAGCTGAAGTTTACCTTGACTTTGACTAAGACTGATTCAAGGATAAGTTTCATGTTGATCCCTGAGCTGATGGTTAGAGTTTAGAGGCTGCTACACTCATTTTTAGTTACAGAGATTTCCATCAAAATGAAAGTGATGTAAATGTGTGTTTTGTGTGTGTGTTTTTGAGCTAGACTTATTTTATGGACACATTTTCACTCTACAGCTGCAGATCAAGGTTTTAGGTTGTCATCAGCAGCTTTATGAAGAAGATTAAGGGAAGTCTTTGTCTTTGAAATGAAAAGCGGCACAGCATATTCTAGATTTATTATTATAAAAGTGGGTCGCTGGTTCAAATCCTGTGTAGCTACTCATGAGCAAGTGCATGTAACCCTAGCACTGCTCCAAAAAGCTGCCCACTGCTCATTCACAGATGGGTCAAAAGCAGAGGACACATTTGGTGGTGGTGCACTGAGTGCTGTGTTGTGTGTGTCTCTAGCTCTACAATCTTCTCTGTCAGAGCCTCAATAATCTTCCATCTTTCGTGGATAAAGTTCTCACTCTTTAAACCTGACCTAGGGATTGCCCACCCCTGGGGCCACATGCAGCCCTTTGTCTGTCTCCGGCCCGACCCACCTGATGACAGCGTGAAATTACAAATTAAACATAAATAAATAGTTTACTTTATCCACACTGTGCAACTGCGTTGCTTTTATTTTGAAGGTGACCTTGTTTTTATATACATACTGTTTGTTTATAGATTCGTAAGTGTATATGTACCGCCGTGGTTGTTACTTATGTGAGATATGAGAAAAAATATCAGCATTAAAAAAAGAAAGACTGATGTGGAATGTAGAGAGTTGAACGAGATCTGGGCTCTCGTCTCTCACTAACGTTCACCTGTCAGCAGTAAAGCGTGTATCCATCTCAGACCTCCAGCCTGACTTCAGTGCACTTGTTCTGACCGCATAGACTGAATATCTCACACTGATATGAAAGTAGAACTGAAAAGAAATCAACAAATGTGGTAATTTGATGAAAACAAAATAGCAATACGCTGTTTAATGTATGTAAAAATTTCATTAAATGCAGGTTTGTCAAATACTACAAAACACACACATATATATATATATATACAGTACTGTGCAAAAGTTTTGCCTGGGTGTGAAAAATGCTGTAAACAAGAAATGCTTTCAAATATAAATAAATTGTTTTGAAAATGCAAAGTGAAGCGAACAAAAGAAAAACTGAAAATCAAATCATATTTGGTGTTACTACCTTTTGCCTTCAAACCAGCATCAATTCGTCTACACTTGCACAAAGTCAGGGATTTTGTAGGATTATATATATATATATATATTTCAATACTGCTTTTGTTTTTAAAATAACATTGTCAAAAATAAAATTGCATAATGGTATGATATGCCCTGCTCTAAACATTAATAGCTTAACCATAACATCTACTATGAACAGTAGGAGCTAATCAAAACCAGACTCTTTTTTTACATGTTCAGTTGAGCAGAGTTGATTGCAGTCTGTTGCTTTGGCCCTCGATGTCTGTCCAAATTTGTCTTGTGGCCCCTTGGAAAAATTAATTGCCCAGCCCTGCTTTAAACTGTCACTGCTGATGGAGGAACTAAAGTCAAATATTCTGCACTCACTAATAAAAACAACAGCACTGTCCAGTTCCTTACAAGAAATGTTACTTGCGTTGTTGCTTTTGTGGTGATTCGTGGTTGGTGTGTCTCTGTACGCAGATGGCAGGAGCACTACCCTCATTGAGAATTTAAAAAACGCTGTGGTCTGGTAGATTGTTAGTCTCTTAGATAACTCTCAAGTTCATAGTGAAGATTAGTATAGTGTAAAAAGTATAAATGTAAATAAAATAAGGCCAATAAAGATAGGATTTGGAACGGCAAAACACCATTCTCTAGATTTCAGCCAAATGTGTCTCACATATGTGCGTTGTTCCTATAAAGTAACTGAAGAGTCATGCAGTTTGCATGCTGAGCCCCCACAGAGCTAATAACACAGCTAGAGGTGTGTGACCGGGTTCTGAGAGTGAGTTGGATTTGTGCGGAGTGAAGGGTCTTTTTGGAAGGTAAATATGTGTCATGTTAATGGTCTGGCTCCTTCTCTCGGTCATGTCAAGAGCCCTTACGTCTCTCGGCCCCGCTCTTGGCTCACTTCGACTCTGTGCCGTCATTTAGATGGGGGAGGAGTCTAGAGAGCCGAGGGGAGGAGGCAATTAAGCCTGGGCCCGTCGAGCAGACATAGACATGAGAAATAGAAAAGAAATAACAGTAATTTGCATGAATAATAGACTTTTCTGAAATCCCCCCACACACTCTTTTCTTTTTTATTCAATAAATAACCAAGTGGCTGGGTTGCTAGGCAACCGTGACACAAGTGCTCGTCACATTGTTTTTATACGACGACGTCGGCGGCAATGGAAGGAAGGAGGGAAGGAGGAGAGGTCCGTCCTGACTTCTACTTACTGAATGTTGCTGCATAATCAGCTCAGCCGCACCAGCTCGCGTTTGTGCCAACATCACATTCACACAGTCAGTCTGATGCCAGTCGGGTCGAAGTTCGTGATGTTGGAGTCCGAAATTAAAACACGACTGTTGCTGTTCTCAAACCAGCTCCAGCCTGCGCTCTTCTGCACCGCCCTTACTTTCAACATATATCTGAAATTACTCCCTTCTGATTTGAAAGTGGGTGATTGTCATTGTGAACACAGCACAGCACACACTGCACCACAACCATACGTAAGCTCTTCATTTGATTCATCCGAAAAGGAGCAGTGGGCAGCTGACATGGGCAGTGGTTGTGCTTGTGGACAGTACGTTATTCATGAGTACCTCAGTGGTACCTTTACTGATCTGGGACTCAAACTGGCAACCTAACCATTACATGTTGCTTTTCTCTTTCATCTGGGGCACTTGATGGTGTGGCGGTTAGGGAATTCCTCCCTATGATCAGAAGGCTGCGGTTCGGAGTCCCAGACCGGTAAAATATACTGAAACCTCCTCCGCTTTCATCACCGTTCCCAGCTTTTTGCTCCCTGGGAAAGGTGCTGCCAAAATGCTGCCCACTGCTCCTTCATGGAAGTGTCAGATGCAGAGGCCAAATGTGGTTGTGGTGCACTGTGTGCAGTGCTGTGTTCACAATGACAAATAATCACTCACTGAAAAGTGAACAAATTTAATTCATATTTTAAACACTAATTAATCACATGACCACGTTTGGACCCAGTAGTACACCTCCATGGAGTATTTTTGTTTGACTGATGGCGGTTTGCACAAATTGTCGTTCTTCACGTCTGCGTAAAATATTCTTATCAAAGGCTTGGAAGAAAAAGTTTGATTGCAACTGGTGATATTGCGTATGTATGTGAGGTGTAAGTGTGTGTCTGACTTTTACTTACGAAGGTTACTGCATAATCAGCTCAGTTGCAGCAGGTCGCTTTCTTGGCAGTATCGCATTCACCAACAGATGATGGCAGTCATGCCAAAGTTCATAATGTTGCAGTCCGAAATTAATAACGTCGGTCGACTCCCTCAGTCGGGGTAAATACCAAACAAAGTGCTGGTCCAAATTTATATAGCGGTTGAGGGAATGCGTTTGAGGCGATAGCGTTGCTGCCGCAGTGCTATTTTTCACCATCAGGGCGACGTTATTGATCACAGCCCCATATTTTACATTCCGGGAGGAAGCCATTGGCACTTTCTCAAACTGCCCCATGCCCTTGAAGTGCAAGAATGCCCAATTCGCATAGCGTCTTCCCTCCCAAAGTGAACCTGACGTCTAATCAACACCTGCAAGCTCCACACCCGGCCCATGTGTCCAAGTGCGACTTCTAAAGCCGTGCCAAGCTCACACTCCCAGTGAGAGTCGCAGAAAAGGGGGAGTTTAATCAAAGCCCCGGGAGAAAAAATAGAAGTAAAATAAAGAAGAAGTTATTTTTCGGGCCCGGGGTTTTTCAGGAGCCCCACGTCTCTTTGAATTGTGCCACGGCTTTTTCCACGAGCCGGCCTGAGAGCGTTTGTGTCTGCACACTTCTAGATTACGATGTGTATCTGGAGAGCCTTCTCCTCATATTAGATTTACTTTCACATTGCACAAAGAGTGTGTGCAGGTGTGTGTGTAAGTGAGTGTGTGTGTGGCTTCGACCACCTTGCCTTTATCCAATATTTAGACAATAAATGCCCCATGAAATACGTCCAGATTGGCGGTAATGACTGCCATCCATCTGGCTCCACACTTCAACGAGTCGCGCTTTGGCGTCACCTCATTGTTCCACCGACTCAGAGCGAGTTTTTGCCGAAACGCTTAGCTCCGTCCTCCTCCTGCCTCTCCCATTTGCCTTTAATAGAAAAGAGAGACATTCGATCTCGCTTGAGATGAAGTGCCTCTGATGTGTATACATGCACAGCAGTGTGCTCAGCGGCAGTAATTGCTGGGGGAAAGGAAACGTGCGTTGTCGGGAAGCTGGTTTTTGTTGGCTGATATCCTGCGGTGCAGCCGTCTAGTCTCCTGTGTCTCGGTGTACAAATTGTATTTCATATTTCTCTTTTAGCTGGGAATTACCTTTGTTTTTCCTCTGCATTTTACACTACAAGTTTGGGCCCGCCCTCAGATTATAAAGCTAAATAAATATACAATATGCTGTCAGTACAAGAATAAACATGAAAATGCAGTATCAAAAGTTTGGACTTTTAAGTCTGATGCAATACAACACAAGATTCAAATGAAGAGCGGAATGTGCATTCTACTGATGACCTGGACGAGGCAGACTGGTGGATATTGTACAGTTAATTAAGCAACTCAACTTAATTGGCTACATTTGACACTAGTAAATAAACTTCTAACATAAAATGAATATCAAGACACTAAACAACTAGCGACTGATGTGTCTTCTTTGAGAAATCAACTGTTTTGAGAATTTTGGATGAATTTTATGTAAAAGTGATTTATTTCTTTTTAACATTCAGGCAATGAAATAGTGTCTTAGTTTTAATATTTAGCTATAAAAAAATTTATGTTTTGATTTAGACAAAAAACATTGTGTTACTTTTAAATATTTAGTCTATAAAATAATGTGTTATTTATGAATATTTAAGGTACAAAATAATGTGTTCTTTTTTATATTTTAGGCTATAAAATACTCTCTTAATTTTGAACATTGAGTTATAATTAATATTTTGTTATTTAATATTTAGTCTATAAAATAATGTTAATATTTAAAATGTAGGCAATAAAATAATTTCACCAATCTTTAATTTGTAATTAAATTCATACTTTTTCAATATTTATACTGTAAAATAATGAGTTACTTTTAAATATTTGATTTACAAAATACAAATAAACTTACTTTTTAGAGTTTAAAATAATATCTTAATTTATTATTTATTCTATAATTAATATGTTATTATTTCATAATACTTAGGCTATTAAATGAGAGAGTTTTAATTTTAATATTTAACTATATAAAATAAGGTAGTTCTTTTGACAATGTAGACTAATAAATATTGAAGCCCGCACCCCTAAGTTTACATTAGTTTGATTTTAAAAACTCTTTTGTTATAATAATAAAATATTTTAAAAGCAGCACATTATTATTTTTAAAACTTCAAGTGGGCCCAAACTTCTGGCCTGTAGTTTACATTGACCAAAAAGCAGCTTCAATTCTTACATCAGAGGCAATTCAGGATTTTATAGATTTAAGCCTACGATATGAACCAGCATTGATTTTGGGATAGAAAAATTTTCCAGAAGCTAAGATTAAACACCTTTAAAATATAACAGTTAGCTGGCTAACCTGCAGAAATCCAGACCGGGCACCTCTTCTTCTTCTTCTTCTCACATACTTTCAGGCTGCTTGGGCATGTGGTAAATCAACATTGACCAACAGAGTCTGCTTCATCATCGGAAAAGATTGCTTTTCTTGTGTGTAATTACGGGCTGCCGTTTAGTTCACGTCGCCTGCCGCGTGCTGACGCCCGGAGGGCGTACGCTGATGCTACTTCGCTTCCGAACCTGTTATGCGGCTGCAAATGTAGAACTCCTCTTGAACTATCGCAGCTCTTTCCCAGGACTGTAATTGGCGGTGGGTAACGCGAGCTCCACTTCTCAGGCACTGGGAATGCAGAACATATGCCTTGCAATCTGTCGTTCTCCTTCAGCAGTTACCTCAGATAAATCTACCCTCCCTCATCCTCCTCTCACCTCCTCCACCCGTCTCCTCCATTATTGAGCGTGGTGCATTTGGGGCCTTTTGGGCTCCAGCTCCCTCGCCGGGTTTGCTGCTCGCATCACTGAGTGAATTGAGTTACTTGCTTGAGCGAGGAGCCTGTCTGAGAATCACGTTGACAAAACTGCTATTAAAGGTGAAGATACCAACAGCACTCAGTTCCATCACTCGTGATACCTGTGCTTGGATGGGCAGATTCAGTATCAATCTGATATCAGTGTTATACAATGAATAAACCATATATTTCTGTGTGAGAGGAGGCTGAGGGCTCCGTGAATGGATTTGTTTAAATAAATATTATTATTATTGTGCTATTATTGTATTATTATTTTTTTTTTTTTTTTTTTTTTTTTTTTTTTTTTTGTTGATCATACACACCCCTCTTGAGGTCAACTTTATTCTGTTGTTATTTTCAATTAATTAAAATATTTAAACAGGATAAACCTGGGTTGGTTGAAAGAAGAGAGCAACAGAGGAGAGAAAAAAAGGAAGGAAGAAGAAAAGAAAGAAGAAAAGAAAAAAAGAAGTGCAGAAGGGAGAAAAAAAAAAAAAAGGAATTCTGCTTCCATACCTGCTGACAAAAATAGAACACAGGAGACACAACAGCAGAGAAATTGCAGCAACAACCAACATCTGCATTAATTGCAGTAAATACTAAATGTTACTGAGCAGCGCACATAAATATTACAGAATATATTTTGAAGGGACAGCAGATCAAGACAGTGTGTATCTGTGAGCACCTGTTTTTTCACCAATGTGGGTGCTTGTGTCCACACCTGTGTGTGTGAGCGCGCTTGAATTCATAAGGTTCCTCCATAGAAATGTTTAATAGTGCGTGTGGGGAACCCCAGTCCCGACCCGCCAGGCATGGAGCAGACACGGAGGGGACCCGGGACCCAGACCTCCGGAGGCCCCCAGGGCCGGGACCCCCAGGAGAAACACCACCGAGAAGTCTGAGGTACCCTCCCAGAAAAAGGCGGAGGAGAGCCCGGAGTGGTCATCCAGCAGTCGCAGCGCAGACGCCCCAGGGGGCCGCGGCGACAGGTCCGCAGGCTCCGCCGGCGGCCGCCCACCCCAGGGCAGTCCGGTCCCTGGGCCCGAAGATCCAAGAGCCCCCCACCCCCCTAGCCGGGGCCCAGCAGAGCCAGGAGGGCCAAGCCCCGCCAGGCGACCGCCGAGAGCAGGCCAGCACCCCCCCGAGCAACCGGCCCCAGAGCGAGGAACCGCCAACGCACCAGCGGCCAGGGGCACCCTCCACTGGCAGGGTGTGGTGGCAGGGCAGGGGAGCCTGAGATGTTGACTAAGGTGGAGTCTTAGGCCTGACCTGACATATGGACAAAGACCAACAGGCGCACCTAAACACAAACAAACGTTCCCTCCCTCACGCACACAAACAAATATACAGTCGTGCCACATGTAGACATACAAAAATCGACATGATACCCACACTCACACTCCCCATATATACTCTAAGCTCCTAGATCCGGACACCACTACCCCCTAGGGGGCAATCGGCGCCAGACCCTGGAGCTGTACCCCTTTCGCTCTGGCGTGGAGACCAGAAGGCCACCCCAGTCCCCGCAGCGGCGGCGATCACCACCAGCCCAGACCCCAACCGGACGGCCAGCTCGTCTTCGCAGCCCCCGGCCCTGGGCAGCGAACAGGGAACAAGGGTGTGAGACGACACCCTTATTATTATTATTAAACACTATTGTGTGATTTTGTGACGCTCCCTAACACTGCAGCACTAAAACCATCAGGAACAATGAGATCTCCAGTAAGACCTGAAACATTAGACAGTAGATTAGTGTGATTTGATGTGGAATCTTATGTCAATTTTACTGCAGTACCGCCAGTGTTGTGCAAGTTACTTGCAAAGTGTAATACACTATACATTACTTGTTACTGGTATTCAAATGTAATCCACTACCAAAATAACTGTGAAGATATAACTTGACATTCTAATATGAGAAAAAATATTGCAGATCATTCTCGAGGTTCAAGTGGCATGATGGCAGACCGTGTGAAACCTAATTTCTGCTGCTTTGGCTGATCACTCTCATCGCCCGTTTTCTCTCTCTTCTCAGTCAGCTGAGTGTCTGCATGGCAGCGCTCGAAGTGTTTTTTTCAAATTGCTAGTGCTATTTCTCGACGTCGATAGTTCTTTAGGGTTTGGGCAAAGACGGCACTTGACTAAAACATTCTTTTTGTCCTTATCCCTGACGGACTAAAAGTAACGAGCAAACGTCCACCTCGCAAAAGTACTGTCTTCTGCCATCTCACAGGAGAAGCAAGCCTTTTGTGATGCACTGTGCAAGGGGCTCAACTAACCACCAACAGGAAATACAACTCTCCCGCATTTTTTAAAAAATCACAGATGATTAATATGAGTTCTCGCGGTCTTGCTGTTTTTAAACAAATATATTTTTGGTTAAAAGCGCTTTGTAAGGCATGCATTACTGAACATGTACCGAGTAAAATATTACTGAAAATTGATAAGTAGTGTCTTACATTATTACGTTACAGCAAAAAGTAATCCATTAGTGTAACTCGTTACTTCCAACACTGAGTACCACTGCCCACACAGTACCTCATTTAGAATAACTCATTTAGTCATGAAAAGGAAGGCAGTCATGAGCAGGGATGCGTGTGGTTAAGATTGGTACTGCTGATCAGTCTGGTACTTTAATTGTATTCTTATTGCTATTTTTTAAGGTAAAAATCAAATGAACATTGCTTTACTTGACAAATCACTTTTAATATTCAACAAAGTGTTGCAACAGTAAACGGACAAGTCCTCCTCTCTCATGGAAGTTACAATATTACTAAAATCATTTAAATAAAATAAAAACATACCCAATCATTTTTTAATTATTATTTCTAACAACTTCTCAGTCCACAAAGAGTTTGAAGTGTTTTACAATATCACATCAAATAAAGAGCTGTGTCTCTGCTGCAGGCAGGCTGTACTTCTCATATATTTTAATGCCTATTAACGGATATCAAGTTAAGTAACATGTGATTATGTACGTGTTCTTTTATATGTCTTACAATCTATACAAACTTTCCACATAAACACACACAGATCGGGCAGCGACACCAGCGTCTGTGTGTGAGAGTTTCCCCGAGCATGGTGAGAGAACACTCTAGATTAACGTCTTAACCAGCAACGGAGCTGCTCAGATCAACTGGGAGAGATTACTATTATGTAGAAATAAAAAAATCCGATTTATTCATTTCTCCAGTACCAAAAGCAGTACCGTTAATGTCAGAGCTTATCCATACACCGGTCTTTAAACAGTTAGTCCCTGGGCCCATCTTGTACTGGGTTTCGGTACCCCTTCCTAGTCATGATCAAGCTTTAAATCAGCTTTACTAAAGTACCGCTGCCCATACAGTACCAAGTGCACAAAACTAGACAAGCGTAGTGTTAAGATTGGCCCATTGTTACATCATTCCACATCCAGCTGTTTGAGACATTGTCGGACGTACATCAAAAAATTAAAGACATGAAAGGTGCAGGAGTTTTGGGGGTAAGAGTTTGTAATGGAGGCATCATGGAGTCAAAGTTGTTGTTGTTATAAAATACAAGTAAGTTTCTGAAACCTTCAGATATGAATTGCCTGGCAAGTTGCAGTAGAAGGGCCCTGACTGCTTTGATTGCATTGACCTTAAAAATCCCGCAATTCAAAGTGTTTTCTTGAGCAATTCAAAAGCCTGCAGCTGGTGCTGGAAATAAAGAAATATTTGCTTGTTTGCTTGTTTGTTTGTTGTTTGCCAGTATTGAACCCATAGACATTTTATGGTTCATGGCTGTGGATCAAGTTTTATTGACCGCTGCCACTTTGCGATTCAGGTGCCAAGAGTGTTATGTGGTGGAGCTTTAAAGGGGCACTCTACTGAAAACAAGCTTTCCTCACAACAACTCTTTAGCATACTTGGGCACAGTGCCTTGTTACAGGAGTAGTGTGTGAGTTTTTAGTTATATTGATTAAAATGAGAAAAAATAATTTAAAATATATCTCAAGATTCAAAATTCTTTATTTGTGCACTTTCTTTATTATACAAGTAGTGAATGCACCATAAGACTAGACAAATCTGAAACAAAATTTAAGCAGAATGAGTTAAACTATAAGAAACAAAATCTAAAAGAAAAAATATATATTCAAATTAGAAACATGTTCAAATGAAATATGTTCCTAAAATAGACGGTTATACTTTTAACAGTTACTGTACATGCAACATCATTGCCTTTTATTCAGAAACTGGCAAAAATAAAGAGGACATGATGGCAACAAAACAATTACAGTTCGACATAAAACACACAGCACGCCAACAGAGGGTAACATGACGGACTGACAGACACACAGGGGATGAACTACACTAATTTAGGGAGGCTGAAAGCTAGGAACAGGTGTGCAGATTAAAGCTAACTGATTAAACAAACAGGAATATTAAACAGATAATGGGAGCCTGAATTACTAAACCAATAGATAAACAGAATTGGGGCACATTTCTCAAAAGCATAGTTGCTAACGTATTGTAACAGACTATGATAGTTGCTAACGTACCCTATGTTAGGAAACAAGCAATACTCAAACAACGGGACAAATGAACACACAGTAGCGTCAATTAGGGCTGTTTAAATAAATAGAGACAGGTGAAACAGAGTTAGGGTTACAATTAGGGTTGGGTGACCAATGGGAACAAGTGGACGGCCAGACAGAGGAGATGACTGACAGATCAACAAGACCAATGCAAGACGAGTGTTATTAGTGGCCTCCAATGACCGCTTGAGGCACTGACCATTGGGGAACCGTGACAACACGTGCATATAAAAGTAAAGTGAGTGATTATTTGTCATTGTGAACACACCACAGCACAGCACTACACTGCACTACAAATAAATGTGCTCTGCATTTGACCCATCCATGAAGGAGCAGTGGGCAGCTAACGAGGGCAGTGCCTGGGGAGCAGCGCTTGGGGTGCCTTGCTCATGAGTACCTCAGTGATACCTTTACCAGTCCGGGACTCGAACCGGCAACCTTCTGATCATGGGGCAAACTCCTTAACCATTGCATTAACTGCCCCAAAGTTTGTCACTTTTCTAACCAAGAAAGTGGGAGTCTGGACAAGTGAAGACAATGACACACATTAAACTGTTTATTCAAACTAAACAGACAAACAGTACGCCTAACTTTGAACTGAACAAGAAATGAACCTGAAGAGGAGAGCAGGGTCAGGTGAAGCACATGAGAATCATCAGCAAAAAGAGGACAGGTTTTGACAATTAAACGAATCATTTGTTTTCTGCACTCAGACAGGGCCTGTGGATGCTTTAGGAAAATGCTTTGTATTATTGGATTTCAAGGTCAATGTAATGAAAGTGGAGCTGCATCTCTCACGCTGCTTCTCTGCCCAATTCTCTGTCCATAAATGTGTTTCTACACTATAAAGGAAGGCTTTTTCCCTGGCCTTATTTTTTTGTGGGGGAAAATTTATTTCCATCTTCAGATGCAGAATGAAAGGCCACAAATTATTCATCACTTCACAGGTAAACAAAGTTACTGTCAGACGTCGTTCAAACTTGAACAATTTATCTGCCGTTCTATGACTTCCCGCATTACGTAAATAACACAGTCAAACCCAGACATTCAATAATGCAGGCGCTACACTTTCCTTTCAATTATTAATTCCAATTGAGTGACAAGGATGGTACAAGGTGTGACTGAGATCTTGAAAGATTAATTTTCCCTGTTGGTTTTGTGTGGAGCAAAAATGTCCTATGACATATATGACTGCCTTTAAGAGACTTGCTGCATTTTTCCTTATCAAAGAAAATGCTTAGATGTACTATAAAAAGTGATCTATAATATCTATACTAATGATAACTAATTTTACATGTAAAATACACATTTCTACAATACATGTAATGCATATCTTTTTCTTGCAGAGACAGTGCTGCGTAGATTTGATTCTTCCCTTATTGAGATTTTGTCATTTTGGATGTGTTACAAGAGCTAACCATTTCTACACAAATATGAAGATTACAATGAACAAATTTGTGGAAACACACAAAACAAGTTTAGTAGTTAATAGTACAACATCTGTTAAATGTGATAAACACAAGGGGCCGGTTTCCCACACAACGATTAAGCCTAAGCCTAGAATATATTTGAATTTCAGTGGTGAATCTCCATTGTATCTGCAATTTAGTCTAAGACTAGCTTTAATCCATGTTCAAGAAATCAACCCAAATTTGTTACATTTGTTCTAGTAAAGAAATGAGTGAAGTATGGACACAAGCATGACTTAGCTCAGTGGTCACCAGCCTTTTCAAGCCCAAGATCCCTGACCTTGGTCCTGGTGGAAGACAAGATCTACCTATTGAAGCACTGACAGCAAAAACAGAAGAAAAAAAATCTATCTTGTCAAATTGAGATGGTATTTGTTTTTGTAATTTACCATTTATTTTTTTGTAGCACTCTGATCCACATTGATTATAATAAGCCATATAAATAATAAACATTTGGGCCAATTTCCCAGTCGCGGATTAAGCCAAGTCCTAGACTAGCTTTGAGTTTGAATGGTAAATCTTCATTGATACTACAACTTAGTCCAAGACTGTGCTTAATCCATGAGCAAGAAACCAGCCGATAAAGTATAAAGTGTTTTGTACATTACTAATTCATTTTACATATAATATGTAACCCTCCAGTCACAAAACCGTCGCTTGTCGCAACGGAGGTTTCCGAGAAAAACGACCGTTTATGTTGCGAGGAGTAAAATTTTGGATTTTTTGTTTTTAGTGTTTTGAAACAGTGGAAGGTCTATACTGCACTGTTGTGAATAAATTGCACTGAAAAACTTCCCCTTTCCATCCTAAAAACGTGACTTTCTTGAGGTGAGGAATTCAATTCCAGCAGAATGTTAAAAGTTTCGCTTTTGCCCGCGCTACTTCAATATTTACAAATCCACTCGTTGACTAGCGAGTCTCCCGAGTTCAGCTAACCTAACGCAGGTAGCCTATCCATGTAAATACAAACACAGCTGCGACCGCACCAAGCGTCTGTGAGTGCTACGGCGATAGTCAACTTCAAAGGCAGATTTCTCCGTTTCTCACTTGGCGTGACAGGAGAAACCCGACTACTTTGAATGTTGATATCTCAGTCATATGTCGTCCCATTCATTCCATATAGGTATCGTTTTGAAGCTTGATTTATGCACTTTCATGAAAACATAATAACTCAATTTTGAAAATTTGTGACAAGCGACTGGTTTTGCCGTGGAGGGTCACATATTACATTATTTTTGGTAATCAATTAATTTAAGCAGTCACTTCTGAGAAGCCACTTTGGAGCTGAAAGAATTCCCATCACTAATATCTGCAGCAAGAACACTTCTCATTGGTCAATTTAAAGCATTTTTCTGTAATCTCATTGGTCACTTTCACCCTACTATGAAAATGCAGCAAGTGGTCCAATAGAGAGGGAGGCGCTGGCAAAAAACAAAGTTAATCAGGTGAGACTGAATATATTTTTCTTTTTAATCTAATGTGAACGTCTCAAAGATTTACCGGTGAGTCACGATTGATGTGTTGGTGATTTCTAATTTAGTTGATAAATCATTGTTACATTAGGAGTAAATAATTTTTTTTGTTTGTTTTGTAAGGGATATTCTTGCAGAAATATTCTTAATATATAACTGGCAGAATTATTGATATTGATCAGAATATGATGTTGCAATTGACAAAACGTATACATTGTTGTGTATCAGGCAGTAAAAATGAGGTGATGGTGTGTAGTGGTAGGATTCTCAGACCAAAAGGTTGTCGGTTCAAATTCATCTTTATCCTGCCTCCAGCACTACCACTGCTGAGTCTCTGAGCAAGACCCTTAATCCACATGGCTTGGAGGGAGGGTGTTCCTGTAATTAGTACATGTTAAAAAAGATACAAAGTAAATCAAGGTGGGTGATTAGTTCCCACTGTGTGCAACACAGCACAGCACACAGTGCACCACAATCAAATTTGACCTCCGTGAAGCACCTTGCTCGTGAGAACCTCAGTAGTTCCTTTATCAGTTCAGGTTTTGAACTGATGACCCTCTGATTACGGGGCCAACTCCCTAACCGTTACACTACCAACTGCCCCAAAAGTTTAATATGTCGAGTGAGTCTGAGCAGTGCTTACTAGAAAGGTACAGAATTTGTCATTTTGCCAAAACACATCCATCCCACTCCATTCATCCATTCAGATGCCCTGCCTGAGGCGACTTGCCTACTGGCATGCAGCGTTGTCAAGCACGGCAGCATTCTGTGGAGATTTTAATAGGCTGTGTGGTGGACATAGGCAGGGCAGTGTGACCAGTTAATAAAGGCCAATTTGGGAGCGTTTTTCGAGTTCAGGCTTCAAGTAACTTTATATTGCTTTTTCAGAGAACTAAATAAGAACTTGAAACAAAAGTAGACAGGATTACTGCAGTGAGCTGTACGACGGGGCCACAGGGCCGACTCGCGTGAAAGCTGCTTCCAACGAGTAAACTAACAAATGATGCAACAACTGGATCTCCAAAGCTGACAGGGAAAATCAATGAGCTGTTGAATCTTCAACTTAAAACAAAGTGAAGGAAAGGGTCAAGGTAAATAAACAAGATTGTGCATGAAGCTGTCAGCCTCATTAAGAATTCAGCTCATGAATTTACTGCACTGGGCAAATGCTTTTATCCAGACCATTCCATAATTTTAGGTAGTGTTTCTCTGGAATAATTTGGGATTAAGGGTCTTGCTCAGGGATCATGTGGTGGTAGTTCTGGCTGTAGGATTCAAATTGATTCGAATCTACAACATTCTGGTACTTTCAATTGAATTCAATTCCATTTTTTGTATTGACTTTTATACAGTTCTTTCATAAAGCAGACTCTCCAGGATCTCACAATCTCGCTATCACAACTATTAATGCAAATTCAGACAATCCACACAAATTCATTACTACCGTGCAAGTTTGATCAATTACCACAACTCTTTTACCACAATTTTTGACCAATCGTTATGGTGCGGCTGATACGCAGGCGAGAGGACGCACTTGAAAGTTGAACAGAAACAGTTTATTTGGAGGAGGCAGTGGAACAAAAATGGCAGGGAAAAATCAGGACTAATCACACAAGACAGGAGCAAAGTAATAAAAGAAAGATGAGGCCTGTGCTCCCAGTCTAAAGCAGCAGGTAATGGGGAAAACCTCCATGAGTAAACCAAAAGAGCGATGTCCTGACGTCCCACGAGGTGAAACTGAGATGATCCAAACCCTGTAAATGCACAGCAGTCTGACTGGAGGGAGGATTACTGGGAGTCACGAGCCTGGGGAAAAACACAGGAGACGTAGGTGAACCATGAGAACAAAAACCAAAATGAAACAAAGTCCGAAAATATCCACACGGAAACGCCGACGAGCAAACGAAAATAAGAAGCCACCGTCAATCCAACCAACATGTAATCCAGAGGGTGATGGACACAGGGAAGACTCGGGCCGGCCAGTTTAAATAACCCAACTAATAAACCAAATCAGTACACGACCCAATCCCAAAACCGAAAGTAATAAGCGCCAGCTGAACAGAACAATGAGTAAGGGAGTGCTCTAAACAGATCCTAACCTGCTAGGTAGGAAGCACAAAGTGAGACAACAAACAGGGAAGCAGGAGTGTGTTCTAAACGGGGCGTGAACTACTCACAAAGGCACGAAGTGAAGACATCGAGAACCCGGAAGTGAGGAGCGAACTAGCAGGGAAAGCTAATTTAACCAAAGACACAGGAGGAGTAACAGACACAGTAGGAATGGCACCTAAAGTGAGCCCAGAGGACAGAACAAATACCCCTAGGTCAGAACTCTGGCGATCATGGGCGTGGCACGGCCTATGAGGGAGGTACAAACTCCACGCAAAAAGAAATCAAACCCAGGAGACAGAGCTAACTGCCACACCACCCTCTATTTCACAACATTATTGGTTTATGTTTTCTGTATATTTAATGTATATTTATATTTTTTAGTTTACATTTACATTTATCTTTACAACATTTCCTAATTTCAGGGACAGTCTCTCAGGAGCAACTTGGGGTTAAGGGTTATGCTCAGGGACCCAGCGGAGGTAGTCCTGGAGGTAGGATTTGGACCCACAATCTCTTGGTTCAGAGGTGAGTGTTCTAACCACTAGACCACCTTTCTTGTAAAGTTTCTTAAACCTTGTCTGTTAATTTCTAATTTCCAATTTGCATAGTCTTGGGAATGATCACGATACACTTCACTACATGTTGTACTTGTGTATATATGTAAAAAATAAAGAATCTTGAACTATTGGTTCCCTGATCGAGACCCTTAACCATAAGATGCGCAATAGAGTCTGTATCTGTAATTAGGGACTGGAAGTCGTTCTGGATAAGATCATGAATGTGGCAAATGTCAGTGCAGCTGTGTATACTGTAGAATCCAACTCATCTGAACCATTCCACCACCACCTCTAATACCAAAAGTTTCCCTGCCTTTGTCCTCTAACACTTTGTGAAATTGAACAGAACACCAATTAAATGGGATATTTCACAGTTCAGCTTAGAACCTGGTGCTAGCACCACAAATCTCTCTTCTCCCTTGTTCTCAGATCACAAACAAACTGAGCTACCTATTTGCTTTTCTCGAGATCAAAGAGGCTTTCACATGCAAATCTCCAACAGGTACTAGGCCCGGCCTATTAACCCAAAAAACCTGCCCAACTATAAATGTGGTATTACATTAATGCCGGCTCGGGGAAATGTGTGCGCAGCCTGGAGCTGTGATTGTATTTTCCAGAATGCAACGGAGAATTTCAGCAGTGCTTATTTCTAAAAAAAGAAGGTGTATATGATCTAAAGCATTTCGTTATTTGATACCGGAGCACTGCTTCTTTTCGGCTCAGAAGAAATCTTTGCGTCTGCTCGCCATAAAAGAGGCTTTTTTGCTGCCTGTTGTATTATCTTCATTGCCATGTATCAGTAATGCTCGCTGCTTATTGCCGTGCCGCTACAGGGCTCCCTCCTCCCTTCCTCTCTCACTCTTTCCTTCTCTCCCCCTCTCTGGCCTTTGGCGCTCTCCATATTCCTGCTGTTCTGCCATTAGGTGCTTAACAGTGCGTTGTGCTGCGACTGTTGCTTCTCGCCCCCAGTTTGCTCGTCGTCCTTCAGCTCCCCTGGTAAAAACCCCATTCGCCAGTTCTCCCATTACACCTCCTCACAGCTCGCTAAACTCCAGCGCCGCAGGACACAGCTAGCCTCCCTCACCGCGGCTCTACAACAGTCACGTAATCACACACATTTTTCACGAGGTGATACGTTTTTGTGCTTGTTGGGCCAGGACACGATTCATTTTTGATTCTGTGAAAAGACAGCACACTTATTAAATGACATCTTTGATTCTGCAGTGTTTTAAACTGACAAAATGTAGGTTCAGGGACATTCGGTATTATAAATTGATTTGACGGTTAGGGCTACTAGGGCTGGGTTCAAAAAATCGATTCACCGATTAATATCGTTTCTTGTTCAAAAAAATACAATATCGATTCAAAAATTCGCGGATCGATCTTTTCCTGCGGCCATAGATAGTATGCACTACTTCTCGCAACCGCACAAGGAGAGCTATAAAAACGTGAGACCGGCAAAACCGAAACCAAATAGAGCCATGGCTGAAGCTGCTCCGCTCAAATCACCGTCTGGCCTAATTTTATAACCAAGCAAAACTAGTATTGACGCAAAGAAATCTCTAAATAAATCGATATCGAATCGAATCGAGAATTGAATCAGATCATGACCTTGTGAATCGGAATCGAATCGATTCAGGAAATCAGCAACGATACCCAGCCCTAAGGGCTACATTGATTTAGCTGATCTACCATGCTACAAAGTTGCATGAAAAACAGACATGAATCACAAAGCACTGTTGTACGTTGCTCTGGATGAGATTGTCTGCTAAATGCTGTAAATATACATGTAAGACATCTAACTAACTAACATGCAAACAAACATGTCACAGAGTTGCTAATCTTAAAGTGAAAGAAAGTAACTGATTATTGTGATTGTGAACACAGCACAGCACACAGTGCAGCTCAACGAAAGGTGAGCTCTGCATTTGACCCATCTGTAAGGGAGCAGTGGGCAGCTAACAAAGGCAGTGCCCAGATAGCAGTGCTCGGGGATGGTGTCTTGCTCATGAGTGCCTCAGTAATAACTTGACCAGTCCTAGGATTTGAACCAGTGACCTTCCAAATGCCGGGTGAACACCTTAACCATTACTCTACCAAATGCAAATTATCTACGTTGTTAGCGTAACGGTTAGAGAGTTAATACCATGATCAAAAAGGTCACACTTCAAGTAAAGTACCACTGAGGTAATCATGAGCAAGGTACCGTCCGCAGGTGCTGTGCTGTGTTGAGGTATGTTCACAATGACAATGAATCACTCACTTAAAAAATCATGAAGTAATTAAAGGAGTCTAAGGACACACAGCTTGTATAATAGAGGGAAATGACAGACGAGCCGGACACAAGACAGGACAGTGGTACCCTCCAGTGTTTTTTTGCCATGACACTATGTCTTTTGTATAATGTTACTGCATGAATACTAAAAGAGCAGAAAGAGCATGTTCATTACTGAACCTCATGATTAGGGTTTGAGGTTTAAGAGTCTAGTGGCGTTTACTATCTACATGGAATGTCCCCAAAAGCAGAGTAAAGTAAATGTGTGTGTGTTACTTACCAAATCCACTGATACAGAAGTGTTGATGATGATGATGATGATGATGATGATGATGATGATAACTACACTCATCATCCTCTACATGAGGCACCCCCAAAACTAGAGTGAAGTGAACGTGTCGAATTGTGCAAATGTGAGCGCTTGTGTGTGTGTTCATTTTTGTGTTGTGATCGTCGCTGTGCTTCCCAGCATTCCAGCAGGGGCATCACTTTAAATCAGTGTGTCCCACTGCTGCTGCTTTGGGCCAGGGAGAGAGCAGCGTCATTACAGCCGAGAAAAAGACACGATCGATAAGCCTCCTCGGAGGAATTCACTTTCAGCCTGGATGGACTCCATCTGTAGATTTTTCCACAAATTATCTGAATAAAGGCCCCATGTCTGAGGGAAGAACCGCGCCCTCAGTTGATCCCACGCGACGGGCCCCTGCACCGCCGCCATCAAACATACACTGATTACTCAGAAAGAGCTTTACAGCACAGTGCCATTTAGGCTCTCACATGAATATAGATGAAGGAAATGTGGAGTTTATACTGGAATTAAATGGAGAAATTGTTTTTGATTCTGATTGATTCTTACAGTGCTTTTTTATGCTCTAAAAGCAGAAGCTGAGTTTTCTGCATCTCATAATCAGCTAGACATCTAAGAAAGCTGTTTAGGAAGAGAGTCATTCCTCGAGCAACGCTGCTGCAGCAAGAAAAGTGGCACTCAACTGCAGCATGATCCTACCAGCCTGCCTTCGCCCAGAGACCCTCACACCCTCGTGCTCAGATAAAGAAGCACTTTATCAACTCAATCCAATTAAAAAAGTGTGAAATCACAAGCAACCTGATCAGGGATTCTTATCATTTGTGTGTGTGTGGATGAGAGATTAGAGCTGAGTTCTGACTCAGGAATGCAGAGGAAGTCGGAGTTAAGAGCTGCTGTCTGTCAGCTGGAGATTTAATTTAAAAAGGTAAAGTAAAGATTGATAGCCACAATGAACATGTTTATTGAACTGCCATGACGGAGAGTGTTGGATTTAAAAGGAAGTGGAATTATGTGATATTCTTTGATCTTCAGGTGGAGGAGAGATCTGGAGGATTCAGTAGAGCTCCATTATGGTTTGTCTAGATTCTCAGTGGACTTTCTTGAAGATGTGTCACTGTAAAACAGCTTTTTCATTCCAAAAATCTGACCAGCTAACAGTCGGTTAATATATATATTTCCTGTGTGATGTTACTTCCAGTGCGTGTCATCAACAGCAATAGGTTATAGGGTGCATACAGGTGGAACAGGTAGTCAGTGAGGTGAAAATGAGCAATTATTTGTCATTGTGAACACAGCACAGCTCACAGTGCACCACAACAAGATGTGAACCTCTTGATCCATCTGTGAAGAAGCAGTGGGCAGTTAACATGGGTAGCACCCAGGGGGCAGTGCTTGGAGATGATACCTTGCCAATGAGAACCTCAGTGGTACACTTACCATTCCTTTTGATCACAGGCAAACACCGCTGGTTTGAGAGAGGAGTAAAAGTGGACACCCAAGTCCCACTGGAACCACCATCGCTGAACAGAGGTGAAGGCTTAAGACACTAATTACAAGCCACCTACATATTGAGATCCTTTGTGATGGGAATCCACATGGAAATGGTTCACACTTTGGCTCAGATGAAACCAACCACTCACACCTTGATTCACACCTTGTCCTGTATAACCCTAACGACCCGTTGAACAGTAGGGTGAGTCAACCACCATTTTCAAGGTGACAACCCAAGTCATAACCATCTTCCAAAATCAGTTTTTATCTCTTTGAGGATCTGGAGGGGGGTGAGACCTCTCCAGTACCCCCTGTAATTCAAACCATGAATGTTACTGCAAGCTTCATATAGTATTAGAAGATAATGAATATGTTGAGGGTGAGAGTGAACTCTTTGCACTGCTCCCCTGTGAAGATTAGACAGGAATAAATCCGGAGCTTGGGTCAGCACATCTACAAGAACCTCCAACTGTGAGCAACTTAAGAGGCTGAACTACAGGAGCTCCAACATTTACATTTACATTTGCATTTACATTTACATCAGATGCTCTTATCCAGAGTGATTCCATGTGCTAATTACAGTGACAATCTCATTGCAGAAACTTGGGATTAAGGGCCTTGTTCAGGGGCCCAACAGTGGTTCCTGGGATTCAAACCATCAAATTTCTATGACTCTTGGAATCAATAAGCTCATTCCTTTGTATGTATGTGCAAATATTATGTTTGGGGCAGTTCGTAGAGTTGTTGTGTGGGTGCTCAGCCACAACTACACAATGCCCTCCTGGTGACCCCAGTTTGTTTATCTGTTCATAAGGGTCTGAATTGCTCTTTGTCTGGTCCCTTACCTAGTACCAGTTTGCTTTGGGAGATCTTACCATGCTGTGACCTTACCATCTTACCATAGTGTAGTGGTTATCAAGTCTGCTTTACACACAGAAGTTCCTGGGTTTGAGTCCCAGTGCAACCAGATGTTTGAAAAGCAGTGGTCTACTGTTTAGGCTGCTCACATCTGTATGTCATGGGTTCTAATCCAAGACATCATGGGTTCTAATCCTATGTCCAGCACTATGACCACTGGGTCCCTGAGTGATACCTTTAACCCCAAGATGCTGCAGGGAGACTGTATAAGAGCATCTGCTAAATGTCATAAATGTAAATGCAAATGTACCAGTGGCTTCTGCCCCCGAAAAGTTGGTGTGTCCTCTGGGGCATGCAATCAGAAGGTTCCCCTATTGCATCAATGTGAAGGACCACTTTTGGTTCTATTATTTTTCTATATTTTTAAGAGTGAAGCGCAGACTCAGGACACCCTCGAGAGATTACATCTTCCTGCTGGACCTGCTGAACTGGGAATGCCTCAGCCTCACGCCAGAGGAGCCAGAGAACGATGGCTCGAGACAGGGAGGTCTAGACATCCTTGCTAGGGCTACTGCCCCTGTGACACCGACCCAGATGCAAATGAATGATTTCAATTTTACATTTTCCCTTGGCTCCAATCATTTTTTAATAATAATGGTGATGCTACTAATATGCTGTCACAGAAGATACATGTTAAGAGTCCAGTGCATTTAGCAGTGTAGCTAAGATACTGCTGTGTTCATTTTAGAGTTTATTTCCTAAATCATGCATGGTTTGAGGTTGTGTTTCACCTTTTTCTGCTAGGAGTGATACGTGTGTAAAAGTGAGTAACCAGAATTGAGCAATATTGCACGTGTTGAGCAGAGTATTGGCTGTCGCTGCATATTGATGAGTTTCCTGCAGCGTAGCACAGCGTGGAGGAGCTGAGCTGTAGCACGTTATATTTAGCATGAAACAGGAGAGTTAAAGGCTATCTTCATTCCTCTGCCTGCTAAAAGCTGTAGATATGAAGACCTAATTGCCCGAAGCTCCTACTCACACATTACACACACACACACACACACACACTTTTTAAAGGCACACACTTCCCAAAGACGCCAACATGATTAAGAATTGAAATTGAAACCGTTAGCTCTCTCTTTATAAACCAGTTAATCTGTATGTCATTCTTCAGGGTAGCCTTAGCTTTTATCCATTGCTGCTTAACTTATGTTAACTTCTTTAGCTATTTACACCATTAGCTCTCGTTCACTGCTAGCCACATTAGCCTCTTTGGGTATTACCTTTATCCACTGTTAGCCAAAAAAGGTTTTCTGCATAGGCTAATATTTATACCATTAGTTCTTATTCATTTGTAGTTAAATAATATTAATAGGTTAAATAATTTTACTGTGCTATCTTGCTGTTTAAAAAGAACACAGTTACTGGAAAAGTTAGATCATTTTAAAAGTAGCTTTGCTCTTAATAAGAAAGAGCAAAGCGTAAGGGGCAGTTGGTGGCTTAATGGTAGGGTGTTTGCCCTGTGATCAAAGGTTGCAGGTTCGAATCCAGAGCAGGCAAAGTTGACACTGAGGTACATATGAGCAAGGTACCATCCCCAGGTGGTTGTTAGCTGCTCTTTCACAGATGGGTTAAATACAGAGGTCACATTTGGTTGTGATGCACTGTGTGCTGTGCTGTGGTGTAACCACAATGACAAATAATCACTCACTTTCAAGAACTCATATATCATTTGTTATTTCATTTTTCAAATTAAAACCAAAAACTGAAACAAAACATATTCCAAAACCAAAATAAAATAATGAATAATAAGTGATTTCAGATTTTGCATGTTATACAATAATAATATATTATATTATATACTTATATTTCATTTAGCCTTTTTATTGGTTGCAAATTGCATAATCCAGAAATGTCTTCTGCCTGTAACTCTCACACATTTGCTTTTGATTAAACAAGTAAAAAAAAAAAGTGTATTTTTTCCATTTTTCTATGAGGTGTGCGCTGTATACAGTGTTTATCTGCATCATCATTTATAGCTTTAGTTAACAATGCGAGCCTGTGTGTAGGTTTGTGTTGTTCTCGCTGTACTGTTATAAATGAAACGGACAACATGTTTCACTCATCAGTGTCCTATGTTCTGAGGGGAAACACTTACAGGAGGAGCCGAAACATTATAAAAGTAGCTTCACTACTAATAAGCTGCTGAAAAAAGTGTCTATTTTACTTATTTTAGTCAGATATCACCCAACACCACAAATACTGTATGTGCAGGGTGAGAGAAAGATGCTCCTTCACACGCCAGTGAAATGTTCGTGGACTGCAGTGATTTCTGACTGGCACTTAATGAGCGGAATGTCAGCATGGCGATCCCAGTCACCTCGGGCTACAACATCGCAACTCGCATCATGAATCTAAACTAATGAAATTGCAAATGGCTTGGTGAAAACATCAGCATTATTGATTTCTCTTACGCCCTGCGCTTCGCTTTATGTTGGCAATCAACCATAACGGCATACAATATTCAGGCGCCATAATGTGACGCGGCGCTACGCTACATGCCAGTGCTCGATCCGTCTCCCAGTGACATGCTCAACGCTGCGGCACCACAGTGCTCAGATGCAGAGTACAATGAGTTATTAAATGAATTAAAGTGAGTCGTTATTTGTAATTGTGAATACATAACACAGTGCACCACAACCAAATGTGACCGCTGCATTTGACCCATCTGGAAAGCAGTAGTGGGCACCTTTTTCCTGCGCTCCCCGGTCGGTTTGGCGGTCGTGTTAGGATGTTACCTGGACGATACTGCAACAATGACAACAAGGGGTTGTGTATTTATCCAGGTGAGGTTTGGAAACTTATTTCAACACACCTTTGTCTGTGTAGCGTTCATGTGCACCAGTGTCACATGACAGCAGTTTAAACTCTTTAATGGTCATTTTTACACTGGCCTCAAAATTATGTCCAAATTTTCCAAACACTTTAGACTGTCAGTTTTACCAACACACCTGAACACATCAGCCAACTTTTTAGGTAAAATTCCCCAAAACCACCAAAACACTTCAGAGTTTGTATTTTATAAATTGTGTGTAATTATTTGTCATTGTGAATACAGCACAGCATGTGACCCATTGACATCTTTTAAGCAACACACAGGAAGCAGTGCCTGGGGACAATACATTGCGGGACAGAGGAAAATGACTGACATACCAGATGAGACAGATACTAGAAAGTTCAGGGGTGTCCTCTGGTGGCCAGTTGGGGTACAGTCATGAAAAAATGCAGATTTTTTGGCAGCACCTGGTGAGCTGCAGAACCTCAGTGGTACCTTTACCACTCAATGACGTGATCTGGAAACCTTTGTTGTGCAGAATATTGCTGGAGGTAAATATTAACTGAAAAAAGGTTATCGATGAATTTTTGAGTTTCATTCATTCATTCATTTATTTGTTCATTATCTAAACCGCTTAATCCCTATCAGGGTCACAATGACTGGAACTTATCCCAGGACTATGGGTCAACCTACAGCACATGCTTTTGGAGTGTGGGAGGAAACCGGAGCACCAGAGAAAACCCACAGCTGACCCAGGGACTGAACCCACCACTATGCCACTCCGCTTGGGATTATCAGTAAAAGCATTCTGTGAGAAAGCAAAAAAAGGTCATCACAGGTCAGATGAGTTAGTTTATGGATGTGGTGAATGTGTGACAAAGTGAATATGGTATTTAGATGTGTGTGAAAATAACCAAAAATCATTGAAAAAAACATCTTTAAGTTTGCTTCAGTATGTGAACGTTGAACGTGTTGAACACTAGTTTTGTGTGTGTGTGTGTGTGTGTGTTGTATGTGGTTTTGAGGATGCGGTGTGTGATCATGGTCCAGTCATCTCTCTGTGCTGCTGTGTGTGTCCTGAGAGGTTTGGATGTGGTAAAGTCGGTCAGCTCTCATCACGTACGCACACACACACACACACACACACACACACACAACTGTCGTTCAGTAACACAGTTACAGAGGCAAACCAGCTGAGCCTACTGGACTACAGTACACACACTCTCCATCCCTTTCCCTCTCTGTCATCCCTTTTTCTCTAACCCTCTGCCTTTATTCCACCTTCTCTCATTTCTATGTCTTTATCTCTCTGTCTCCACCTCTGCCTCTTTCTCTTTTCTCTCACTATCTCTCTCCCCTCTCTCTTCACCTCCCTCTCTCCTTTCTCCTTCTCTCATGGTTCCTCTCTCTCAGTCTCTGCCCTTATTCCTCCTATATCCTTTCTCTCTTTATCTACATCAGGGCACACATTACTGTGCAAGTTGAGGTAGTTGGTAGTGCATCGGTTAGGGCCCTGTGATAAGAATGTTGCTGGTTCGAATCCCGAACTGATAAAGGTACCACTCATCAGCAAGGTCCGTCCCCAAGCACTGCTTCCCAGGCGCTGCCCACGGCTCCTTCATGGATGGGTCAAATGTACAGATCACATTTGGTTGTGGTGCACTGTGTGCTGTGGTGTGTTCACAATCACACATAATGACTCACTCACTTACAATGTACCTACTACACTATGTTAAATGTAAAATTCCCTTATTTTACTGTTGTGTTGCAGAACTTCATGACATTAGCTATTGATTTTGTTATTCTGATCACCTCGGCCCTCGGCTGCTTGCGGCTCATCTCAAAATGCATGAGTTGCAGTAAACTGGCGAGTGTCTGGAAGGAAACAAATGTAGATGGTTATTAGCGAGGGCGTGCAGTACGGCAGCGAGGACAGGTTGCAGGTTGTAGTTTGTAGTTTGGAAAGCGATGGGGAGCAGAAGCGGAAGCGATCAGCCGAGCGTTGTTGCAGAGGCACGGCTCACCAGAGGGGCCATATTAAAATGAAAAAATTGACTCCATCTGGGCTGAATTTGCATTGTAAATTCACTTTGTTGTAACACAGAAGCACATCTCGGTGCCCACTACGAGGAAACACTTTCCCAAACTAACACCTCTATCCCTTCCCTCTCTCCCGCCGCTGCTCCCCATCACGCCCGCTTGCTGGGTGGGAATTTCTGTTACTTATTTATTACATTTTTTCTCAGAGCAAAAAAATGTCCTGTGCTTTTTCTTCTTCCCACCCAGATAAAAGTTAATTGAATTGGATCCTAATCTCTTTTGAGATGTGTCAGGAGGAAAATAAAAAAATAAGAAACTATTAGTGTGGGCTCCAGAAATCCCCTATCTCCCCTTTCTCTGGCCCTCCGGGAATCTGGCGCAATCTCCAGGCTGTTTTTTGGCGATTAGGTCTTTGGTGTTCTCGGCTGAATGCCTCTTTTATCATCAGCGCTGGGCTTTTTTCTCGGCCCGGCTCGGCTCGGCTCGGCTCGGGTTCGTCTCGGCTCCACCTGGAGGGGCTGACATTGAGCCAGACTCAACAGATGACCCGAACAATCGCTGCAACACCTGAAAATGAAATCGTCTCCCCAGGGCTCCCGGCGGCACTCTGCCTTCCTCTGTCTTTGTGCAGGAAAAAGGCACGGCAGGGAGACGGCGACTGTGATGGGAGAGTAAGAATTCTGCTCTTCTGCTGTGTGTGTGTGTGTGTGTTTATGACGCATATTTTGTATATGAAGCGTAACAAAAGAAGGGACCACTCCATATTTTAAACAGATTTTCTCTATCTACAGCAGACACTATATCTTCAGTATTTGCTGAATTTCAGCACCAGCACTCATCCTCCTCTTCTCTAAATTTCTCTCTCTTTCACAATCTCTTCTTCTTTTTCTCTCTTTCCTTTCCTTTCTCCCTCTCTCTCCTCTCTCTGTACGTGTTTTATTTACTGTCTTTTGTATATGAAATTAAACATTGCAATTAAATTAAGAAATCACTGCATATTTTAAATGATTTTATCTATCTATCTATCTATCTATCTATCTATCTATCTATCTATCTATCTATCTATCTATCTGTAGCAGACACTAAATCTTCAGTGTCTGTTGAATCTTCAGTCTCTATTCTCTCTCTCTTTCTTTCTCTCTCTCTCTCTCTCTGCTTGTGTTTTATTTGCTCTGTCATTTACATTTGCATATCGAGCTGCACATGCACCTCTGGAATTAAATGAAGAGATCATCCATATTTTTATTTTTTTAAATATGTATGTCTTTATCTTACAGCAGTCATTCCATGTGCAGTAGTTGTTGAATTCTGGCACTGAAACTCCTTAATGATGATCTGATGATCTGATCAGCTGAAGGGTGAAACTGGATAAATATAATTAATAAATATAAAAAAAACATAATTAATCCTAATACAAATAACAGTAAATCAGGACAGGTTGCCATGTCCCAACTGTAACACGCTTGTATTGTATTTGCTGTTATTTTGATCAGTTGACATTTTCTGCTAAAGAAATGTTTTGTATCACAATGTTTTCTGTTAGTCTGCACTTTACAACAGAAAAGCAAGGAGGGCCACTTTGTGATTAAGGGTAAAACCTGAAACTTTGGGTGTGTTCTCTATTTTCCCAGGGTTGAATATTGAGGTGGAGCATCACTCATGAGTATATGGCAAACTGCAAGATTTTGCGGCATTTTTCAGCCTTAACTCTGCGTAATGAACAATTCAAAGCTTTAAAGACGTTATTCGACTAAATAGTTAAACCTTGGCTTTCTCAATAAGCCGACTTCAAGTCTATTATGTTGCAAAGAACAAGTGATTGTACAAATCGATTCATGATGGTGTTGGACTTTTCCCTGAATTTATTCAAGAATATCTTCATAGTCTTGCCAGCGTTATTAGGCTACTTCACTGTGAGTGCGGAAACAAATCAATCAATTACTGATTAGCTTGCAAACTCTAAATGTAATGAACTGAATAAGACTGATCAGTTGAGTAGGGTTTTGGAAACTGGCATGAACGTGTAGATAGAGTAAACCAGCCATCATTTTTGGGGCAGTTATGGAGTTGTTGGTCATGTAGTGGTCAGGGAGTTGGCCCCATGATTGAAAGGTTTACAATTCAAGTTCCAGACCAGTAAAGGTACCACTGAGGTTCTCATGAGCAAAGTACTGTCCCCAAGTTCTGCTCCTGACTTTCGCCCACAGCTCTTGCTCGGTTGATTCAACATCACATATTGGGACAAAAAGTTCATTTAAACTGGTCAGTGAGTGTGAGAGATGGTTGCTGTCTAGGACATATGGCAGTGTGTAACATTTCAATGCACATAAGAAATTGAAAATCAGAAACTGATTTTGTCTGAGTGAAAAGAAAAACTAAAGGTGATACACTACCAGGGAACTGCAATATGTTTGAGTAATGTATGAATAAAAAGAATAAAATCCCTTTTTGTTCATTTTCTTTAATGCTGGATGAAACATTTTCATTTGAAATGTCAATTCTCTCAAGAATTTTCAGTTGAACAACATCATCTTTTCATCTACGCATAATGTACAGACAGCTATTAGAAGTGAGCAACTAAAGGCTTGAAAGCAATGTATAAAATTCCCATTCAGCATAAAGACTGCGGTTACTGTGCACAAGCCATAAAATTGAATACAATATAAATATGAGAATGAGAAGAACGAGAGTCATGGCAGCTCACCTGAATTAACATGATCTGATTTAAGTATCGAGGAACCAGGACAATTCATTTGTAAATGCTCCAGTGAAACCAAATATAGACGGACTACTTCTGATAACCTGTGCTACACAAGGGAACGGTATGAGATAAAGACTATAATCCACACTCAAAGAGAAACAATTTTTACTTTATTAAAAACCTAGATTAACATTCCTCTCCAAACCAAACTCCCACACAGCCACCGATAAAATGTCAGCAAGTCTTACATGGCCAGGCTAGCAGCAATAAGAAAGGTGATCATTTATCTCAGGACTGTTTTATGCTGCTTGTCTTTGTGCAGGAGAGCATCACACCATCGTGGAAACTCAACCTGGAAGCAAAATGACAAAGAAGTAAGACTGGGGTTGTGAGGTACAGAAAGTGTAGTGATCACGTTACTGAAGAAGAGTGATGATATGGGTATAACTCTCACTCCGGAGTCCGCTAAAAACAATGATCACAATGAAGGCAAAAGCATCTCATGAGTACTTTCAGTGACAGTCATGGTGGGAATGATGGGGGTATTTACAAGTCGTCTGACCCCACCAATCAAGACTCAGACCTCCTTAAAGAGACTAAAACATCAGTTTTGGGGGTTGAAACATTCAATGTAGGGCCTGTGTAAACCAAACACATTTTTTGCACTGACAGTGCCTACTAAGTGTCTTCAGGGAAATTGGCCCATTAAATGTTGAACTGTTATGTGATGTGGAAGTTGCATATGTAAGTGCAGTAGCTGCTCATTACTTCCAAAGACTTGGCCTCGTAACGTTGGATCCTCCGATTGAGGAAGTGGAATTCATACTCTGGAGTCATTGTGAAACCCAAAATCTGAGATCTGCAGCAGATATTGAGCAATGGGTGAAAATCTTTAAAAAATATCCAGCAGAAATTTGTAAAACCAATTTGTAAAATGAACATGTTCCTTAAGCTTTTCCTGCTATTATTATGCATAATCTTCAACAAAAGACTTCTGTCCGGCCTTGTGTACAGTCTGGTGAACAATCACTTGTGTGAGCGCTTGGCCACTGCCCAAGTTGGGGCTGTAAATGAGCCTGGCTTTCCTCTACATTCCCTACAAATTTCACTGCACTCTGCACTTTCACTTTCAGACATTGACATATTGGTCTTTATGACCACAACTTGCAGCAAAGTCCCCGGACTGAGCAAAAGTGATAGTAAAAAACGATCAGGAAAAAGAAAAATGCAGTGCTGGAGAAACCTATTTTTAATGGGTGGCTTTTCAAGCAGCAAGCTACTCATGATTAAAGGTAGCTAAACTACAGCCAAACTACAGTTCAATGCAGTAGTTAGCTACAGTACAAGTTATAGAGAAAAAGTAACTAATAAAAAATGGAGATTAATCTTTTTGTCGCTTCCATCTTGGCCAAGGTGGACTCCACCCTTCAACTCCACCTTGCAGCTGCTAAGAGCACATTGTGTTTTAATGAGTGTGTGCTGCAGAGCCATGGTAACCAATCAAATGCCATTTTGGCAAAGTTACAAAGGTATACGAGTCTTTGTAAAGAGAGAAAAACATTTGTATTTTTGGTAAAAGTGTAGTGTTTTGCTGTGCTACATTGCTATTTGTTTTTTGATAAGCTACTTTTCAAACAACATTTTAGGCAGTTCATTTTGTTGTCCAGTGAGCAAACATTGGAGAGCAGGATGGCTGAAGGTGCAGGTCGGACAAGGTTAACCTTTAGCCTGGTGCTAGCGCCCATGTTCTTGACTCACTTTTGTTTATGTTTGCAGCACTTGCGTTTTGGCCAGTTGCATCTTGCTACCTCGTTCTTTGTTCGGGGTGCTGGTGGAGTTAGCAGAGCGAGAGTTCGTAGCATCTTTGTCGGCAGGTCTGTCGTGGAAATTGTTAAGTTTTTCCTGATTTCGAGCAGGATGTGTCTGTTGTAAGTGATGTGCATTGTAACTAATATCGTAAATAATACAGTTTAAACCCTGAATTCACTGTTAGCTGCTGCCTGCTCGTGGTGCCATTGGAAGTAAAACCATCTTGATAAGCTGCTGAAGGTAAAGCACCTTTTAAACTCTGCGTGTCGAGATTATTGTCTTTCTTTGTGAAATCTAGAGCAAATATGAAAAATAACTACACCCCTTGGAGGATGACTAGACGGAAGACGGACATGTAAGGAAGTCACTTCCAAAGGTATTTAAGGTGAAATGGGAAAAATGCTGAACTAACATGTTTATTCACACAAGCTTCCAGCTGTTTAGAAAAAAACAAAGATTATGAACAGCCACACTGGGTTACTTCACAAATATGTGGAATGACGTGCAGTACATTTACCGTTATGGCTCTAATCCAGAGCAAGTTCCATTTTCCAAATTTCAACAACAATTTCCCTGAGAGCAACTTGGGATTAAGGCTCTTGCTCAGGGACCCCATGGTGGTAATCCTGGATGTAGAATTTGAACCCACAACCTCTGGATCCAGAGGCAAGTATCCAAACTACTAGACCACAACTATCCTGATATGTTTGTTTGGTATCAGCAAAACCTTTGTTGGAAAGATCAAACTGAATTTGGACATTTGCACAATTAATTCCAACAAATGATTGAATATGAATTTTAGCTTTGATGCATTCAGATGTAGAATGGTTTCCGAATGTGTTTTTAAATGAGAAATTTAAACTGCTACTGAAAACCAATGCATTATAGAAGAGGGATACTGCATCTCTATGTCTGTGTGTCTAGTATGGAAGAGGCTTAAGCACCATAATGGAATTTTCTAGCAGATAGAGGGATGTACGATGTAGAAATCCTCCCCCGTGATGGATAGGCAGATCTGAAGGACACTTCAGAGATACTAAGCACTGAGTGTTTCAGCACTCAGCACTAGATCAATCATTACAGAGTTGTACTATATCCTACCAAACTCAAGGTGTGGACTACAAAGCAGCTCTTGAGAGGAAGCGGCAAGTCGGACCGAGACCAAGATGCTGATCCACGAAACGGGGAGCCTGGGATCATCTGTAGAGCAGCCCATCCAGGAATAATTTATTTGGATGCTCTTTAAGTACTAAGGGGAGGAGCAGTGGTCAGATAAGGAGCAGAAAAACAGCAGCGGTGATAGATGTGGCAATCCCAAGTGATAATGGCATCTAAAGAGGGAAGGTGAGAAGCTGGGATATATCTGGACATGAAAGAGGCATTGGAAAGGTTGTGGAAGACGGAGGGATTTCCAGCATTGATTGAAGAACACAATGTCATGACCCCAAAGTTAAAAGGAAGGATCTAGCAGATTCCAGGAACAACAACATTGATATCCGGACAGAATAGTGCCATTCCAGAAACAGGAAAACATATATATTTTTAAAAAGTCCAGGCCTTCCGGTTACGAGAAGTCCAAATACAGGAATGAAACCACCTCCAGATTAAGGGCATATTCACACCCGGAAAGTCCATTGTTCACTTGCTTTAGTCCAGGCCAAAAAAAATGTTTACTTATTTTCTTTGGTGCAGTTTGCTTTCACATTGTAGGCCTTGCAAGTGGACCAGAATTTGTAAACAAAACCACGTGTGCTAAGGTCGTTCAGCCATTGGACAGAAACATGTGGGACGGGTAAGCAAAGTAAAAGTACACGGTCAGGGCCGGCGCCCTAAGCACAACAGCTTTATTTTAAATATGTTGTCATTATGATTATTATGATTATGCTTTTCCATTTGGTGATTTTTTTGGTACTCCTCCGACACTTGGTGCCCTAAGCATAGTGTGTATTATGGAACACCGGCCCTGAACACAACCATGGAGATACTGTTCTCCTCGTCCTTATGGTTTGTAGAGTTACATAAGTTTGCAGAAATGTTTGAGCATCAAGAGTGTTTGATGCAACTGTCACAGTCCCGGCCGTCTTAGACGGGACCGTGCCAGCGTGAACCCAGGATAAGTGTCTGTGTGTTTGCTTCCTGTCTCCTGGGTTCACTTCGGGTGTGGTGTGTCTGTGGTGTGTGTGTGTTTGCTCCTCTTGTCTCTTCGGGTTAGCCTTAGCTGTCTATGTTAGCTTGCTCCTCACTTCTGGGTTTTTGAGTCCACACTTCGTGTGCCCTCCCGAGTAGTTCGCTTTAGAGCGCACCTACTTCCTGGTATGTTGTATGCACTGCGTGTTCCCTACCTAGTAGGTTAGGATCTGTGTAGAACACTCCCGCGCTTATTATTGAGTTCAGCTGTGTCTCGTTTTGCTTTGAGTTCTGGGATTGGTGAGAGCACTCGTTTGTTGAGTTCTGTGGTCTTATTTAAGTCAGTTCAACCTAAGTGTCTCTGAGTCTGTCTCCCTCATACTTGTGTGTGGTTGTTCCTGTTGTGATGTATTTTGGATATCCTGGACCCTTTCTGCACTGCTCCCCCATTTTAGACCTTGGACCCTTCCTGGTTTCCCCTGTTTTGGACATTAGACCCTTTTGATTCTGGTTTGGTTTTTGTTCCCTTTTTTGATTACCCTTTTGTCTCCTCTCCCTCACGTCCTTCTCCTGTGTTTTTTTCCTAGGCTCGTGACTCCCAGTGTGTTTTCCCCAGTTGGCCAGACCACCTAGGAAGACTATTGAGTCTGGGTCTTTGGCAACCCACCGCCCGAGTCTTCAAGTGCAAGAACCTCACGTGTTCCGGTTACTCAGGGAGGTTTTCCCTCCGTGGCCAGACTGTTCTGGAGGCTAGAGTCTTGGCCATTGCTGTTTTGCCTCCCGAGTCATTAAGTGTGAGGATTGCACAGGTTCCGGGTTACTCGGGGAGGTTTCCCTTTGTGCATTCTATGGCTACAACTGGGAGCACGGGCCTCACCTTTCCTTTGATACTTTGTTTTTGGCTTTGCGTGTTTTGGACTTGTTTTTCCCCGTTGTGTTTACCTGCCCTTAATAAACTCCTTCACATTCGCCTGCAACAGTGTCCTCATTCCCTTCCCTTCTCCACACCACAACCGCATGCCCCATGATAGCAACGAGAGTTTTACACTATGATGTTAGTAATTTAGCAACGGTGAAGATGTGAAAAGGTCTGAAACAAGGGAGGAAACAAACTTGAGTTTTAAGCAAACTAAACAAGACAGGACTGAATAAACCCTTAATGCTTGTTTTCTTAATATAATTTAGTTTAAATATTTTCTGATTCTCAAGAATGATGAGAATGTCCATCAATGCAAGAAAACTGTTAACATTCATTTTCACACTTAATTGCAAAAATAAATATGAAAATAATCTACTAACTTGCAGTTTGTAAGTGTGGATTGGAATATTAAACTGCAACATTATTACGAGGCAAACAGGCGAAGAGAGATTAACGTTGAGGATTTCATGAGAGCATTTTCATTGTGGAAGTGCAGTGAGGTCTGTTTTGGGAGGAAATAGAAATGATTTTGAAGTCAGTCGGGTTTCTCCGAGGGCAGAGCGTGAACCCGGCTCGCTGATTAGCAGGACGCCGGCCCCGGGGCATGATTAGAGAGGACAAATTAAAGGAGTGTTGTTCCCCCACCTGAAATGATATTAAAATGAAAGTTGGTTTTGTAATGAGGGATATCCGAAGGCGATGAGGGAAAAAGTCATGAAACTTCCACTTTTTTAATAAAATACACAAAGAGATCAGCTGTGTTTTTGTGGAATATAGTTATTAAAAGTAAAGAGTGTTGAAATGGAGTCTAATCCATCTCAGCCAAATCTGGCATGTCAGTGTCTGTCAGATTACCAACCTCCTACTGCAAATCTCCTCAAAGTAGGACGGTACTGCAGTCAAGAGACAAAATATCACTCTCTTTACATCTCTTTCTCTCTGCCTGTTTTTCTCTGTCTCTCTATATATTTATATCTCTTTCTCTATCTCTCTCTCTCTACCTTTTTATCTGCTCTCTATCATTCTCTCTTTTTCACCTTTTCAATCTCACTTTCCATCTTTTTTCTCCCTCAGCTTTTTCTCTCGCTCTATCTTCTATCTCTCTTCCTTTTGTCCCACACTTTCTCTCTCTGTTTCTCTTCTTCCCTTTCTCTTTCTCTCCCTTTCACTCTCAATTTTTCTCTGTCTCTCCGTCTGTCTTGCTCTGTCTCTCTCTGCCTGCTTTTCTCCTTCTCTATATTTATGTATCTTATTCTCTCTCTATCTTTATCTGCCCTCTATATTTCTCTTTTTTACGCTCTCTCTCTCTCTCTCTCCTCCTTTTTACCTCTCTTTTCTATCTATCTTCTTCATTCTTTCTCACTCTACCCTTCTTTCTCTCACTCTCCCTCTTTTTATCTATATCCGCCTTTATCTCTCCTTGTCTCTCTGCATCCATCTCTCTTTTTCTCCTCCTGTCTCTTTTTCTTTTTCAGCCCGTTTCTCTCTCTCTCTCTCTCTCTCTCTCTCTCTCTCTCTCTCTATCTCCGTCTCTTTATTCTAAATCTCTTCCTTTCTCTCTTGCTCTCTCTCTCTCTATATGTCTCTCTGTTTCCGACTCACTCTTTCTTTTTCTTTTTCTCCTCTTTTCACTCACTCTTTTTTCTCTTTCTGCCTGTATCCCTCTATTTTTTTTCTCTTCTTTCTTTCTCTTTTTTTCTCTCACTCTCTTTTTTATCCCTTTCTCTCTCCCCTTCTCTCCCCTTGCCCACATTGCCTTCTGGTTTAACTTGCAGTTCCGTCCCACTGTTAATCTTCTAAAAGTGAGACAGAATTCCAAGTTAAGTGATAATGACACCCTCCTCCCTCCCCCGCCCCTCTCACTCGTTCTTACTCTCCACCTCCTCACGTGCATCTGGACATCAGTCTTTCGGTCATTGTGTCTGCAGCCCCTTCAGTATGCGCAAGGTAATTTATTTGGTTATTAATTTCTAATTGATCAGGACCGATGGCGAGTCACTGCTGATGCATCGTCGGAAGGCGAGATTCTTTTTGGGTTGGGGATTTATGTGCCTCTCTTCTGGGAGATAAATGTCCTCCATATTTTATGCCGTCATTTTTATTCATGCTGGCAGCGGCGTATTTGTGCACATTCCTACAGACGGAATACTAAAATAGTGTCAGAGCTACCTGCCATTTAAGGGCCCGGCGATTTCGAGGCCTGCTCTTTACCCACCTGACCAATTAGACGATAGAACAACACAAGATGGAGGCGGCCGCAAGGAGCAGGTACCAGCCACTGCTGTGTTGCTTAGCAACACATTCTATCGGTTATTGAGCAAACTTGTTGCCGTTGAAGCTGCTGTTTCGTATTATATATATGTATGAATCGTAGATAATGTGAGTGCTCTAATAACACAAAAAGTGGAAAACAGAAATGTGGAAAGGAGAATTGCTATGTTGCTTTCAAAGAACAGATGGTCATCAGTGAAGTAGTAAACAGAGAGTCTAATTTGTGGAGAGATACATTTAGTGTAGAACATTAGCCCAGATTATAATGCTTCAAATTGCTTTTACAACACATATTGGTACAAAGCAACTTTACATACTACTGACTACAAGACGGGCGGCACGGTGTCGCAGTGATAAGTGTTGCTGCCTCACAGTGAGAAGGTCCTGGGTTCGATTCCCGGGTCAGTTGTAGGGTCTTTCTATGTGGAGTTTTCATGCTCCCCCTGTGTATAGGTTAATTGGCAACTCTCAATTGTGAATGACAGTGTGATTGTGTGAGTGTGTGTGCCCTGCGGTGTGTTGCTGTCTGCCCAGGGTTTGTCCCCACGTTGTGCCCATAGTTCCCGGGATAGACTCTGGTGGAACAGAATGTCTGGGTCATTTCTTGGCTCCTGGAGATATTCTGGTGGTGCAAGGTCTCTGTAGGTCTCGCACAAGGTGCCACAAGAGGACAACATGTTTGGTTCCTTCCCTGTCTCTTGGAGAGATTTGGATGATGCATGTCTCTATGAGCCTAAGGAACCAAGAATTGGAAGTTGTCTGAGTCCTTCACTGGATCCTGGAGAATTTTGGATGATGCAAGGTTTCTCCTGTGTTAGGCATGAGGAACCATTAAAGGACAGGGTGGTTGGTCTCTTCACTGGGTGAGTGGGTGCAACTTGGAAAAGAGAAATAAAAGTGCATAAACTATAAGTTAAACACTGGAGTACAAGAAGCATACAGCGGAGTTGGTGGAGGTCATGAGATTGTGGGTTCAAATCTGGCTCTATACTTTCTTCATAACTACCACAATCTGGCTTCTAATCAAGACCCTTAACTTCAAGTAGCTTGAGGGAAGCTGTTTCTGTAATTAGGACATGTAAGTTGCTTGGGATAAGAACGTCAAAATGCAGCACAGGATCTACGCCAACAGAGCTGTCAGCTAGCCTTCAAAAGCAGGATGAATCTTGGACAGCGCAGCTTGTAGGAACTAGAAGTCCCCAATAGTTTGCTTAAGGACGGGGGATATGAATGTGTCTCGAGGCCTGTGATATATGCCTGTTGGCAAGGACTCCAACATGAGCAGAAAACGGATGAGTGAAATCGCATCAATGACATACATCAGAGTAGGGAGGCAGCCAAAACGAGGATGCATCTAACACGGGAAACGTGTGACAGACACGGTGGAGGAAAGATGTCATGTAGTACACTGTGATTTCTTCAAGGGTTTCAACGGGACGTGCTTCTCGGATACAGACATGCCGTAGGTAGCTGACAGATAATAGGAGAGAGGAGATTTTTTAAAAAGTTGAGTTACCACCTGTGTTCTTGAGAGATGCATATGGAAGTTGTAGGTGTCTGTCTTCAATTTGCACATCCATCACGGAAGAATGTTTATGGTATACATGAGGAAGGTGGAAAGTGGCATGCAAAAAATATCACAATTAAAGTTTCACAGATGTACAGTGAGAACTGGGTTTTTGAATACTGTGAAATATATTGGTGTGCTAAAAATAAAAATGGAAATAGTTCACCTTTTCCTCCATTTCTTTTTTTGTCATTGCCATATTACATGATGCTCAAATTTCACTAACCCTTAATATAAATGTCATGCATAATATAATGCCATTACGATTATACAGCTTCAAAGACTTCACATAGACTTGACATTAATGTGTCATAGCACTCGACCAGATTGAAAACCATGTGTAAAGATGTGAATGGGACTAGAACCTTTAAACTATGTTCGGGATGGATAGAGATGGACTGTAAATATCAACACACCTGGAATGATGCCTGCTAATTGCAGACTAATCATACATGGTTCTGTTGGTGTAATGCTGGTCTAGTGATAGGACACTCACCTCTGGACCAAGAGGTTATGGGTTAGAATCCTACCTCCAACACTACCTTCATTGGGTCCCTGAGCAAGACCCTCAACCCCAAGTTGCTGCAGGGAGAGTGTCCCTGTAATTAGGAAAGGAAAATGAGTGATGAGCTGTTGGTGGCCTGGTGGTAGGACACTCGCCTCTAGACCAAGAGGTTGTGGGTTCATATCTGACCTCTGCATTACTAACTCTGGGTCCCTGATCAAGACCCTTTTCGAACATATGACAATTGTTGTTTTAGCTTACTTCCACTTTTTTTGCAAAATTTATTTTGTTATATTTTTTCCCTTCTATTTTGATTTAATTATTTTATTCATTCTTGCATTCATTGCTTGACCTTATGATATTTAATTTTATTTGGTATGTGTTCTATTGAACATGAACCTACTGATCACACTACCAACTGAAAATGGAAGTCACTCTGGATAAGAGCAGTGCCTAAACACCATAAATGTAAATCCACCAACCTTATGGTAAGACAGATAAGAAGGGACAAAGATATTTTGTAAAAGGTTGATTTATAAATGCATTCCTTGGAAATTCTGTGAAAAATAATGAATCTCAATATAAACGTGATGTGAAAATTATAAATACCCAGCTTGGTAATTTCTGAATAAGGATCTAGAAACAAGGCAATACCAGGTGTAAATTAGACAGACAATGTGAATTCATTACATATATTTACCTAGACCTCATGAGTATTCATTAAAAGGAATTTAAAAACCCTGCACTGCAAATATATGCACTGTGTGAGTCTTTAAGGCAGGTGGAAGTATATAGGGAGAGAGAGAGAGCAGGAAAGAAATGACCTTGGGGCCTAAGTTCCTATATTCTCAGCACATTTCTGCCATTCCTGCATGAAAGGTACAGCATTTAACTGCGGCGCTTTCCATGTGTGTGTAATTAATATATTAAATATTGTATCAGTCCCACAGCCCACAGCTGCTCGGTTCAAAGGAAGTTTCATATCATGGCACAGTGCCCAGGGCCCTGCGCTGTGTGAGACCAATGCCAGTTTTGCCAGGGGCTGGCTGATCTCGGGAAGCAACAGCACTTTATAATTCAGCAGATGATAGAGGAGAGTGGCCGGCGTTTGACCACTCTTATGTTCTCTTTAGGTCTGCGGATCAGCGATCACAAGCTTCAAATTGAATTTTAATGGCTCTCACAGCGTCAGTCTATCATGCTTTTTACTGTTCTAGTTTGGGGCAGTTTGCAGTGTAACAGTTATGGACTTGACCCCATGATCGCATGGTTTTCGCGTCAAGTCCCAGATTGGTAAAGGTGCCACTGAGGTACTCATGAGCAAGGTACGGACCCCAAGCACTGCTCCCGGGTGCTGCCAAAAAGGTGCCCACTGCTTCTTCATGGATGGGTCAAATGCAGAGCTCACATATCGTTGTGCTGCACTGTGTGCTGTGTTCACAATTATCACATAAATTCATCATCTCCTCCTCCATCCCAAGCACCATAGACCCACTCTAGTTTGCTTACTGTTCCAACAGATCTACAGAGGAAGCCATCTCCCATGTCCTACACACCTCCCTCAGCCACGTGGACAAGAAACAGGGTAACTATGTGAGATTGCTGTTTATCGACGACAGCTCAGCGTTCAACACAATAGCGCCCTATAGACTGTTTACTAAGCTGAGAGACCTGGGACTCAACAACCGCTTGTGCACGTGGGTGCTGGACTTCCTCACAGGCAGATCTCAGGTGGTGCGGGCAGGCAGGTGTGTCTCCAGCAGCATCACCATCAACACAGGAGCTCCTCAAGGGTGTGTGCTTCCTCCACTGTTATATTCACTCTACACTTCGGACTGTGGCCACTCACAATTCCAGCAACATTGTCAAGTTTGTGGATGACACAGTGAGGTTGGGGTTAATCTCCAACAATGATGAGACGGCCTACATGGATGAGGTGGAGAACCTGGCACTCTGGTGTCAGGAAAACTGCCTCCAGCTGAACGTTAGCAAGACGAAGGCGCTGGTGGTGAACTTCAGCAGGAGACAACGTGACTACAGACCCCTCACCATCAACGGTGCTCCAGTGGAAAAGGTGTGTTTTTTAAAATACCTTGGTGTCTACATCTCTGAGGACGTGACTTGGGCTGAAAGCCATTGAAAGCCATACCATTCTGAAAGCTTTCTATTCTGGCACTGTGGAGAGCATCATTACACAGAACATCTTGTCCTGGTACGGGAACTGCTGTGTTCAGGACCAGAAAGCCCTCCAGAGAGTGATCTGGTTAGTGAAGCGCTGCTGCACGTCAGCTCTCCCTTCCCTGCAGGACATTTACGCCAAGAGATGTAGGACCAGGGCAATTAGGATTGTAAAGGACTCGTCTAATCCCAGCAATAGCCTATTTCATCTTCTGCCATCAGGCAGATGGTTCTGCACCATCATGGCCAGAACCGAGAGACTCAGGAGGAGTTTCTGTCCTCAGGCTATCCATTTTGTAAACCAAGACATGCCTTTTTTCTAAAAAGTCTTAATTTGCCATTTCATACTGGCTCTCAACTCATATTGTATGATCATTTATACTGTCTGACATATTTTACTGTCCAAAATTTGCTGTGCAGCTGCACTTGGCACTTTAAAAAACATTGCACCACTGCACTCATTGCGCCATTTTAAATCATTGCACCTTACTGTATATAAGAAATAGTTTATTTTCCTTCATCTTTATTTCCCTCTATCTCTTATGTTCAAGTTATTTTTAATATTGTTATTTTTGAGTTTGTATTTCTATCTCCATTTTATTTTTGCCTTAATTGCATGGTCAAAAGAGCGGATCAGGATACATTTCACTGCATGTTGTACCTGTATAAGTTGCATGTGACAAATAAAAAATCTTGAATCTTGAATCTTGAAATTCATTCCCTTAGTTTCTGGCTTGATTTGGGGTGGTGAAACTTCCCGGCTGCTCTGGACATGACCGTATATATTCCGATTCTGAAAAATCTATAATCAACCAACAAGCTATCTATCCGAGCAAATAAATGAATTACGCAGTTTCTTGGAGCCTTGGGGAATGGAGCTAGCGCGTCTGACATTCTGATTGAAGCATTTTGAGCAGATGATTACACTGAGTTCTTTTTTAAAACCTGCTTGTAAACAGATGATTTGTTGGTGTTATGATATATTGAAACATGGCTACCTGCTGCCTCGGGCCAAGTTAGATTGATTCGAGGCAGTTATTAGCTGGAGGTAGTCGACATATATTGGACAGAAACTTTGATGCAAACATGAATGAAAATACGGAGTTCTGAAGTCCTTGAGTCTCTCGTTGTGAAGTACACATCAAAAATTTTGCTGCCAGAATTAGTATAAATAGCACAGCCTAAGTAGTTTAAATAGAATATCTTGCACTGATCAATTTTGACATGTTGCACAGAAGCCTTAATTGAACACATTTCTTAAAGTTTAGCTTATTTTAAAAGTCAATCATCAAAAGGCTTGGGCTCCACACGGCTTATTTCTGCTCATTTGTTCATCGTGTCTACTGGATACAAACTTAGCACTATGCTCATTTAATTTTTGTCCATTTTGTGTGTCAAAAATGATCAGCCGGCTAGCAGAATGAACAGTGTAGCACCTAAATAACTGCTGATGCTTAAAAGGGGTAGTGGTGCTGGCCTAGTGGTGCCTTTCTCATATACAAACCCTGAGGTTGTAGGTTCAAATCCAGCACCATTCTAGCTGCAGCACTAACACCACTGACCCTTAATCTCAAGTTCCAACATATTTGGGAATATAGTCAAAGTTAAGGTAAATTTTATTGTCATCTCTACCATATACAAGTATTCAGAGGAGAAAAGACAATGTGACTCCAGTTTTTTTACAGTGCATAGAACAAATAAGGCACATAGAGTAAGAATATATAAATTGAATATAAAATATAAAACTACAGGTAGTAAAGAGACTGTGCAATTTAGTTACAACCTACAGTTATGGTCCTGGAATTGTCCTTTTTACCTTGAATGTGCATAAGATCTGCAGCAGTTCAATAAGAATTCTAAACAGACAGTAATGTGTCTGTCGTAGATGATACACATAGTAACTCGATCGCAACTAAAAACAAAACTAGACAAGATGTACAAATAATACAGTTTATCTATTGTGTTCACTAGGATGTAGTTAGCCGAACCCTGCTTGTGAAACTGCCGGAGGTAGAGATTTAAGATTCATTTGTCACATGCAGAGTTATACAGGCACAACATGCACTGAAATGTATGCCAAACCACTCTGTGTTAAGACTGTGCAAAGAATACAAGTTAAAATATAAAAACAAAAACATTGAAAAAACAATGTTGAATTCTAATACGAGAAAACATTTGCAGATTACAGGTTTAAAGAAATTGTTTTAAAAAATGAAATATTGAATTACATTACAATTTAAACTGATTTATATATGTGCAAGTACAAAGTTATGTTATAGATTAACAGTCCCGCCAGAATTTCGTGGGCGTTTTTTGAGATTGTTGCTGCCTAAAATGCCTGATTTTGTGGCAGCTTTTCTAAAAAAATTATGATGAAATTTGAGGCGTTTTTAAGCATTTTGTTGCAATAAAGTTGTGGGAGTAAGTCAAAGTTGGGGGTAAAGTCCCCTGTTATAATGATTCTTGAACAATTAATTATAATGAAGAGAACAAAACCACTTATTTTTATTCGCCATTACTCATTTAGTTATTTTTGACGGTAAATGTGAGGTGTTTTTATCACACATGTTTCTTGCATCTTCTAAGCGTAACAAGGAAGTGAATTTGCTGACTTATGGCTCAACATTTTGTGGGAAATGACAATGTCTGGTCAAAAATTGTGGAAAAGTTACAGTAATTGGACAAAACTGCATGGTATTAATGAATTTGCGGGGATTGGCTGAATTTGTGTTAATAGCTGTGATCGCAACATTGCAAAATCCTGCAGAGTCTGGTTTAAAGTGCATTGTGCAATGTCTGAACAAGAGTGTAGAACCTGTGTAACAGCAGTAAGTAAATAGTAGGATAAATACTGTGTTAACTGTACAACATTTATTATGTAAGGATTGTTCACAATACTGCTTATGTCAGAAGATGGCCAGTTCAAGTCGGTACACGTAAAGGTACCACAGAGGTACTCATGAGCAGTGTTCTCCCATCTCTTCCCAAACCTATTTTAAATGTCTTATTTTGTTAATGCAACTTCACACTTTTTACCTGGACAGGCTGGTCATCTCCTGCAGGCTCGAGGGAGGAGACATTTTTTGCTATCATCGTAGCAGAGGTGAGTATTTGCAAGGTTCAAGGGATAATCTGATGACGTTGCGCTCCTGTTTCCGCTCGGTTCTCTCTCGCTTTCTCTCGCTCTCCTTTAATGTGAACACACTGTAGAGTTTTACAAATTACACGAGGCCCGAGGCCAACACCAGCTTCCAGATGTAGTCTGACTGATCCTGTTAGATTCCGATCACAACGCAAGCTGTGAGCTTTTAACAGCTCGCATTAATAGGCAGATTTTCCTATATAGATAAAATATGCATGAACAAATCTCGTTTTAACTAAAGGTGAGAATAGGACCTGCATGGCAACATGATTACAATTAGCAAGAACAGTGCTAAATGCTGTAAATGTAAATGTAAATATAAGGTGGTGTCATTGTTACATCCCTGTGCTTCTATTAGATTCAACATTTTAAGTAAGTGAGTGGTTATTTGACGTTGTGAACACAGCACAGCACACAGTGCACCACAGCTGAATGTGAGCTCTAGGTTCTCCTCGTGATGGTACCTTACTCATGAGTACCTCAGTGGTACATTTACCAGGCCGGGATTTGAACTGGTGACCTTCTGATCACAGGTCACAACTCCCTAAACGTTACACTACCAACTGCCCCATTTTAGGCAATACATGTTATCATCAATTATTAATAACATGAAATGTGTTTAATAGGGCGGCGCGGTGGCACAGTGGTTAGCGCTGCCACCTCACAGTGAGAAGGTCATGGATTTGAACCCCGGGGACGGCTGTAGGGTCTTTCTGTGTGGACTTTGCATGCTCTCGCCATGTTCATGTGAGTTTTCTCTGGGTGCTCCGGTTTCCTCTCACCGTTCAAAGGCATGCACTATAGGTTAATTGAAGACTCTACATTGGCCCCGTAAGATGTGAATATGTGTGTCTGTGTGAATGTGTGTGCCCAGCGGCGTGTTGGCGCCTGCCCAGTGTTGGTCCCTGCCTTGTGCCCCTAAGTTCCCGGGATAGGCTCCGGACCCCCGCGATCCCAGTTGGGATTAATCATTAGGGATAATGGATGAATGAATGAAATGTATTTATTAGCGATGAATGATGATATTGAAATTGAATCAGACCTGGCAGATATTTGCTTTTTTTTAAGTCATTGGCATCGGAGCGAGGCTTTGTGGTATTTATTTGAGTGATATTTATTTATGCATTTATTGCATGCAGGAAATGTAGTGCTTGTGCCAGGCATGTCTCTGAGGTGGGATTTTATACAGCCCACATCATTTATCTTAAAATGTATGGTGTTATTTTGTGCCAAAATTCTGATCATGCAGTTGAACGTTCACCAGCAAAATCTCTAAATTGCTTGTTTGCCTCACTTGGTGAATATGACCTCGCACATGGGTTGTTTTCGATCCGCATACTACCACACTTAATAGTATGGTAGGTAAGTTGCTCTTATCATACTTTTCTACGTGGTAGTATGCATCTCAGGAAATAGCCGGGGTTGTAGCTTAACGGCTCTCTACACACTGGGTAGTGCACATGGAGAGTCACACGCTCCCTATTTTACTTGATTCACCACATGCTCCGCCCTCGCTCCACTCTGCTTTCACGCTCGCTTGACTTGTAGAACTTGTAAGCTCACACTGTGTAAGAAATGTCACAGTTATGGTGTTATTTTGGTGTCAAAATTCTGAGAGCGCAGTAGAACTTTAACAAGCAAAATATCTTGTCTTTTTGCGCTCCACTCTGCCACAACGGATATCCGCATCTGCCGATAATTCCCATATCGTGCATCATATTTTTTTCAAATGCATTTAATTGAAGATGTTGAATGGATTGTAGGCAAAAAACAAAAATCCTGTCCATTTCTCATCTTTTAAAGTATCATTTTCTGATTTTTTCACAGTGGTAATGGTTATATGTTTGTTAGTTGTGGTAAATTTTTTGATCTTACAAGACCAGAACAAGATCACAAGATCACACGTCATAAATCAAAAACAAAAGTTGTGATGCAGAGTGAGAACAAAGACCATTACAAAACAAAACATTCCTCTAGTTTTCACATCACACAGTAAAGCTATACCACAAAGTATTTATGTCAGCGGGACATCAGATATCTATGTGGTGCATAAAAATATCATAAATTGCGTCTGAGAAGCTGCAATAGAAAATCGCAGTGTGTGTTCTGTACGAGACGTGAGTTTGCTGTGTGCTGCAGGGGTTCGAGTCTCGCTGTAACTACAAACTGCTTCTCTAAATGATAACAAAGCCGTTGTGTTTGTCTCTAGAAAGTGATCAGATGGTATGTTGTGAGAATTATTACATTTTAATACATATTATTACATGTATTAAAATATTATAAAGACAAAGTAATTAAGAAAAAATTGTTTGCTCCTTTCTTAGATCAAGAGAGTGATTTTTACTGGGACACTACAAGATAGGGAAACTTTAATGTGTATACGTATTTGTAACTGTATATAAGACAAACGATGATATACTGTAGATGGTGATCTAAATACAACAGTATAAATATACTATAGTACAACATCACAGCAACACCACACTTTAAGTTAATTCTTAAAAACAGAAATATTTTTAAGGAAAAATTAAGAACTTTTCTGAAAAATCATGGCTCGTTCAGTACAAAACTGTCCACAAAAAGTGAGAAAAAGCAAAAACAAAAAAGCTCTCTCTTTTAGTCCTCACAAATCCATAAAAATGTATAACATCCCAATCCCACAATCCACCATCTCACACACACATCACACAAACATACTTTTTATACAGCAATTTGACATAGCCTTGCTCAGAAAAAATGCCTGTGGTTGAGCGCGGGAGAGGGCCGGGTTTGAACAAAAGTGGTTAGACGCTCGAACAATGAACTTCACTCAGCTATTGTCATTCAGATCCTAATCTTGATTTGCAGCTTGATAGCAGACAATGGGCTGAGCGCATGACGGGGGGTCGCCAAGACACACACTTTTGTCTGTGTTGAAAGAGTGAGACTGTCATCATCCTCCTCCCTTCTTCACCCCCTACTCACCCTCCCTCCCTCCCTCCCTAGCAACCCCAACCGCCCCCCCAACCCCTCGCCTCCCGTCAAGCCTCGGAATTAGCCCCTTTAATTAGCATTTACTAAACATCCAGGAGACGTGTTAAGGTAATGGGAGACCCTTTAATCATTAATGGAAACAAATTAACCTTTGAATATCAGCACGAGGCAGGTTGTTCCCTCATCAACAACGTTGCGTCAGCCCAATTCTGCCCTGGGAAAGATGTGATGGAACGGAGTGGACAGTGCTGGTGAAGCTACTTTTAAATGACAGCTTAAGCTACAAGCAACTTATGGTTAAATGTTATACAATGTTAAGCTACACTACAAGTTCCTGTTTTAATATAGTACAAGCTACAGAGAGAGAGTCACTAACTACATCCAAGTTGTTACATCCAGTAATACTGAATATTTGGGCTGCAGAATACTCTTCAAGCTGATTAAGCAGAAGAATGTGATTTTAAACGGGATATGAAAATCTATATTTTTAACAGTGTAAAGTCAAATCCCAACCAGGTTATGATGGTGTTTTGGAGGTTTAGACTGTTGTGATGTTCAGCTTGTGTAAGTTACACTCAAATGTGTAAGTTCTGTCAATTTGGTCTTTAAAAGTCATACTTACTACTTCACAAAGAAATGATTAAGAATGATGCTCTATATATGCTGGAAATTAGGGGCGTGGCAACTCTGGTTGAATCTGACCTAATAATTAGAGGTTGTTGTGAAGACCTGGAGCTAGATTCTGAACCAGGAAGTCCGTCTTGAGCGGGAGACACCCTGCTGGATCTGGGCTAAACTCTTAGGTCACGTTTACACATAGCCGAATTTAAAGAAAATATTCCCCCCGCCCCTCCATTTTCAAAAATATCCTTGTTTATTCCGGATAGTTTTCCAAAAAGTATTCTGTCAAAGCCATGTTAGCCAATCAGAATAGACTGGAGAAGTCATGGGACATAACATCAGAAAAATCTGAATGGGACAATAAATAAATATTGGAAACTAAATATTTTCAGGTTTCAGTTGACATGAGACTTGAATAACATTTATGATGTTTGTGAATTATTAACATAAAGTTTTGTGTGAAGAAAGCTGCAGTTTGTCTTCTAACTGCTAAATTACAGCATTGTTAAAGTTTGTACCTCCAATGACTACAAGCTCATCAGTCGCATACGAGATGTCGCTACACGTTCCCTCCACTCATACAGCCCGTTCTGGTTCTGTCACAGATCACCATCTCAAGATGCTGGTCTGCTTTATTCCCGAGTGTCAACATACAAGCAAAACGGAAGAGTGAGACACAAAATATAATATAACTTATCTTCCTCATGCTGAATTCTAAACTTTACAAATTCACAAACATATGCAAAATTCATGACATGATTCAAACGGGACCAGAAAATACATTTTATCTCTCCATTGACTGCCATTCATATTTTTTCTGAATACAAATGTTAATGCATTTTCTGTCGCTGTCATGCACACTGCCTAACAACGACCGGCACTAGGACCCGGGAGTGGTCGGGTGTGGTTCAGGAAGTATAAAAGGAGCCATCTTCTTGCGGCGCATTGCTCTGTCATTGAGTCTACCAACCCACTTTCCGACTCTGCTCGGCTTCAATTGTGAGTACTCTGATTATTTGGTTAATCTCCCTGATAGAGTGTGTGTCAGTTAGAACGCGGGTTCGTGTGGGAATCCTTGCTCTTTGTGTAAGAGAGTTCTCATATCAACTCGCATGGAAATCCTGCCTACTCGCACTCTCAGCCGTGTTTGGGTTAACCACCACGCTACATGGGCTAACGGCTAACGCGTATCATAACCAGATCACAGGCAGACTGTGAGCGTTTGGCATTCGGTTCACATCCTAATCAGAACACTGTCCGAATTGTGAAACAGTCCGAGAGCCGCCTAACCCGACCGCTCGAAGATTGCGAACGTCTGTCTTTCTCGTTAAATCGTTAAAAATCTCGTTAAAAAGTTTTCTAAAATCTCCACTTTGGCCTAAGTTTTAATAAATGTTCTCAGTTAATTAAACTTCAGTTTTTGTGTAAATGGAAGGCAATAACGCATGGTTATATAATCATTTTCCCAGAAACCTGGCTTTGTGTAAACGGGGCCTTACACTTACATTTACATTTACAGCATTTAGCAGCTCCTAATTTTCCTAATTTCAGGTACAGTCTCCATGCAGCAATTTGTGGTTAAGGGTCTTGCTCAGTGACCCAATCACTGGTAGTCCTGGAAGTAGGATTCAAACCTACGACATCTTGGTCCAGAGGTGGGTGTCCTAACCACTAGACCACCACCACACTTCATTACCGATCAGCTACTGAGAAAACTAGTTAAGTTAGTAGTTTGGCTAATTTTAGTTAGTTATTTTTTGAGTCGTCCTTCTTTTTCTGCCTTCGCCATGCGTTCCTGGTTTCCGGCGGCGACGAGGGAGTCCGGGGTCTAAGTGGGGCATCAGGCTTCTCGTTATAGGACTGCGCAATCAAATCAGGTCAGAGTCGCTCATGGCGGCCCGGAGGACGGATTTGATAACCGGCGCAGAAATGCCTCATAATAAGTTAATTAGACATTCACTTACTGGAGCCGGAGTGGCGTTACGGCCTGATGGCTTCTTGATAGGTTCCTGATAGGCTTTAGAGTGAGAGGATCAAATGTTTTTTAAAAACCCGGCGCAAGAGCGTCTTATCGCTATGGGGAAGTAATAGTCTCGCCGTCATTAGGATTAGGACTCTGACGCTATTTCCAGCCTCTTTCCATCTCGGCCGAAAGGACTGGGGACGAATGCAGAATAAACCAATTTGGATGTTGTTTACTGTCGGGGTTTGTGCAGATTGACAACGGAGAAAGGAAGCAAGGCGAGGCGCTCAGCCGGACTGCGGCTTCCGAGTGACTCCTACAATATGTGACCTTTAAATATCACACTTGCAGCGCTGTATGTGTGTGTGTGTGTGTGAAGTCGTGTCGCATGTGTGAAGAGTGGACATGTGGTGGGGAGTCGGGGGAATTTCACACACAGCTGTGACGGAGCTGCCATTAAAAACAGAAACTATCTGCTGGAGGAAAAATAAGCACATCAGGATGTCACCCCCAAAACACACACACACACAGCTGCCACATCTTGCTATCTGTGTGAGAAATTTCCTCATACTCCCATATTACTAGATCTAAATGATACTACAACTATACACTAACCTTAAAATCACTAATTAAATGTATTTGCAGTGTGTAATATAAATAAAACCTGAAAATATTCTACAAAATGAATATCTTTAGGAGATTTGGCCAAAGCAAAAAAATGTATGAAAATGTATATATGAGGAAAGTCCTGACAAATGTCTGATTTTCCTTCCTTTACAGGGACAGTCCTCGCAAAGGGCCAAAAAATGTGCAAAACCAGCTCATTGTTATCCAGCACATGTAAAGATTTTCTGCTTTTAGGGTATGCTCTCAGAAATGCTTGAAAATACACAACATTCTCTACAACACACATACACCCAAACCAACCCACTCACTCACCAACACACACACACACACACAGAAAAGCCGGATGCTGCTTTATAAACGAGCTCCACGCCGTCCCAAACATTAGGAGAAAGGTCAAATATGACACTGGCATGGAAATCCAGCATGAATTTTTTCGCTGCATTGCTTGGGATTCAAATAAGACATTTCATGCCTCAATACATTCGTTATCCGCAGCTGCTCCACACCCCCAATGCCCCCTCAGACCCGCCTTGCCCCGAAAGTGTGTTTGTGTGGAGGTGTGAAATAGAGCTGCTGCTGCCGCTGTGTGTGTGATAGTATAATGCAAATCAAATAAAGCCAAACGTAACTCAGTGATTCTTCATTCATGAGGGTGTGTGGCCTTGGCAATGGTGCTGCCGTTGATGTTGGGGGTGTTGATGTTGATGTCGCTGTTAATGTTGGTGTAGCTGTTGGCATGATGGTGGTGTTGACAGAGTTGGTGATATTGATATTGGTGTTGACTTTGGTGTTGCCATTGGTGGTGCCGGCGTAGACATTGGTGTAGGCGTTTAGCATTGCTGTGGTGGTGGTGTTGGCGTTGACAGTGGTGTAGGGGTTTAGCATTGCTGTGGTGGTGGTGTTGGTTGGCAGTGATGTAAGTGGTGTTGGCATTGGTGTTTTTGCTTATGTTGGCGTTGGGGTTTGGCATTGACATGTTGGTGGTGTTGCTCCAACAAAAAACTAAAATGGAATATGTGTTTTACATTTTTCCTTTGAATGAGAAATTTGCTTTTAATACTTAAAAAAATGAATGAAAGAATGATACATGCATTTTGTATGATGGGCATAATGCCTCATGTCTGTGGTCTTCAGCTTGGGTGCAGTCATCTTGCCTGGGCTCTGGGTGGATGAGACACTGCAGTTTGGGGCTGGCGGCTCGTTTTTTTGTTAATAATAATGTAATTAATAAAATGTGTCAGTGCATCAGAGCCGAGGGTGATCTCTAAATCATTTGTGTGGCGCTGACACATGGAACAAACTCCATCACTTCATTACTTCACTCCATCGCTCCATCACTTCACCACAGATCAGCAACTCAGCAAAACTTTTCCACATTTTTCTCCTGATGGAGTTTCATGTGAAAAAGCCTGATGACTTTTGATAACTCAACCAGCATTATGCATCTACATTCATTCATCCATCCATCTATCAAGCTGTTGAATTATTCATCAATCTCCCTCTATTTAGTCAACACACCAATACACAAAAAGCTTAGGAACTGCAGAGGCTTTTCCAAACTAAACACAAGACAGAGACTAGTCATCTTTCTCCTCTTTAATATTTATGTGACTAATCTCTATTAAAACCTTTCTGTGTTGTTCATGTGCATGGTTTTGTTATTTGTTTGTTTGTTTGTATATTTGTTTGAGTGATTGGTTGCCCGCTATTGGTTTCCCGTTTGTCTATTTACAGTTTACACATTTAATTTAATTTGCTTCAAAAGATTCATGGAATAGTGTCTGTGGCAATGCATCAGTGTAAATTTGGGAGCTTGTTAAGGCCGACAGTGTAATTGCTTTGTGGTCTTACAGTCTGAATTATTCTCATCCATAAATACGCTGCCATCACCACGCTTTGATTACACTTCCATCTAAAGTAATGAGCCAGAGCTGTTGAGGAGACAGTATTTGATTTATATATACAATTGCTTCCTAAACGCACGACGGTGATTGCACTCTCCAAATCAGAGCCCTAAACATTGCTGCTACTTCCATTTACAGCAGTTATCGGATGCTCTTATCTAGTGACTTACATCGTCTAATTACAGGGACAGTCTCTCTGGAGCAAACAAGGGTTAATGACCTAATGGTCAGGAGGCAGGATGTGAAGCACAACCTCTTGGTCTAAACTGTAAACATTTGCCGTAAATGTAGATTTATTCCCTACTGTATTTTACGATATGTTCATAGCTTCGTAAAATGCTGTGTTTTTTAATGCTGTAAATTTGCAATGAACATTAACTCATTAACTGAACCACTTAATCTCTGTTGGGATTGTGTGGAATGGAGCCTATTCCGGGACGAAAAGAGGACCAACATACTGCAGGGCACACACTCAAAATGACACCTATGTGGCCAATTTAGAGTAGCCAATCGACCTACGGGGCAGTTGGTGTTCTTACGGTTAGAGCATTCGCCCCGTGATCAGAAGGTTGCCAGTTCAAATCCTGGACAGGTGAAGTTACAACTGAGGTACTCATGAGTAAGGTACCGTACGCAAATACTGCTCTGCAGGTGCTGCCCACGTCAGCTGCACACTGCTCCTTCACGGATGGGTCAAATGCCGAACTCACATTTCATTGTGGTGCAGTATGTGCTATGGTGTGTTCACAATGACAAACAATCACTCACGTAAGTCACTTAACTACAGTGTAAAAATAGGGTGAATTATTTTACAGTGTGTACAAGGTCACCAGCAGCATGTTAAACTCTACTTTTACTCCCATTTACATTGAACGGAGCATTGAACGCAATGTGTGGTGCGGCAGCAATGTAATCTGTATCAGATTCTGCAATTTGTTATGCTTGAGGGTGTTGTGACTCACAGGCAGCCGAACATTTTCCCGTCCCATTCCGTGAAAAGGCCCTGGTGGCTGGGAAAGATGATTTCCCACTGGGCCGGGCTCCATACATCACCACTGATAATTATGGGCATTTTAACTATTTAAACTAGCCGGTCAATGTCATTGAATAACACTGTCAGCAGTTCACTTTTAACGAGCATGTAATAAACAGGTAAACACACTGTTCTTCATTTATTTAAGATTTACCTCATTTTAAAGGTAGCCGTGGTCTCATAATTGGCAGTGTGCGGCAGTGAACGCAGGTTGATGCTCGATAACCGAGAAAGATGGATCATATTGATGTCATTTGTCAGTTTGGTTATGTTCCAGACCACAAAGAAACAAAGATCACCAAGGCAATTGTATAAAGCCGTGAGCAGCTCCGCTGGAGGTAGCCAATGATTTTTTGGCATATTGACTGTATTGAGTGTTAATGTGAGAACAGGATTAGAGCCCTGCATGTGTTAATGTGTTAATATATTTGGTTTTTTTTTTGATGCAATATAAACACGGCTTCTGTTCTCTTTATCTTGGAGTTGCATCATGATGAAGCTCATACACAATTCTCTTAGTAAAGTAGGCAATTATAACGGTACGTTCAACAGTGCTAACAATAGAACCCCCACTTAAAGAGCTATTACTGCTCTAAGATGCCACTGTGACACATCTGCGCTTTCCCACCCTACTGGTCAACACAGTCTGTGTGTTGCCATTAATTGCATCACATGAAGAATGCAAGTTTACATACGAGAGGGCTAATAGATGCCATAATGAGCGCATGTTCTGAGCAATGTGCTGCTGATATTACATAATTTAGCCAATCAAATTTGGCTTTCATTTGGATGCATGATGTACTGTACGTTTCTCCACAAGAAACAAGCTGGTATGGATACATTAGATGTTACCGTTGACTGTGACCTTCAGAAATAAAAATAACCCTGAAAAAACTGAAGTCAGCATTTCAAACTGATTCATGGTGATGGCTGTCATTTACTGATTATTACTGATTTTCTCTCCTGGTCAAGTGTTTAAATCAAGGCTTTAGATGGTTTGCCATGCAGAACTGGCACAGAACTGCTTCAAACCCATTTTAATCGTTCCAAAACCCAACTCCAACTGGTCACAAATTGGCCTTAAGGGACCTGCTTAAGCCTGTGACCAGCTAATACTGAGCTCTTTTCATGCAGCAGGGTCTCAACAGGATTCATTTACACAGCTTCAAAGATAAGTAAAAAGTTCTCCCTCCTCCTCATCAACAACATCACTGAGAACATGATGGACCTTTTAAGCCTCTTTACATACTGCATGCTGCATGAAATCTAGCCGTGTTTTAATGGTGTAGATTTATGAATAACACGTCAGGGCTTGGTGTTTGGAGATGAAAAGAGTCATTGTGCATTGTGCCATGGTGCCAGCATGTGAGAAGCTTTTGTCTCCACCTTGTTTATGTGTTATTGAGGTGTGATTTTTCACATTTATGATTTCTGCAGATGGAGTGTTTGTTAGGGGGCGATGGTGTTTTCTTTAGCAGACATATGCATACAAAACAGTATGGGGAGGTACAGTCATTCTCCACCTTTAATGGGTGACATCACGACATGTAGGTGCTTGAAATGTTCATTTCATCTATTCCCTTTCATTCCACTGTTTCTGTTGCACTTGCCTGTAATTCAGTGCAATAATAAGCGAGTGCAATACACATTTTAGAAACACACTGTACATTGAGCCATGTTCTTTCTTCGCTTGCTGTTTGTTTATAATGTTGCTGCCATTTTGCAAATGAAGGCAATGATAGCAATCTAAAGTTCGTTCAGACATAAATCAGGGCATATTTCAGCATGCAGTGTACATACACGGAACGCCCCCACATAATCAAAACTATAACATCACAGAGAAGGGTCAGAGAGGGCACACCGTATAAATTCGCCTCACTCCTACGTAAAGCATATTTTTTCCAAGAAAACACTGGAAGGGAATCCTGTGATCAAAGGTTACAGAGCACAATTTCATTTCCTGCAATCGGTCTCCAAGATTAAGTGGCCGTCCAACAAATGAGAGCGATTCGTTTTGATGTCAGTGAAGGCGGACACTTCGGAACAATGCAATATAGAAACTGCAGACTGACACTGCGAGGCAGATAGTAATCACTGAGTGTGGTGGAGAGAGTGGGGTCTAGTAGCAGTCGGAAGGAATGGCACAACCTTTGCAATGCATGGTAATGGTTCATTCATTGAGGGAGCGGGAAACGAAACGGTTGGGGAATTGTCCACATGATCAGAACGTTGCTGGTTCAAATCCCAGACCAGTAAAAGGACTCATGAGCAAGGTACCGTCCCCCAGAACTGCTGCCCGGAAGCTACCAAAAAGCTTCCCACTGCTCCTTCATGTATGAATCACATGCAGAGGTCACCTTTGATTGTGGTGCACTGTGTGATGTGCTGTGCTGTGTCCCCAATGACAAATAATCACTGAAAAAAAAATTCATTTACACATTTATCTTGAAAACATTTCACTTCATCTTTAAGGCTGTTTCAGTTCTGAAAAACTAAAGCAACTGGAGTGACCATCCCTGGACATCCTCATTCATCTATAACACGGATCCTTTCCCAAGCACTTTAAATGTGACCCTAACATCTTAAAAACCTTAAAGAAGTTCAGTTGCTTTTGATTCAAACACTCAAGATGAGGGTGTCTCAATGCCCCCTCAGCACGTCTTCTCACCATCTCTTCACCTCTTTAAGCAGTATCAAGGAGAAATAATTTACTTTGTTAAAAATGCACTAGCTTTCATGCATGTATTCATGTTGTCTGTGAATTCCATTCCAGCTTCTTGTTTAACATGGTTTATGAAGGTGTGTAACTCAGGTGGCAATAACCTAGTATGAAAAGCATGTGGGGATTTAAGTCTAGCATTACAGCTTTGAAGAACTGTTGTAGATTACAAAGTACTGATCTGAAAGTGAGTGATTATTTGTCATTGTGAACACACCGCAGCACAGCACAGTGCACCACATCCACATGTGACCTCTGCTTTTGAGCCAGCCATAAACACATGAGCAGTGGGCAGCTTTTGGGCAGCACCTGAAGGAGCAGTGCTTGAATGTGCTTCCTTGCTCTTAAGTAATTCAGTGGTACCTTTATAAGTCTGGAACTTAAACCGGCAACCCTCTGATCACAAGGCCAACTCCCTAACTCCCTTACCTCTAACTCCCAAGACTCCCACAGATATGATGATTCTCTCTCTTTTGACAGGTCGTCTCATGTGAGAGCTCATCAACGACCTTTTTGTCGAGTGTTAACCCTCCTGGGAGGTGTCTGCTATGCAGAAAGTGACCCATTTTCACATCTTTATGTTTCCAATTCACAACGTTTTTATTTAAAGGGAAAGTTTAGTCTGGACTCTGAAAGTTGAAAAAATAATTCAACTACTAACAGCATACCATGCATCGAATGTAACTAAGGCAAGTCTAAGGTGAGATTCATCAGGATGAAGGTAATACAAGCACAGAACATATGGATTATTTGCATGTCTTCAGTTAAATGCAAAGCTGTTAACTTTAATTTTCATTTTTCAATGTCTAGGGGTAAATAGTGACACACCACCTACCCATACTAGTGCAACTTTATCAGTTTGTAGAATATTTAGACATGTGTTGTTGACAGTGTTGTGCAAGTTACTTGCAAAGTGTAATACACTATACATTACTTGTTACTGGTATTCAAATGTAATGCACTACCTTATAATATTATTGTCTCAGAATTGTAATCATTACACGACTTCTGTAACTTTTCAGTTACTTTCACCAAAATAACTGTGAAGATATAACTTGACATTCTAATATAAGAAAAAATATTGCAGCTCATTCTCGACACTGGTTGTTGAGATGTGTTGCTGAGAAAACAACTCAGTTTCTGGTCTGGTCATGCCTGTTCATTTGGGAATGGAGATTTTTATTTGCCTTTAACTCGGGGGGGTATGCTTGTGCGGTGGTTAACGCTGTCTCCTCACGACAGGAAGGTTGTGGATTTGATCCCCGGGTTGGTCATGGGGTCTTTCTGTGTGGAGTTTGTGTCTCTTCCAGTGTTGGTGTGGTTTTCGCCAGGTGCTCTGGTTTCCTCACACAGTCCAAAAACCATGTGCTACAGACTGATAAGTGTGTGAATGTGTAAGTGTGTGCCCTGTGGTGTGTTGGCACCCACCCACAGCTGGTCCCTACCTCATGTCTGAAGTCCTGGGATAGGCTCCGGTTCCCTGGATCCCAATAGAAACTCATTCATTCAGCTAATCAATGAATTAACTCCCTCAAGAAAAATACAAACTTGTTATGATAACCCTCTGCACTCCCACATTTGACCACCAGAGGCGGACTTGCTTGGTGTTCTAGGTCTTCGTTTAGGTGCTACTCTTGTGGTGGTGGTGGTCTAGTGGTTACAATACTCGCCTCTGGACCAAGGGGTCGTGGGTTGCAATCCTACGTCCAGCACTACCACCACTGGGCAAGACCCTCACCCTCAAGCCGCTGCAGGGAGACTGACCCTAGAATTAGGAAATGGAGGTTTCTCTGGATAAGAGCTCTGCTAAATGCCATAAATGTAAATGTCTAGTGTTTGCATATATTTATCTCAGCCTCTGGCCCATGCCTTTGTTTTGCATCTGTTGTCTGTGTAGATTTATTTTTGTGTTTAAGGTTTGACTTTGTTTCTCTTTATTATTTATCACAGTTTTTGTTAACACTTTCACCCGCATCATGTTTCATCATTCTTCACCTCTGCTCATAAGTAAAGTGTTTTATGATGCACATGCTGCTACATGGACAATTTCGTCCATGCCACACTGAAACTTGTTTCAGGAAAGCTGTTCATGTTTACAGACTGACTGTACAATAAGCTGATGTTAAACTGCTGCTGACCCTGCGTACGTTTAATTCACAAAAGTATAAATGTATTCCATTTATAAATTAATGCAGTTTTCTCCTCTGGACTGCTGTTACAATATTGCACAAAATGTTGAGAATTATTTGTACATATTATTGAACTCCTTAAATATTTATGTTAGACTTCATAAAGATATATTTTACGATATTATGTTTAGAATTTTCATAATGAACTGCTGTAGATGTTATGCACATTCAATGCAAAAAATCCAAGACCATAATTGTAGTTTGAATACAGCATGTAACTTAATTGTCTCTTTTTCTACCTCTGGTTTAGAGTTTTACATTTTATAGTCTACTTATATTTGCTTACTCTATGTCCCTTATTTGTTCTTTGTACTCTGTAGAAACTGGAGCCACATCAACTCATCTCTCTGTATACTTATACATAGTAGTTCTGTCCCAAACGATTATTTTTTAAATGATTAATCTAGTGATTAGTTTTTCAATTACTTGACTAATCTAATGACTATTTTTTTAATTAATCTAATGATAAATTAATTGATAAGCAATTATTTTCCAGTTAGTCATTTAAAATAACAATTCACCCCTAACACACACAAAAGAAATCAGAAAGTTATTCAAACATTTCTTAAACAGTGCACTGGGCATTAGAGCATTGTTCCTTAATCAGACCTTGCTTAATCAGTTTTGAAATGAACATAGCGCACATGGAAAATAGCTTATTTATAACTATATAATATACAACAGATTTATTACTGATTGCTGTGTTAATATTAGCATACTAGATTTGTCATGCACCTGTTCAGAAATATTGGCCCTCAAATTCAATAGGATGTTAAGTGAAAGTGAGTGATTATTTGTCATTGTGAACACAGCACAGCACACACTGCACCACAACCAAATGTGAACTCTGCATTTGACTCTGTGTTAACTTTAAGTTGTACATATAACTCAAATAAAACATACATACTCCATGAGTGATGTTCAGGAATGCATCATGGACAGTTTACATGACATGTTATGAATGTGTTATGCGGCCTTCATCTTTCTTGATAAGTGTTCACCTTCTGGAATATCACACATGTTTTACTTTGTTAAAAAAATCCAGGTAAGAAGAACCTCACAGACTATTGGAATTGGCTGTGGAATGATGGAATACAACAGCTCCTGGCTGCAAATATGTGTCTAAATTAATAACCAGATGGCTGCACTCCTCCACTATTAATCATTAAAGGCTATTGATTCATAAGAGCCATACTTTCCGACCCAGCTTAAATGAGAATATGCTCCAAATGCTTCCATCAATCTATCATTTGTTGCACACTAAGCAGCGGCAGAGTTTTTACTGGATCCCCCCGTTGTTGCCTGAGGCTGATTTTCACTGTGTTGGTGAAGAATTTTAGATTTTTAGTGATGGATTTGTGTAGACTTGCTTTATCATCATTTGCAGTGTTTGAGTTTTAGCACTGATACGAACGATTTCTTAATTGTTCTATATTAGAGAACGGGTCAAGAGACCAGCAGCATGAGCAGATGTTGGAAAAATAAGAAATTAATTATCCAAATAATCTAATAAGTTCATCACATCACAACACTAAAATAGCTGTAGAAATGCATACCTGTATTATATCTATACAGCACATATTTTATTGAAAATATTATGTCTACATTTAGGGGGCCACAGTGGCCCAGTGGTTGGCGCTGCCGTCTCACAGCGAGAAGGTCCTGGCTTCGAAGCCCTGGGTCGACCATAGGGTCTTTCTGTGTGGAGTTTGCATGCTCTCCCCACATTGATGTGGGTTTTCTCCGGGTGCTCCGGTTTCCTCCCACAGTACAGTACAGCATGCACTATAGGTTTCCCAATTTCTCCCTGGAGCAACAGTCTTCTCAGGGAGCCAGCGGTGGTTGTGCTGGAGGTAGGATTCAAACCCACCATCTCTCGGTCCAGAGGCGCGTATCCTAACTCTCACCCATCACCCCAACTTTAGTCAAATATCACAATAATCCTTTGTACCAATGTTTTTATATAAAATCCATCGCTCCAGGTCAGTTTTCTAGTTAGAGTACATGTGTCTGTGCAGTAAGTTATGCCATTGACATTTTCTTCAGGTGAATTAGTTCTAGATGCTTCTCAATCTGCTCCGTGATCAATGGGACAAAGTGAACCATGTTAATTTGCTGAAACATATTGGGCGTTAGCGAAGGTGAATGTGTGTGTACGTTGCATTAAGCGTGTTGATCGGTCTCAGGCATCGTGGTTAGTTAGTGGAAATGAAACACAGTGAGAGATTTAGATGAAAGATTAAAGAGGGAACGGCTCCCCAGCGTCCTCGCCCGGATCTGCCGCATCGATCTGCAGCGGGACTCATATTTTATCTGGCTCTGTTTTCCTTTTACTTAGCACACGCTTGTGAAGATGTATATTTAGCACTTCCTCGGCCGTGTTTAATTGTGCTTTGCTGAATGTGCTCCTCTTCGTCTACACTCTATTAAAGATCAGTGGAATTGTGTGTTTTTATTACATCTTTCCTGATTATTGCAGGTTTTCTCTGTAGCTTTAATTGAAGAGTTGCAGCGACGTGTGTCTCCTCACGGACGTCATTAAGCTCTCTCTACCTTCACACACACACACATACACACACACAGTGAGGCAGAGAGAGCGAACATGCAGCAGATGGACACGCACAGGGAGGTGTGTGATGGGAGCACGGCCTCAAATACAGAGCTGTCCCTCACAGTCGAGCAAGACCTATTGAAAACACACACACACACACACACAACCCTACACCCTGTCTCAAAGATACACACCACTATAACCTGTCCCGAAAATACACACACACACCACTATGACACACACATGCACACACACTCCCTCACACCCTGCCCTAGGAATACTAACACACAGCAGACCACTACACCCCGTGCCAAGGACACACACACACACACAGCACAGAGCTCAAAAAGGAAACTGTTTGTGGATATGTATGTGAGAAAGAGAAGTACAGAGGAGAATATATGAAAGAAGGAGGGAGTGAGGATTAGAGTGAGCGAGTGAGTGAGTAAGTAAGTGAGTGGTCTAGCTAGGGAGTGAGTGACTGGGTGAAGGAGTGAATGAGTGAGAGACAGAGTTAGTGAAGGAGTGAGTGAGGGATGGAGTGAGTGAGTGAGTAAAGGAGGGAGTAATGGAGTGAGGGAGTGAGTGAAGGAAGTGAGTGAGTGGGAGAGTGAGAGACAGAGTTAGTGAATGAGTGAGTAAAAGACAGAGTGAGGAAAAGGCAAAAGGAAGGAGAGAGGGACTAATTGACGGCGGCAGAGAGTGAATGAGTGAGTGAGAAATGGAGTGAGGGAGAGAGTGTGTGAATGAGAGAGTGAGCTAGTGAGTGACAGAGTTAGCGAATGAGTTAGTGACAGATGGTGTGAGGGATAATGAGTAAATTAGGGAGTAAATGAGTGAGAGATTGAATTAAGGATGGATGGAGGGAGTTAAGAAGTGAGTGAGTGAAGGAGTGAGTGAGGGAGTGAGTGAGGGAGTGAGGGAGTGAGGAAGGAAGTGAGTGAGGGAGTGAGTGAGTGAAGGACTGAGTGAGGGAGGGAGTGAGGGAGTGAGCAAATGAGTGAAGGGAGGGAGGGAGGGAGTGAGCAAATGAGTGAAGGGAGGGAGGGAGGGAGTGAGCAAATGAGTGAAGGGAGGGAGGGAGGGAGTGAGCAAATGAGTGAAGGGAGGGAGGGAGTAAGTGAGGGAGTGAGTGAATGAATGAGTGAGTGAGGGAGGGAGTGAGTGAGTGAGTAAAGGACGGAGTGAGGGAGGGAGTGAGTGAGTGAGTGAGTGAGGGAGTAAGTCAGGGAGTGAGTGAGTGAGGGAGGAAGTGAGTGAGGGAGTGAGTGAGTGAAGGACTGAGTGAGGAAGGGAGTGAGTGAGTGAGCAAATGACTGAATGAGTGAGTGAGGGAAAGAGGGAGTGAATAAGTAAGGGAGTGAGTGAATGAATGAGTGAGTGAGGGAGGGAGTGAGTGAGTAAAGGACGGAGGGAGTGAGTGAGTGAGTGAGTGAGTGAGTGAGGAAAGGAAGGGAGGGAGTGACTGAGTGAGGGAGTGAGTGAGTGAGTGAAGGACTGAGTGAGGGGGGGAGGGAGTGAGTAAAGGACGGAGTGAGGGAGGGAGTGAGTGAGGGAGTAAGTGAGGGAGTGAGTGAGTGAAGGAGGAAGTGAGTGAGGGAGTGAGTGAGGGAGTGAGTGAGTGAGGGAGGAAGTGAGTGAGGGAGTGAGTGAGGGAGGAAGTGAGTGAGTGAGTGAGTGAGTGAGTGAGGGAGGGAGGAAGTGAGTGAGTGAGTGAAGGACTGGGGGAGTGAGTGAATGAGTGAGGGAGTGAGTGAGTAAAGGACGGAGTGAGGGAGGGAGTGAGGGAGGGAGTAAGTGAGGGAGTGAGGGAGAGAGTGAGGGAGAGAGTGAGGGAGAGAGTGAAGGACTGAGTGAGTGAGTGAGTGAGGGAGTGAGTGAGTAAAGGACGGAGTGAGGGAGGGAGTGAGGGAGGGAGTGAGTGAGGGAGTAAGTGAGGGAGTGAGGGAGAGAGTGAGGGAGAGAGTGAGGGAGAGAGTGAAGGACTGAGTGAGTGAGTGAGGGAAGGGGTGAGTGAGTGAGGGAGAGAGTGAGTGAGGGAGTGAGGGGGTTGATGTATACGGGTGTAAGGTGTGATTAGCATATTAAGCACACATCACAACCCCACCCTGATCTGTCTGTGTGTCAGCGAGTCAGTGAGATAAAAAGCGTTAATGCTCCGCATTGTGATGCCACGGCAACAGTTGCCCCTTCACAGCAGGGTGGTGGGTGGGCGGCGGCTTTTTGAAAGTCTCCTGACCCCACTTCACCCCACCGTGCCCCACTCTGCTGTAGTTCTGACCCCACCCCTCACAAGTCCCACAACAATAAAACTCAGAGTCCTGGAGGAGGAGGAGGAGAGCGTCAGACTACCATCATCCCCCACCAAAAACATAACACTCCTCTTTCCCGCTTCCCATTTGACTCCTCTGGACAAAACCGACCCGACCTTCTGACCTGTACTGAGCCACCACCCAGTCACCGGCAGCATGATGACCCCCTGCCCCCATTAATCCCCCCACCCTGACCCTCGTCTACTTTCTTCCACCCTCAGCATTCAGCGGATTAGTATTTAGGGTGCATTAGTATTAGTGTTTAGTTTGCGAGTTACAGTGTTGAAAAGATGAACCATGGAACAGTGAAACATGAAACATGGCACTTACATATCTATTGTGCACACAATTAGCATATGAGAATATATATATATATCAATATAATATAAAATATATTTGTAATAAAAATGATTCTTTACTTAAAATATTAGTTTAAAAGGTGCTGACAATGCTGCTAAAATTATAACTGACACATTTCTTCTGTCTTTCTTTCCAACAACTTGAATCCCATGTTTTACCCAAAATAATAATGGCAAGATGTCCAACACTCTTTCTTCTGTCTGTATGCATTTAGCTTCTCAAGTGTCCACTGTCTCTCACTGTCAAATTACGGCTAACTTTCTTGTAAATCCAAAGTAAAAATAAAAGCGCTTTGAAGTCGCATCTCCATCGCGGTTGGAAATCTGCCTGATCTGTCAAACGCCTAATGGACGTTCCTCCTGGGATGGGTTTGATCAATTAAAAATAGATACCGTGCTAGTCAGCAGGAGTGATTGAAACGCTGAACGTATCAATTATGGACGAGAGACGGCGTTCTTTTGGCGAGTGACGCTGATGATTAAAGCAAAATTTGCTGCAAAGCCATTTCCATTTAGTTTCTGTGTAGACATCTTCACGAGAGTCTCGTTGCTCGGGGGGGAGCGGAAGGCTGTCGGTTCGAAACGTCTCCCAGGAACGTGAACATTATTTTAATACGGTGAAGAAAACAGCCATAAATAGTCTAGAGAGCAGATGGTGTGATGCAATAAAACAAAAAATGCGCTTGTTTGGGGCTCGGTGCAGATTAACGTCGCTGTAGATTTTATTGTCGCTGCAAGGACAAGGTACAGCATCAGTTTTCGGTCTTCTCCGGTGTTTTCGCTGGTTGTTTTTTAGCTTTTTTTGGCTTGACAAACTGCCGCTAGCTGTACTGAAGGTGCACAACAATCTATAGTACTCATACGCAGCGTTTCCTCTGCAGGCTTTTCCTCATGCAAGATAAATTCTGGCCGCTGGAGTGGAGGATTGACTGATGGCTGTTTGGGGAGATGAATTATTTGCAGTAGATTTGCCCTTCAGAATGAGATTCGGGACTGAACGCCGGAGTGCAGGGAGTCAGGTGGCGTTTTTTAACCTCACCTTATAGAACGTTTGCCAGGTTCAACTTCAGCAACGTGAGCCCTTAAATCATTAAGTCGCCCTTCGGCACAAAACGCGCTCTTTATTGACCCTGCAACTGAGAAATTATTTTTCAGCACGTCAAAGCAGCGCAATCACTTTTTCCCCTCCCAATCATTTGAAAGGTTGTGTGTGTTGACAGATGAAGGAACCAGTGTCGGGAACAGAGCGAAAACATGGGAGAGCCAAAATGACTGAAATTCTAATCTGGGGGTTGCTGTGGCATTCTTATTGCTGTTAGATGTTACACATGGCAAATAGAATTATTTTGATCAGATTTGAAGAAGGGAAATAAAGCTTAAGTTCTGAACGTGAGAGTGAATTATAGTGGGGAATGCAGAAGTTAGACTTCCTGATCCTGTTCCAGATCTTCACACAGACATTTACATTAGCGGTGTTTAACGGGCGCTCTTATCCACAGCCACTTCCATTTTCCTAATTTCACGAACAGACTCCCTGGAGCAATCAGCCTGAAATCCCACCCCGGCACGTGAGAAAGGTGAAATTGTTACTTTATTTAGCTTCATGTAGGATAAAAGTACAGAAACTGCAGATATAACTACCACAAATAATAAGAACAGTGTGTGTTTTATTGGCTTGCGGAGTTGTTATTATGCAGAGACATTCTATGGCTTAGTACTGTGATTACTTCAATTCTTTGCACAGAATTACTCAGAAATACTTTCACATACAGAGGAATGCAAATCATGTCCGGTAAGTTAAAAGTCCTGTGATTCTGACGGTGTGTGTGTGGTTTCTGTAAGTTCAAGATTAAAGATTCAAGATTCAAGATTCTTTAATCTTGAACTTACAGAAACCACACACACACCGTCAGAATCACAGGACTTTTAACTTACCGGACATGATTTGCATTCCTCTGTATGTGAAAGTATTTCTGAGTAATTCTGTGCAAAGAATTGAAGTAATCACAGTACTAAGCCATAGAATGTCTTAGTACTGTGATTACTTCAATTCTTTAAATTCGTTAAAGGGATTCTGAGTTATTAAAACATTAAATTAATAAACACAAAATGCCTGCGTCGGTCTTAAACAGTTCATTTTAAAAATAGATATTCCTTGTAGATATTTAACGACAAATGCATAAAGAAAAGAAATTAACTCCAATAAAACCTTATCAACAATCTTATATTGGCCAAAAGGTGGTGTTACACTTCTGGTGCTGAGCCCAAAGTTATGCCTTATTATGTCTCATTACGAATAAATCAACAAGTTCAGGACAGACTACAAGTTTTAACTTCTTTGTACCACTTTAGAGGTCCTGTTTTTCCAGCCAAACATGTTGTTGACTTCTGAGGTGTTTATGAGTGTGTTTATGAGTGTGTGTGTGCGTGTGTGTGTGACATGACCTTGATGCTTCTTCGTATCGCAATTCCTCCGAACGGCGATTCCTCAACACTGAGATGGTGTCTCCGTGACAGCAGGTGACACCATGTTTCATCCGGACTGGACAGGTGCTTTGATCCTGAGGTGGCCGTGTGGGACTTCGGGCAAACCTCTGGCTTTGATGAAATCGTTCTGGTCTTAGCCGGGCCTTTCTTTCACATGTAGGCTATATTAGATCAATGTCAGCAGCTAAACTGATGGTGTGGAGCCACAGAAAAGTTGTGGATTGAAAAGAGGAGAGCACAAAAGGGGAAAAGGAGGCTGCAGACGCACTTGAAGGATGTAAACGTCGCATCAACAATGGCCTGAGCAGACGCAGTCGACGGTGAAATAATCGCTAGGGTTGAAAAGGAAGCGGGGTTCTCGGATACCATCTCATCGGATCATCCACCATCTGTGTGCGTGTGTGTGTGTGTTTGTGCTTCTGCTCTTTTTTTTCTTGCTCTACTTGTGCCTTTTCCTCCAGCTAGATGTGTGCTGCACAGTAACTCTCGCCGTCACCTTGGAGGATTCCGCCAGAGGTTAGAGTGCAGCTTCCTTTTGGCCAGGCCTAAAACCTCAAGGCTTGTGGCAAAAAATGGTGGCAATTGAATGGGCCCCGTCCACCGGGAGACGGCTGAACCGGCCAAACCGACGACCTTGACGCGACGCCGAAACGTCACGGCACCCACAGGAGTGAAGTTTGTGTTGTTAAACTTAAAACGAGAGAGAGAGAAAAATAGTGCTGGTCCAAGTTGAGGGTCGACAAACATCACACTTTTACTTTTACTCATCTGAGTTCTGCAGAGGCTCTAAAGGACAGTGGGAAAAATGAGTTCTATTCTCGTGAGCTTACAACTGCAAATCATGCATATGCTACCTTCTCATGAGCAAACATTACCTTCTTGTGAGCATGCAATACTTTCTGAAGAACATGCAATACTTTTTTCGTGAGCAATTGTTACTTTCTCTTGAAGAGAAACACAGATGCAAAAACCACTACACAAATGCAAAAGTCACACTGGAAGTGATTAACTGCAACACTTTTTCTTGAGTTTTAAATACTTTAACTCATGAGTATGCTTTAACACTCTCTAGTAAGCTTGTAAAACTCACATTTATTTATTTCTCACTTGTCATTTTGGGAACTCTGTAGAATTCAAACTCTGCACATTTTACAAAAAGAGGAAAAAGAAAGCTCAGAGTCGCACATCATCAATCGTCAGCTTTTTGGGAACAATGAGATCTGCAAACCCTGAGAAAGTTACCAAATTCCCAGAACCACCCCCTCCTGTCAGTCACGGCCTGCTCAAAGACCCCCACGGTTCCCTCATTGAGAAACATGCTTACCACCGTATCTGTTTCTCTAATAGAGCCCGATGGGCTTTCAAAACCGTTCTCCAACTGGAGCTGCTTATGTGGTTTTGGAGGACCCTCCCTTTACCCCTGCAAAGTCATTGTTTTGCACCTGATTCTGCCCCGAGGCCTGCCGACCCACGCCACGAAGAAATATTAATCCCTTTTATCTCCAAAGGTCACTGCAAAATTGAGCAAATTTGCTAAATATCAGAATTTATGATGTTATTAACATTATACAAATGTTTTACGAGGTGTCGGGTGCATCGTCGCTCGGCTGCACTGGATTAACCACGAAACGCTCGATCGCTTGCACACAATTATCATTGAGAAGGGCGACCTCTCCCCCTCGCGTTACGGTGGGACATTAAATTCTGAATGAAGAGGGTTTTGAATATAATCAGAGCAAATGCATGAAGAAGTGGGCGATGAAGTAGCAGTTGCTCCTTTTTAAACCCATATTGTAATATTTATAAAAGAAGAAAGTTACCTCCGATGATGTCAACGAAATCTCAAGTGAACATGATTTTTGTTCAGTTTAATCCACAAGACGTATCCTAAACATGTAAATGGCAAACAATAAATGGCCACTGTATAAGGATATTATGCGTGATGTGGAATGTGAGATAAAGTTATGCTACTAAAGGGACCACTATGAGATTTAGAACCACATGCCAACCTGTTTTGACCGAGGTCAAGCAATATAGAAGCTGGTGGCATCAATTGACTCTATTTACGTTCAGGTTTTGAACAGGTTTTCATCTTATTATCTACCCATCACTAGAATCTTTTTAAGCTTGTTTTGTCTGTTTGGTTTTGTTCTTATTGTTGGTGAACAGGTGGATTAATGGAAAGTTTTGTGACTGTGCTGCTGTTCACTTGTGTTTTACCTTTGGCTTTTATATTTTTGTTGTGCGCCTCACAGCGAGAAGGTCCTGGGTTCGAACCCCGGAGATGGTCGTAGGGCCTCTCTGTGTGAAGTTTGCTGCTCTCCCCGTGTTTGCGTGGGTTTACTCCGGGTGCTCTGGTTTCCTCCCACAGTCCAAAGGCATGCGATATAGGTTAATTGGCGACTCTAAATTGGCCTCCGTAAGGTGTGAATGTGAGTGTGATTGTGTGAGTGTGTGTGCTCTGGGGTGTGTTGGCACCTGCCCAGGGTTGGTTCATGCCTTGCGACCGTGACTTCCCGGGATAGGCTCCGGTCCCCCCGCGACCCCAGTTGGGATTAAGTGGTTCGGAAAATGAATGAATGAATTTGTGTTGTGACTTTTGCATTTGCGTTGTTGCTTTTGCATCTATATTGTGGTTTTCGCATTTGTGCTGCGGCTTTTGCATCTGGATTGCGGCCATTCTATGTGTTGTGGCTAAAGTACACTATGTAAGTTGCTAATGTAGTTAGCAACTATGCTTTTGGGAAACGTGCCCTTGGTTTGTTATTAAAGCATCAGCAATATATTTTGTGTTCTTTCCTGGCATGCTAGTGGATTAAAGCTTGAAGAGTTGGGGAAGAAAAAACAACAGAGTGAATTGGGACCCAGCCGGGCATTGCTGTCTACATCATTCCAAGTAATCACATTGTGGAACCCGCAGGACCTGGCGCACTATTTCTCTCTCATCAGATGGACGGCGACCCGAATGAGGAGTAAAGCTCCGGGACGAGGGAGGCTGCTTACCCAGCCGTTTCCCAGGTGGTCGTACTTAATATGTAATTACGGAGTGCCGCATGCCGCCCTCGTTTTGGAGAGAACTCTGGTTTAATTGCAGCGTAACCCCCGCTGATGGGAGCGTCTCGGTCTATAGTTCCACCGTCAGCTGAAAACGCTTTTCTCACTTTCACGCATTTGATCTCAACATCTGATTGCGTTGTTTACATCTCTCTCTAAAAATCGCTCGAGTTGGTTTGGGCGATGCGCATCTTCATTTATGCTGGAAAAAGTAACAGCCTGTTAGTTGCTCGTGGGACAGTTTTGCGGAAGCTACTTTAGAACAGCAACATTTCAAGCTCCAAGCTACTTGTGATTAAAAGTATCTAAACTCCTCTACAAGCTGCTGTTTTAATATAGTAAATACTGTACTACAAGCTACGGAGAAACGATCCAAGGATCCTTTCCCCATCTTCCTATATCAAATTCGCCGATGACACGACCGTGGTGGGGCTCATCAGCAACAACGATGAGTCGGCGTATAGAGATGAGGTTCAGCAGCTGGCTGCCTGGTGCAGTGAGAACAACCTGTCGCTGAATGTGGACAAAACAAAAGAAATGATCGTCGACTTCAGGAGAACTCGCTCCACCCACACACCACTCAGCATCCACGGCTCCACGGTTGAGACTGTAAAAAACACCAAGTTCCTGGGAGTTCACATCTCAGACGATCTCACCTGGACCACCAACACCACCTCCATCACCAAAAAGGCCCAGCAGCGTCTCCACTTCCTGAGACGGCTGAAGCGAGCCAACCTGCCCCCTCCCACCCTCACCGCATTCTACAGGGGCACCATAGAGAGCGTCCTGACCAGCTGCATCTCTGCCTGGTTCGGCAACAGTGCTGTTGCCGATATCAGGCGGCTTCAAAGGGTGGTCAAAACAGCTGGCAACATCATCGGAGCGTCTCTTCCGCCGCTGCAGGACATCTTCTACAAGCGCTGCATCAGAAGGGCCTCCTGCATCGTGCTCGACCCCTCACACCCTTCACACAGACTGTTCACACTCCTTCCATCTGGCAGACGCTTTCGCAGCATCAGGTCTCGATCCTCCAGGATGCGTGATAGCTTCTTCCCACAAGCCATCAGACTTTTGAACTCACTCCCTGCCATCACACTTCCCCCCACACATACACCTGGACTGTGAAGAAACTGTTTCTGTTGCACCACTGCACCTTACTGCACCTTACTTTACACACCACTGTCACTTTGATGCACAATAACTACTGGTATGACACTGCACTGCTGCCACTTTTGCACAAACATTATATGCTGCTTTACGAATGTTTGCACATACACTGGACATTGTACACATAAATAGCCGAATATAGTATCTGTCATATTATAACCTTCTACCTCCTGCACATCCAATGTAAAATGTCAATTTGCACCTGTTTAAATGTTTGCATATTTGCACACATACTGAACATTGTACTTGGAAATAGTCCGGATATAGTATCTGTCTAGTATAACTCTACCTCTTGCACACTCAGTGTAAATGTCAATTTCAACCTGTTAAGAATACTGCATCCTGACTTGACAAACATGTTTACCTCTATGTCTGTCTCCCCTGTCTAGTCTAAAATGTATATTGTATGTTGTCTGGTTTTAAAATGTATATTGTTTAATGTATATTTTAGTATTTTACTTATTTATTGTTTATTCCATGTGCCTAGTCGTGCCACTGCCTATTTATTCTCTGTTCTTTGTTTGTTTGCACTGAAAATAACCTGGAGCCACGTCGTCTCGTCTCTCTATGTATCTGTACAGTATATAGCAGAGATGACAATAAAGTTGACTTTGACTTTGACTTTGACTTTGACTTGGCCAAGCTGGACTCCATCCTCCGACTCAGTCTAGCTGCTGCTGAGTTACGTGTAAAGAGTGAAAAATGACAGTATATCTTTGTAAAATGATTTAAAGTTTCTCTCATTTCCCAGCTCCACGTTTTCCACTTTTGCCTAAGTTTTGCGTCGTGGTTCATTATGTCATACTTTCTGAGATTTGACCATCAACCACGAGGAAAAATGACGCATAAATGATACTTTTCACAATCTAAACACACACTGCGTTTGTTAGTGCTCAGGACTTTCACAGGGAACTCCAACATTCACTAAAACCTTCCAGTCCAGTTCAATCTTCCCATTTATTACAGACAAAACTTATATTTTAGCTGATAAATTAACCAGCATTCTACTCACAGTACAGACATTTACTTGATATTTATTTATTCCTGACGTGGATCCACAGCGCTATTGTGCTGCAGTTCTCATATGGAACGCCCTCATGACAAAAATGTACTTCTCTCCCAGAAATGAGTCAAAAATGAGTTATAGACCAAAATCAGTCCAAATGTTCAAAAATTACCAAAACTTCAGCAGTTCTTCATTTTCCATTCATCAGAAAATATTTTTACATTCTATAATGTTAGAGAAATAAATATAGAAAAATACATGATTTGTTATCTGTCAGATTTGTCAGTGATCTGGTTAGGATGTAACGAATCGCTACTCGTTAGCCCTTGTGGCGTGGTGGTTAACCCAAACGCGGCTGAGAGCGCGAGTAGGCAGGAAAGCCACGCGAGCTGATATAAGAACTCTCTTACGCGAAGAGTTAGGATTACCACAATAATCCGTGTTCTAACTCACGCTCACGCTCTAACAAAAAGATGAACCCAATAACTGGAGTACTCACAGTTGATGCCGATGAGAATCAGAAGGAGGTCCAGGTTGACTCTAATGGCAGAGCGGCGCGCAGCGAGGAGGTGAAACCTTAAATACCCTTTGAACTGCGACCGGCCACGTCCCATTCCAACTACCGGCCATGGAACGGAGTGCGTGTGACATTATCAAATTATTTTATATCCGGATGGATAGAATAGTATGTCTCTGCATAATAAAAACACCCCTAGTCATTACTGAATAATTATTTTGGCAAATCACAGGCAAATACATTAGACACTTGTAGCAGTTTGTCAGTGTTGTCAGAACGTTGCTGCAAGTTTGTCACTAGAGGCTGTCAATGGCAAACTTGTGGCAACATAATCCGGCAAACTACGCTGTTCACCACAAATTAACCACAAGTTTGCCACAAACATTTTGTTTACGTATGGGTTTTAACAATGACATATAAACCTTCACTTATAAAAATTCTGTGTTGGTCATTATGAACACACCAAGTTAAAACATGAACTCTGTATTAAATTATTTTCTCCCCAACACTGGCTCTGATCAATGGTTAGCTAACTATAGTTTTTATTTCATGCTTTAAGATGTTTTCATCACGCTCTATGTTAGTCACAGGCGGTGAATTCGGGGCTGTGTTCTGGTCTTTACTGTGCTGATTTCTGCCTGCAGTAACCGGCTCGGACCTCTCGGGGATGTGTGAGTGGGTCGGGGATGTGGGGGTGTATGGTGGGTAGTGGAGCGGCGAGCTACCCCGGCCCTGAGCATGAGCACCTGAGAGGTGAAGTCTCTCACCCAGAGATCACACTGCTGCACTCCAGCAAACACTCTCGCCTAAAAACACCATCACACACACTCCAGAGAAACGCTGCACCCTTTAAATGTGCAAAGCTTTTAGCTTTTGATGCAGGCAGCTGCCTCTCCAACCTCCACCACCCACATACACGCTCACACACACACACACACACACTCTCACACATGTATTAACACACACTCACTTTACGCTGTATTTGTGAGGAATTTGCTTAAACTTTCATATTACCAGATATGAAATATTATATCACACATCTAACCCAAGTTTTAACCTCAGTGACCAAATGCAAATCATTAAAAAAAAAAAAAAAAACCTAGTGGCTCAGACTGGTCTCTTGTTGGGGGCTCGAACCTTATCTCCAGGACGACCACCACTGGGTCCCTGAGGTTGACCCCCTCAGATTAGGCATTTTCACCTTCTTCTTACTCCTCTATTTCAGTCCCTTTCAGAACAGGCTGTTTCTCATTAGTATTCCTAAATGCAAATGAGCTGCTGCTGGCCACACCCCTCACTCCGGAACTGGGTGTAGTGTAGACGGCACGGCGGGAGTTTACCTCACCTGAAAATAATCCACATGGTGCTGTTAACAGACCATCCATACAGCCGTACATGTTCAACACAACACTTCTTCACTGTGATTCCTACACTAGCGCTGGGGAGAAAACATGGCGGATCTAGCAGTTCTACCTGGTGGGCAGAGCTTCTCAGATTGGAGGGTGGAGTTATTCAAATGTCCCTTAATGTGATGCAGAAGGAGGGGAGAAATCTAAACGTCTCGTTTAAGCACATGATTCCTCACATTAGTAAATTACTGTTAACACAAATGGACTTACAGTGTGTGTAGAGGCAGCACAGACCCAAATGAACAGAAAAAGTGACAATTTTCATAATGTGGCAGTTTTAACCCAAATTGCTGCAGGGAAACTGTTTTTAGTCAAATTAGTAAAATGTGAAACAGTAAACATCAGCGTCGGCTAAATGCTGTAAATGTAAACGTTATGAGGACTTATTTATATACACAAATAACCCCAAGTCACAGAATTTGACAATATTTCGTATCATTAGGAGACAGTCTAGTCCTCAAACCATTAATAACCTGATATCACACACACACACACTCTTACAAACACACTCTCACCTTGTGCTATTTTTGACAATTTTTCTTTAATTTCCATACAATTCAATATAAAATAATGCTACAGCCATTCTAACTCAACCATTAGTATTAGTATCTAAAAGCAAATGTTGCTTCAAAAAAGAGTCAAAACACTATCACAGCTGACCTCACATACAAAAATCACCTCTCAAAGCCACAAAGTCTGGTTTTTGGATTTTTTTAGGGGACAATTACATAAACGCCCAATAATGAGTCCTACCTGTAAATAATACTGCTCAGCTACTGAACTCTGAGCTCAGTAATCAACAGCAGTTATTTAAAGTGTAAACTCTCAAAGCCACAAATCTGACAGTCAGGTCCTCAAAACATCATAAACACACACACATTTGCTGCACAATGACAAATAATCTCATTATCTAAATCACTTAATCCCAATCAGGGTCACAAAGCCCAGAGCCAGGCGGAGACCAACACCGGGCAGGTGCCAACACACCGCAGGGCACACACACACTCACTCGCACAAATGAGTGTGGGTAAATTAGTATAGCCAATCAAACTTCATTCTTTAGGAATGTGGAAGGAAAATGAAACACCACACAAACTGCACCCAGAAAGTCTTCTTCGTCTTCTTCTTCTTCTTCTCATTATTATTATTATTAACCATAAGCTTAGATACAAAAATAATTAAATGTTTCTGCTTTTTTAGTTTTCTTACATTCCCTTTTGGTACAAACAGATATCTTAGCAACCAAACATTTGTTATTAAATCTGGTCCCAATCTGCAGGTGTGGAGTCTGAAATTTGTCCCTCAAGATAAGTCTAGGTCATGAACACACACACACACACACACAAACACACACACACACACACACACACATACACACTCACACATAGCCTCGCCGCTCCTAAGCCCACTCATTTCCAGCAGACTGTCCTTCAATTGCTCCATTCCCTGAAAGAGGCTTTAAAATATTTCCCTGTAATCACAGTGATTTTACCTTACATTATTATCCAGCAGACAACCTTCCTTTCACTCTAGACCCAACATGGGGGCTCGTTCCCTCGGCTGGCAGTTTGTTCCTGTTTTCCTAAGAACATTGCAGGAGATTTAATTAATTACCGTCTCCCGCTTCAAATGCTCGCAATCAAAGACTCAATCATTTGCACTGTATTGTTAACATAAGCTCTTTAATTCCGTCGATCGAAGCGGGAAACGACTTCTCCAAATGCATTATTCAGCAGCGGGGTCCGTCACATGCCAACTGATGCATAACGCCAAGCTTAATGTTGGAGCAACAGAAAAATAAGAATAAAATAAAGCACCTGCACGTGTCGTCCTTCAAAGTGTGGTCATTAGCATCCCCATGGCATCACAAGTGACCTGTGAGAATGTTTGATGCCGGCCGCTTCCTCCGACGTTCCTCTGTTTGATTCTCAGAAATAACCTTGGTGATCGCCTCAATCAGCGCCAATTAATTCTGATCACAGTCTCGCTTCAGTGCTGCGTGCGGCACAGCCCGCGACCCCGACGCTACCACCGCCTGAATGCGGGAAGCGTTTTCTCACATCCGCCCCGGATCCTTCTGCTACTCACACAACAACGCTTTCCAGACCGCCCCAATCTCGGCCGAGCTGCCGGTTCGCCGCCCTATTTTATTTAGGCTTTATTTATTTGCAGCGTCTGTCTTTTACTTTTATTGTTATGAGAAAACAGCGAGACAGTCTTTAGTGTATGTATGTGTGTGTTTGCATGAAGTCAGGCCGGCTTGTGCATGGCGGAGGTAGAGAGAGGGAGATTGAGCGAGTTTTAGATGCTTGTGTGGACCTGAATGTACCCTAAAGGATTTGCAAGATTGTATGGTTTATGAAGCTGTTTTTGTATATGAGGAAAATTAAAGAAAATCTTGAGTTTTTAACATTTGCTTTTGTTTATTAAGGTTTTGGTTCAATGGCTGTGGTATTATTTTATGTCCAGTAAAATGAGGTTTAAAGTAAACACCTCACACTTGCAGCATGAAGTGGCCGTGTTTGTGTGTGTGTGCATGAAGGAAGGCAGCCTTGTGCATGTGAGAGCAGCTCGTAGATTACAAATAAGGCGGCTGTGGTGAGTGTGTGTCCTCGGCTCTGAGAGACTCATTCCATATTCAGGTCACTGCACAAAGCCGGACTGCAGCGAGCCAGATGAACGTAGCGCTGCCTTTATTCAGGACCCTAATTTTGCACCCCTCAATACAGCGGCGGCTCTGATGGTGGGAAGGTAGTGGTCCCTCAGTCCTGTCCTGCTAATATAGAACTAATGATCCGTCATCAGCAGCGATGCAGGAAAACGTCTCCTGTCCTTTATGGGCTTTGAAACCAGCCAAAATCTGTCCTATATGCTAATAATACAACACCTACACAATCTAGAATTCTAATAAAAAGCAAAGATTTCACTCCTTATTTTATAAAATCAATTGTTGAATACTTGAATTTAAAGAAAAACATATTTTCTTCATTTACAGCATATGAGGCATTAGTAGTGTAACGTTTATGGTGTATGCCCAATGATTGGAGGGTTGTCACTTCAAGTCCCTGGCCAGTAAATGTACCACTAAGGTTCTCATGAGCATGATACCAGCCCCAAGCTTATTGGGTGCTGCCAAAAACAGCTGCCCACTGCTCCTTTGCGGATGGGTCAAATGGAGAGTTCACTTTTGGTTGTGGTGCACTGTGTGCTGTGCTGTGTTCACAATGACAAATAATCACTCACTTAAAATGTATATGAAGGCTCTCGTTTCATGTTATTTTGCTGCATATCTTTAAAGTGAAAGTGAGTGATTGTTCGTCACCCCAGCACAGCACAACGACATGTGACCTCTGCATTTGACCCATCCGTGAAGGAACAGTGGGCAGCTAACAAGGGCAGTGCCTGGGAGCAGTGCTTGGGGACGGTACCTTGCTCATGAGTACCTCAGTGGTAAGTTTACCGGTTCTGGATTCAAACCTGCGACCTGATCACAGTGTGAACACCCTACCGTTATGCCGCCAACTGCCCCTAATGTCGGTGGACGAATGTCAAAATCTTCATAAAAATCACATAAGCGGGTTTTAAGAACCATTTTCTTCTTAGATGTGGATGCCGACTGCGCCCAATTAAATGACCTTTTGAATATTTAAATATTTTTAAAAGCACATACACCAGCATTTTAAGTCAAGCAAAACTTTCTGCACCTGTATTAAAGTGATATTTGTCCAAAAGTGCCTGTACTTTCACTTAAATGACACAGCAATCATTTTCTTGAATACGTTCATTTAGCTGGACTCAGATTTCTTGAGAAGAACTGTTCTTTTCTTATATTTTGGAAACTACAATGCCACCTCCATGCCTTGAGCTTTGCTTTCATCACCAGTTTGGAAAGTGGCGTGTATATTCCGACATTTCTCAGGCCTCCAGTGCCAAGGTTGTTCCAGCCAAGTCACGTCTTGTTCCCGCGCTTCTCTCCAAAGCCATAAATTTGCCTAGCTTACGCACAGATTTCCTCAAGGTCCCTGTCAATGAGCTCCTCACTCGGCTCGAAGCGCCGGGTGGCCAACAACCTCATTCAGAGCGAGCGGCAGCAGCAGAATATTTCACCTTGGAAAGTACAATTGCGTTCCCTTTCAGTGCTTGTGGTTGCGACGTCAATTCAGGCTAAAACACCATCATTCATGCGGGAGGAGGGCGGGTTATAATGGGATACAAATTTTCAAATTAGAGCCGCGTTTGAAGCCCTTCGCCTCTCCCCTCGCTCGCTGGTGTTATTTAGAAACAATTCAGTATTTGTGGCTCTGACCGGATTTCGTTTTGCAACCTTTAGTCATAACGCGCTGAGTCCCCTCAAGGCTGATTGCTGGTGCATTAGTGCTCCGATTCTCTCTCTCTCTCTTTGGGTTTTATCATGCAGTGTTTAGTGTGGGACACACACTCACACACTCTCTCATACACACCGCCTCTCTTTAATGCAACTCTGACCCCTGCCTGCTGCTGAACGCTGCCCGGCTATTCAGCACTCGCTGCCCAAATGGACGAGCGGCTATTGACTGGAATCAAAAGGAGGCGACGAATGAAAAAGACACTTTGCATCACACTGGAGTGCGCTGGTATGGGAACAAACTGTTTCATATTCAGTTTTTGGGGTGGGGGAGGTCAGCGGGACTCCTAACACAAGTATATATACTCACATTCTAATGTTTTTAACCTTGTCAACCATTTAAGATGCTGGAATTAAAAGCATTATTTCATTTGGGTCACAAGTCCACCACCAGTCAATGGTATTTACAGAAACTGAGATTTGCATGTTACTCACATTTACATTTATTAAAATATACTCATTAGTAGGGGAGTAATGAGAAGTCGTGCCATCTCGCGATATTAAAACGTGAGGATATTTCTGGTCGAGGAGACAAAATGTCTTGTAAAATTGTATGGTTATTTCTGTGCCAAAATTGTGAGTGTGCAGTGGAACTTTCAGCAGCAAAATGTACACACTCAACTCCACCTTCACACTCGCTTCACTTGCTACTGTGTTGTAGATGTGGCAAACAGCAGCCAGTCACAGGCTTGGAGGAAGCTGATTGGCTGATCTGGTCTCCAATCAGGTGTGTAATCTGGTTGAAGTTGATCTAGTGAACAGCAACACGCACGTTTCCAGTACGACAGCAGAAGCAGCAACAAGAAGAAGAGTTGTGTGTTATGTGGAGATGTTGGGTGTGATGTGTTCAGCAGTATCCTAGTCTAATTGTATTCCTTTTATTCCTTTTATGTTCCTAAATCTGTTGATGCTGCAGGGATTACGCCTCGAACATGTTTTAATCAAGATGTTGATGTGATGATGTACAATCTGATGATGTCATGAGATGATTTACACTTCAATTACAAGTAAGAAGCTGATGCACAGTCATGGTGTGAAGAGATGCAGGAGGAATCATACAAGAGAGAGTCCAGTCACTTCATGCACTAAATACACTGCACACACACACACACACACCACTCTTCATGTCTTACACTCAAATTAAAACACAAATTACACTCATATGTCAAATCACTCATATCATTCTTCAAAAACGCGTTAAAATCTCATCTCGTTTCGTTCTCATCAATCCAATCTCATGTATCATCTCAGTCCGTGAGCAGAGTGTCTTGTCACACTGCTTCTCAATAGTCCTTGTTAACGAATAAACGCACAGTATGTTCACCATTTGAGCAACTTTTATTAGCAATTAAATAACACATCTGTAGGGTCTTCATCTTGTTGCGTAAAAACCACTGACCAGTGAGTCTGTTGCCTGGTGAACATGTAATGTTTCTGTAGGATGCTCTCGTAGGCTTTATGCGTTCATGATTCAATCACTCTGTACAGATTTCCAGTTCTAGATTATTAAAGTTGAAGTTTTGTGACTATGCCGTCACCACAGCACCAGTTAATAGGATGGGGTCCCGTTAATAGTCTTGGTTCCTCTCAAGGTTTCTTCCTACTAGTGGGAGTTGTCACTGTCGCTTCAAGCTTGCTTGTTGAGGGGTTGGGTTGGTTATATGTAAAGTGCCTTGTGACAATAACAGTTGTTAACAGCGCTATATAAATAAAACTGAATTGAAGTTTAATGTCAGACATGCACTGTTGCACAGTCTCATAAAGGACACTTGCTTTTTTTGAGTCATATGTTCATTTGTAGTTGAACATTCCACTGGTTAACAAGAAAAAAGGGAAAAAAAATCTAAGTTTGTGAAATAAATCTAAAAGTGGTCAAATAAATTGGTGTGCAAAAACTTTTTACTGTGTGTGTGTGTGTGGATCTAGTGTATCATGTAAAGTGGCTGGAGTGTGTGGGAATGGGTATGGGAGGGTTTTGTCGTGAGGGGGTGTAATGGTGGGTGATCGGCTTGTTGTCGCCGACTGAAGGCATCTGTCTACGAGTGGTCGTAATTGGCTGCAATGTGGATTTGTCTCATTAATATCAGGCCCCAGGGACTGCAGACCAGCCCAGTTCCATTGCAGGGTTGGTTAGACTGCCGGACTACATCTGCGTTGAGGCTAAATGCAGCGCGCCCTTCTCCTGCCGGGAAAAATAAAGATAATGAATATTAATGTCGTGCGCTGGTCGCTTTGAGGTCTGTTGGAGATTTCCCTTTCTTTATATTCAGCCCGCCGTCTCAGAGCACAATGAGCCTCATTCACCAACATCTTCTCAAGTTTTCTTTCTTAAATCTATGCTCAAGATTTTTCTAAATCTTCAGAATCAGAATGAAGTTCATCGTAGACCTGGCACAATACCACTTTTTCATGTCCAATACGATACCGATATTGTAAATTTGGTTATCTGCCAATACGATATAAATCTATATATATAAATATATATGAGTCTCTGAGTCTTTTTTAAACCGAAAACAGAAAATAATGCCTTAAAAATGTCTGAGTACATGACTGAGATTATTCTGTTCTGCTTAAGGAAATACTTGACAAACACTTTTTTCCAAATTAAAACAGTGTAATAATAACACAGCCATATGTACATGCTAAATGATTTATTACTAAAATAACATCTCAAACATGATTCCTTTAAACACAGTAGTGACGCTCCCTAATCCTGCGGCGCTAAAAGCATCAGGAACACAGAGATTGTGAGTGAGAGCTGGTGTTGTTGAGGAAGTTAAACAGTATAATGGTGTGATGTGCTTTTGGGCTTGTAGTGTGTTGTGTTGCTTGTTCTGCTCATCGTCATATCAATATGTAGGAATTAGTGTCAATGTTGAACAATAAACCAGCTTTACCACATTCACACTTCACATGAAGAACCAGCTGAGCGTCCACACATTTACAGATCGACTCCATAGATCAGCTCAATGCCACCGATACCCGATCCAGCTGTCTGAGTCGTTATTGAAGCGATATCTCCTTTGCCTTGTTATATCTTGTTAAAATCTTTTTATTACCCTTAATGTCTTCCTCCAACCACCAAAGCAAATTTCTCTTATGTGACAACAAACTTTACAATAAATTTGATTCTAATCCATTGAAACAGTATAACATTATAACTGTTGATTTAAAGAAATCCCAATAAGCCCAACACAAACATGCATGCTGTAAGAATTTGACTGTCATTGTGAACACAGCACAGCACACACTCCACCACAACCAAAAGTGAACGCTCCATTTGACCCACCCATGAAGGAGCAGTGGGAAGCCTTATTGTGGCAGCACCTGTGGAGCAGTGCTTGGGGACGGTACCTTACTCACGAGTACCTCAGTGGTACCGTTTCCAGTTGGGGACTTGAACTGACAATCTTCTTATCACAGAGCCAATTCCCTAAGTCCTGTGCACTACCAACTGTACCAAAGTTGCAAATAAGCATCAGCACGATGATGAAGAGTTGCATTAGCAGTTGTAGACTGTGCTCTCGCCTAGACACAAATCTTAAATATGAGCACACTGGTGAATGCCAGAATTTTTGTAACAATGGTGTTAGTGGATTTTATAATCTTAAGTACGGTCGGCAAATCAGGCCCACTTTATTGTAACTAAAGTGCATTATCTGCAGGAAGAGAAGCATGAATCACATCATTTCATCAAAGGATGAAACGGTAATGTGGTGCTAACACACCCAACTGTGGCAGAAATTATCCGCGTTACTGAAGTGTCAGATTTTACATTTATGCTCCCCATTTCCTCTTAATTCCATTTATGGAGAATAGAGGCCGTCTCATGCCATCTCTCATGGAGTGAGCAGTGACAGTGAGTGATTATCTGTCATTGTGAACACAGCACACAATGTACCACAACCAAATGTGAGCTCTGCATTTGACCAGTCCATGAAGGAGCAGTGCTTGGGGACGGGAAGCTTGCTCCTGAGTACATCAGTGGTAACTTTACTGGTCTGGCATTGAACTGGCAACCTTCATATCACACGGCAACCTGCCTAGCTGTTACGCTACCAACTGTCACGGGATGCACACCCAAAAACAGTAACCACAATAAAGTCACTGTACAATTCAAACCCTGAACACAATGTGACATGCAGTGGGAGAGATGAAGTCAGGACACCTCTGTCTTTCTGTCTCCACAGAAATGAGACAAATTACACTGTTGGATCTCACTAAGCGCGGCCGTGATCGGCACTCAACCCTGTGCCCAAATCCCCGCTACACAGCTCCAGGATGCCCTCAGGTAAAATTCTCAGGCTAATTTAAGGCTAATTTACAGGGTTTAACATCCATATTGGATGAACTATAAAAGAATCGCTTTAACAAATGAGAGAGAGAGAGAGTTTTGCTGGCAGCTTTTCATGCACAAACCGCCTTGTTGCACTGATGAGTTGATTTGCTTCCAGACACAAGCAGCTTTTAAGTGGTGGATGTAAATGTGAAGGTTTGCATGTTGTTTTTGCATGTTTCAGGTGGCGTGGGTTTGTGCGTCTCTTCATCTTTATCCAAACATCCCTGCATCCCGGCTAATGTTCTAGATCGGCTTAGCAATTATTCATGACTAATGTCTTTGTCTTTCAGCTTGTTTACAGTGTTTGTGCATCTATTACAGTGTACAGTGTGTCTCATTTGACATGTTTAGTCTTTGTCTTTTACTCTTTTGTTTTCACTGAAAGGTTTTACTGAAATATTTTTTATTCCTGTGTTGAGAGACAGCAGATTCCAGAATCAGATGCAACAGCTCGAATAACAGCTGCAGCTCTGTGTGCACACAAACAACTGATCAACCAACTGTCCAATTACTTATGATCCTCTGAAATGGTGGTACTATAAATAGAACCTCAACATATCTCATTTTTACAAAGTGTACATCGCCAGGTATGGATTTTTAGTTTCATTGCCTTTTTATTACTGTTTTATTTCATAGACTGTCTAGAATTTTTCTTATGGAAGCCGTTACTGACCTCATGCACATTCAGCGTAAAAGACAACTCCAAGATCATAATTGTAGGCTGAATACTGCATCCTAATTGTCCCTCTTTCTACTTCTAGTTTAAAGTGTATATTTTATAGTCTATTTATATATTGTTTATTCTATGTGCCTTATTTAGGAACTGTAAGATTACTGTCTACCGAAAGAATAACAATTAAACATTCAAATATAAAGAAAAGTTTGGAGTTTAGAAGAAAAAGAATGAAAGGCGTTTAGGTTTTTACTTTATAAGGAGCTCTTAAAAGTGAAAGTATTTAAAATTTTATGGGATGATTAAAAAAAAAAGGATGAAGGATAAGTAAAGGAGATTAGATGCTGATAACGGTTAATAGGCTGATTTTATTTATAGTTAATTGCGGTTATATTGGGGCAGCATGGTGGAGCAGTGGTTCGTGCTGCCACCTCACAGCAAGAAGGTCCTGAGTTTGACCCTGGGTCAGCTGTAGGGCCTTTCTGTGTGGAGTTTTCATGCTCTCCCCGCTAGGGATTAAACGATTCAGAGAATGACTGACTGCAGTTATTTTAGCTGCTAATTCCCAGCACCTTAGTGGTACCTTTACCGGTCTGGAATTCAAACTGGCAACATTCTGAAATGCCGTAAATGTAAATGGCACACACACCTTATTTGACATGACAATGAGATTGTGAGATTTTGAGTTGGTATTGTACATGTGTTGACATCGTACAGCTGCTTTACATCATCAGTGAAGCGCTGAATAAATGCTGAGTCTCCTTTAAAGGTGAATGAATTATGGGTCTTGCTGCAGGGCAAGAGGAAGGTGAGTACAACGCTAATCAGTGTTTTCATGGTGAAAAAGCCCTGCTGCGATTAGTATCAATGAAGAATTGATGAGTAGCATAATGAAAACACAGCAGATATGATATTATGCAAGAGGAAGCTGAAATTAGCAAAGACACAGATTATCTTACGGGAAGGATTTTAAATCAAGAAAATTAAACTTTAATTGTTTTACACTGAAGATGAATTGTTATGTACATTACAGGTCTTGTGAGTAGAATATTCCAAATATAACCAACACAATTTATGTATTTATAAACATGTGGCATCTCCTGTAATAATGCATGCGATGCGTTTAAATGATCTAAAGAGATGGCATGTGATTTGGGCAAACAGGTTGCTGATTTCTCCTAAAGACTTGTCGCCCTTTCCCCCAGCTCACCACACACCCACTATCGGTTTGCCATGAATTATTAATTAAAAAACACTGAGAACCCTCTGAGGAGGAGCTTCACACAGGAAAGGCGAAGGTCAAATTGAATAGGTTCCCGTGCAAAGCGTTTAACGATTTAAAAGACTCGAAATGAGCTTTAATTGCTTTAGAAAACGCGCCGGAACGTAGAGTACCTTATGGGCCCTGCAGACAAGTGAAGGTTCTTCGTTCAGTCATTTTTGAACACAGTGAATCAGCCTTCAATTAAACAGGAGGATTTCACACACACACACACACTTCTCTCACCTCTTGGCTCGGCTACGAGAGCTATGTTATTTATATAATTTATATATTTTGTGTGTAGTGTATATATATATATATATATATATATTGCTGCACCCATATAGCAGGGTGGCCGAGAGAGCCCAATGAAAATCAACACAAAAACGTTCTGGAAAGCAACAAAATATTAATTGAGTTTATAACGCACATGAAAACACACTGCACATTCATAGACACGCTGCAAATACACAAAACACATGCAATTACACAAATGTTGCAAACACACAACACAACGCAATCGTTACACAAACCAACGCAACGGTGACACAACAGAACGCAAGTGTTACACAACACAATGAGTGTGTGACAGCAGAAAACAAGTGGAGCATTTGGTGGCGTAACAGTAGGGTGATCGGCCCGTGATCAGAAGGTCGCAGGTTTGAATCCAGGGCTGGTAAAGGTTCCACTGAGGTACTCATGAGCAAGGTACCGCCCCCAACACTGCTCCCCAGGCACTGCCCATGTCAGCCGCCCACTGCTCCTTCATGGATGGGTCAAATGCAGAGGTCACATTATTCTGTAGTGCACTGTGTGCTGTGCTGTGGTGTGTTCACAATGACAAATAATCATAATAAGTGTTACAAAACACAACACAAGTTTGACACAACTGAACACAGGTGTTACACTAAACAACGCAAGCGTGACACACACTCTCTCTCTGTTTGTACATGGATTCAGCCACTCTCTCCTCGGGTTAACACTCACATTTCTATTTGTACTGTTAAAGAACACCACACAGCGCCGGCGCTTTACTGTACCACCATCAGTACTGTAGGAGGAAGAGATCTGTATTTATAATGAAGCGTAAGCACACACACACACACACAGCCTGCACAGGGACAGAGTGGAGAGAGGGAGAGTGAACAACGGGAAAAATAGTGAGAGAGGAGGAGGAGGAGAGACAGAGCGAGCCTCGGGAGTGTTTGAAAAGAATCTTTCCTTTGGGAGGTCAGACAAGCCCATTAGTTTGCGTAAGTGATTTAAAGAGCTTTCTAAACCCACAGCCACCAAACGACAGCAGCCGAGAGGTAAAGCACAAAACAATGGGACTCATTCATCAACTATATTCCTTACATATGTTCTTAAGGAAGTCAAGACATTTAAATAGTATCATATTATAGAAGTGTAGAATTGGAGGAAACCCAATTAGCTTGTTCTGCACAAACAGTGAAAATGTATTAAAGCTCTTTAACATTCGTAGATTCTTCAATTCAAATTCAAAGTCAACTGTTTCATCTCAGGTATATACAAATCTACAGCAAGACGAGATGTTGTGGCTCCAGTTTCACAGAACAATGTTCACAGAACAAAAAGGCACAGAGCCAAAACTAATTCAACACTGTAATTCACATCTTTCAAATCAGCAACACGCTATGATGTACACATCTTTTTAGACATTAATTAAATTCAATTTTATTTGTGAACACAGCACAGCACTAGCAGCAATCTGAGTGAAAACTGTGTAAGTTTTAATAAATCCGGTCTTAAGGATGTTTGGTCACTGAAGCCCATCTTTTATTTACATCATTTATGTTCTCTTTGTCTATTTATTTACAACTTTCTCTTTGTGTGACTTTTCCTTTGTGGGGTTTTACCTGTATTTATTTTACAATGCCCAGCTGTGTTTTACCAGGTTCCAGTTGTATATTTAACTCCAGGTTTTCCTGCGTTCGCGTCTTTGTGTAGTTCTCGTCGCCGCTTTTTTGTGGCGTCATTGACTTTGTCCTATTGTTTAGGATTGTGTATAGGAGATGCCATTAGCATTATACTGACGTCCTGCGCCCCTCTGACCTCGCTACCGCCGGTGCTCAGGGCTAATACTCCCCGAATAGCCAAATAAATGATCGGATGTCCGTGATCCGGCCTGGCCCTTGGCACCACAGGTTCCTAAATGAAAGAAGCTAGCTGAACAGCATTATTAATCTCCTCCAGCACATTCAGCACATTAAAGAATGGACAACCAGAGGCTGGGCTTTACTTGTAAATTTGAGGCTATTCATGCAGCAATGTGCAGGCCACAATGTGTGTGTGTGTGTTTGTGAGTGTGTGTTCGAGAGATAGAGATTCTGTGTGTGCCTGTTCAACCTTGATCGGGTCAATAAAGCACTTTTCAAAGGATGCTGTGGGCTCTTTGATAGACACTGTGCTAATGGGAACGCTTTAAATGCAGGCTTGAGGAAAATTAATCAAGGTCTCCGGAAAAAGAGGAGCAAATGAAATAGCCAAATATCATCCAATCGAAAAGTAAAAGATGATACTCCCTGCAAATGAAATGTCATATAAAATACCTCATTCACATGTCCTCACCTGACAATCCATCAAAGAAGCCGGGCACAAGGGCTCTCTCTCTCTCTCTCTCTCTCTCTCTCTCTTGCACTCTTTCTCTCTCCCCCATCCCTCTCTCTCACGCTCTACCTCTTTTTCCGTGACCTACAATCCCCCCATCACTCACTCGCTCCAATCAATTGCCACGTGTCTACTGAGAGTTAAGGTCACAAAGTAAATTTCCTTCAACACTTTTCTTCTCCTCAACCTCCTTCCAGGTGCACCCTCTCCTGCTGGCATCCTGCTTTACTGTGGTTTAGTCCCTCCACACACACACACACACGCACACGCACACAAACCCTCACTATCTCCCCTCTCCCCAATTCTCACTATCAAAACAACAGTCATTAGGCAAATTTGCTTTGGTGGAGGATTACGTTAATTATCGTAGAATTATCACTTCATTAAAGCGGGCAGAGATAAATTATCTTTGATGAAATGGTTACAGAATGGGAAAATAATGATCTGGCATTAGAAAAAACACAGAACCAAAATAAATATATAAATGTGCGTCGACTCTGGCAAACGGAATAAATAGCTAAATATGTAATCAAGACGAGGAGGAGGAGGAGGAGGAGAACAATTCCAGTGTAGCAGTGGTGGAATTGAATGGAATTGGTTTTGGAGGGAGAAGAGAGAGAGAGAGAGAGAGAGAGACGGACCACCCAGATGCTGAACCTCTAGTGCAGCTCTCTTAATTCAGGTGCACATTCATCACTCCAAATAGCAATTATAACGAAGGCCTTCGTCAGCGCCAAGCGACAGGCTTTGTTTCCGATAAAAAGTTTCACCGCTGCAGGGTGAACGCTGTGACGTGGTTTGGTGGATTGATGTCTCCATCACCATAGCCGTTATTACTAGCAGAGTTACACTCCTGACATACTTTTTTAGGTCAAAGCAATTAGGTTTGATCGCCACCAGTGCCGGGAAACAAAGGGCAGGGGCGTTGCCTTTATTACTGCACATTACCAGAGGTGGTACTAAGGGCTGTATTTTTATTATCTGAGTTCACGGCAAAAACGCACTTATGGCAAGTACTTATTGAATTTTGCTAGTTTAAGGGCAGAAAAATAGTTGTTGCAGCAGGTGTGTGGTCTAAAAGGATTGCACGTATTCTTTTAAATTATACAGGTGTGTGTTTTGAGGCATAACATTTACATTTATGACATTTAGCAGATGTTCTTGTCTAGAGCGTCTTCCATTTTTCTTACTATTCTATATTTCAACATTTGTATATTTAAAAATACATAACCAACTGAGTAACATACTTTGCAATGACTTTGAGTAACACAGTTGTTTCTAGTAAAAGTATTGAACTCACTACTAATCTTTATAAAAGTAGATGGTATTTATGCCCATTTATTAAGTGATGAATGGATGACTTTTAATGTGGGATTCAAATGACAACACGCTGTCTTAGACGACACCAACAAGCACACAGTGGTGCAGTGCATTTTATTCTCATGATCATGTGACTTTAGCATAGTTTTTTAAGAGTGCAGTCATATTAGCTTAAAATACAGCAACATACTGGACTTTCAATGCACCTCGTTTTAACATTTACAATTACAGAACTTAAAACTCCCACATTATGAAAAATATCACATTTTCTGTTCTTTGGACATCCATTTGTGTCTGTGCTGCCTCTACACACAATGTAAGTCCATTTGTGTTAACAGTAATTTACTAATGTGAGGAATCATGTGCTTAATCGAGACGTTTAGATTTCTCCCCTCCTTCTGCATCACATTAAGGGACATTTGAATAACTCCACCCTCCAATCTGAGAAGCTCCGCCCACCAGGTAGAACTGCTAGATTCGTCATGTTTTCTCCCCAGCGCTAGTGTGGGAATCACAGTGAAGAAGTGTTGTGTTGAACATGTACGGCTGTATGGATGGTCTGTTAGCAGCACCATGTGGATTATTTTCAGGTGAGGTAAACTCTCACCGTGCCGTCTACACTACACCCAGTTCCGGAGTGAGGGGTGTGGCCAGCAGCGGCCCATTTGCATTTAGAAATACTAATGAGAAACAGCCTGTTCTGAAAGGGACTGAAATAGAGGAGTAAGAAGCAGGTGAAAATGCCTAATCTGAGCGGTATTTACAGCAAACTACTTCTGAGACATATTTAGTGGAGCTCATAGACCTAGTTTAACTACACTGTAAAAAATAAAAGTTTTTTTACGGCAATTTACCATTGAAAAAAACAGATTTTTGCCATATTTTTTATTTTATGAGAATATACCTGTAAAATACAGCAAATCTGGATTGTTAAATATATGTTCTGTAAAATTATGATAAAAATCTGACTTAGAATGTAAAATTATGATACACTGCTGTTAAAAAAACACAACACAGTAGTTTGCCTTTTCCAACAACATGCACAAGCTGTATCATATAATACAGAGCATTATCGCATTAGAAACTTGCATTTGCTGTAAATCTAAGGTAACCATCATATATTAAAATCTTAAAAAACTATAGTATGAGACAGAAATAAAATTGCTACCATCTGATTACTATCTGATCACTTGATAAGACACTTGCTGAAAGTAAAAAAAGACCCATTTTGGATCTATAGATATTTTTTTCTGATGATTTTACAGTAAAAACTATAAAACTAAAAAAGTAACATCTATTAATATTTTAATTAAAATCTTGCCAAAATGAGTAGTGTAACATGAGTTTTGGAACAGTGGATCTAATTTCAATTTCTTATTATATAACTAAACAAACTACAGGACATCAATTAACATTATAAAATGTGACATTTATTTGTAACACAGTCAAGCTCTGACAAAAAATAAATAAATAAAATCAATCAATAAATTAAAAAATAAATAATAATAATAATAATAATAATATATATATATATATGTGTTGAACTGTGTTTTATCCAGTAGCTCCTCTTCACGATCATTAAGCTTGTTCATCTTAGCCATCTTAAAAAACAAAATAAACATGCGTATGAGATTCTGAAATGTAAAAACAAGTCCAGTAGCACATGAAGAGAGAGTCTTTGAGCTGCACTGTTGGTTTATATCACCCAGTGAAGCACATAATAGGAATATTAAAACTATATGAGTCGTGATATTTTACCTGATGGAGGTTCTCAGAGCGTCAAAAGCGAGCAACGCATGTCACAATAAGTTTCTTTCGCGTCGAATTTTGGCGGCAGGGCGTCAAAAAGATATGCAGCGTTTATTTGTGGCGTGTGGATGCTTCAGTTCCCTCAATAACGAAAATGGTGGCGTTCAGTCAGCGCTTACCGACATCCTGAAACGCCAGAAAGCAGTACTAGCTAGCTGGCGGCTGCTTAAAAGCTGTAGATATTGCAGCGTAAAACAAAGCTTCAGTGCAACGTACTGCTAACCAGGTGAGACCAACAGCGATCGCCTTGTGAGGAACGTTTTTCTTTTCGCGCTGCTGATTAGTCCGCGTGCACAGACAAACTTCTTCTACTGGAGTTATTTAGTGTCAAACTAGAGCTAAGGGCTTCTGTGCTAGTTGGACGAGATTGATTTCCCGTGGAGCTTTGCGACTGTTCACCAATCACTAGCCGATGTTAAGTCGTTTGAATCTGCGCGCCAGGAGGAGCCTCGCTGCGGCTTGTACGTCTTGACTCAGGAATCTGGCTGCAGAGGAGTTCGTGTCTACGCTTACTATCAGCATTCACGATGGAGGAAAGGTAATGTCCTGCTTCAGTGTACCTTTTATACACAGTCTTTTTTTCTGCCTACAGTAAGAGTTGATAGTCGGGGCTAAGTGAACGCATGGATTGTGAAATAGAAACGTGAACTCCTTTATTTGTAATGGTTAGCATTTTATAAATTCAGCAGCTAAACTAGCAGCATGAACTTGCTAAGTATCACTGTCTGGTTTAAATATGAAATGTTGAATTTCTTTAACAAAAATATGTCAATCGTTTGAAATACTCCTAAAGCATTATCCCTTTTTGTGATGTTCTCGGTTTGTCATATTTTATTAAAATCCAGTCATCAAGGATGGGTTTAGCTGTATTCCCCATCTTGTCTTAAGAGATTTACTTTAAAAAAAGTCCTTGGTAATAATGTATTTTTACTTAACATTAGAAAATTGAACAACTAAGGTAATGCAAGTAGGAAGGCTCAGAAATATGTTTGGAAGGTTTTTTTGTTGTGTTATTATATATGTCTATCAAGGAACTTGACCTGCATTCACTAAGCTGTTGAATATCAGTGTTTGAGTTAGAGAATAGCTACAACTAAATAATCAGCCATTCAAACATTCAGTCAAAATCTAGGTACAGATACTAATAAACAATGACAATGATACAAGACAGACTATGTACTATAATAATGTTCATGCTAAAAACAAATCACGGTGCTTTAGAAATATACAGTGTGCATATTTTTATAACTGGCTACTCTCTGCTCGAATATGCAATGTCTAGTTATATTTTTTCACAGATTGCCAGTGTCTTTATAGTGGCTTAAAATGTTATGGAAGAAAGTGGCCTGAATTTTCCAAGACCAAGACTTAAGGAGGCTTCACCTTTATACCAACCCTCTTAAAATGGACATATTTCTGAAAGTTGCTGAAAAACTACAAATAGATTACCTGCTCATGGTGAGTAAATTAAGTCTAACAGAGACAGTGACAGTAAACAACTGCATCTTCAAGATATTTGATAGGCCTGCATAGAACTTTTTAAGTTGTTGAACATCCTTTCCATTTTACTGGCACCATGTGGTCTGAACTTCAGAAGCCAAGCAGTAAAACATTCCTATGTAACAAGCTAGTAGTGATAGCAGTTTGCAATTGTAGATTAAAAAAAATCTATGTCCATGATGTATCTGTCCAACATATTCTGATTCACACTTAAGCTACAGCAGCACTTGGCTTAATACTGTGCAGTATCAGTCATGAATGGCAGTGGGATGCAAAGGATGTAGAAAATGGTTTAAAGAATGTGGCTCAGAACTGATGTTTCAAGATTTAGTTTTGATCTTGTTTTTGCGTTTTAATGCCATACATAGCTACATCATGACGCATTCGGACCCCTTTCATGTGATTTAAATTTTTTAAAAATTAGTTTAAATGTATTATATTAAAAACTGAAATTTTACATTTCAAGTATTCAGACCAGCAATTCAGTGCTACATGAAAGCTCCTTTATCAGCAGTTACAGCTCATACTTCGAACCGTCTTCTCTAAACTTCTAAACTAAATTTATTGGGAGAAAAGCTATTTTGTCATTATTTTATCAATTATTTAATTTACAATGTATTGAGGTATGTAATTACATGAATACTGTACTGTGCTAACATGGCTTGAAATGTTGCCATCACTCGTGGCTTGACTCGATTATACCCCTGCTATGAAAAAACACCACCATGTCTTTTTTTTGTTTGTATGTTTACAGCAAAAAATGCTAAGCACCATGTAAGACAAGAGGTGATTTGTGTTGTCATACTTCATTCACATCTTCACGTTTATATTCTCAATGTTCATTGTTTCTGTGACTTTTACCCGTGTTTTGAGTTTGTGGACATGATATTCAATTGTTATGTTTGTTGGTGCAAGTTCTGAATAAAATTTTGAAAAAAAATTCAAGATTCATTGTATTCTTGTTGTGCTTTTGTACTAACCCAGGGGTTCCCATACTCAAGTCTCAAAGTCTTAAGCCATAGACTTTTATATAACAACAACTGCATGTAAATTTATGCTTCTTTGCTATGTTTTACTGGTAGTGTTCTGTATTATAACAATGAGATATTGTAGATAAACAATGAGGTAACTTTTTAAAAAGTATTTAAATAGTAAAGTATATGTAAATTTATATGATTTTGCTTTGTTTTTTAGGGGAGAAATCTGTATCTTGACGATTATATACCATGGATAAATAGCACATTTTTGTTTAAAAGCAGTACTATGCTGTAGTTTAACAAACGTCAAACATTAAACTGTGGAAATCCAAGTTCATTTCACAGCATTTTGTTATTTTTATACCTTTTTAAAGATGTTTTATGATGGTGTAAGTCTGTAAATCTACCAAAATTCGGCTCTAAAATCACAGCACAAAATATGGAGAATGGCTGTAATATTTACAGCAATTTACTGTCAAATAATATTTGGTATTTAACCGTAATTTAAAGGTAACTGTTTGGCAACTTTGCTGCCAGACTTTTTTTTAACGATATTTTTTTTACAGTGTAGTTGAAAAGATGGGTAATATGGGATCTTTAACATATGTTCTTATTCAGAGCAACTTCAATTTTCCTAATTTCAGGGACAGTTTCACTGAGAGCAACATGGGGTTAATATCTTGCTCAGGGATCCAATGATGGTAATGCTAGTGGTAGAATTCAAATCCATAACCTCTTGATCCAGAGGTCAGCATCATAACCACTAGACCACCACGACCACCCTAAGTTGAACACAAGTTTTTGCTGGTTAAACAATGTGAGCAGTAGACAGGAAAACACACAATGCCATTCGTCATGGAAAGTGGTAGTGTAACATTAAGGGAGTTGTTCCCATGATTGGAAGGTTGTCAGTTCAAATCCCAGAACTGTTAAATTCCCACCGTGAGCAAGGCACCGACTCCGTGAGAATTGCCCATGTTAGCTGCCCACTGCTTCTACACGGATGGGTCAAATTCAGCTCACATTTCATGATGATGCACAGTGTACTGTGCTGTTATCAAAATGTTGATTATTTACTTTAATTCCCTTTAGGAAAAACACTTGCACCAGATGTAAGTTGGAGCTCTAATACTCCATAAAACCCCTAACTGCTGCCCATCGTCAGCTGATGGAAGGAGGCAATTGCTATGGCAACGTTAGCATGCCTCCCCATCCAGATGCTGCTGTATGGCAAGTGCAACATGAATCCTAATGGGTGGGGGTTGGGATCCGGTTGGCAGACATCCGGGTGTTCCCGTCTCTCCTCACCAAGCTGGGCCTCATCCCTAATCTGGAGAGACGTGAGCATTCACAAACACCAATTTCCAGTCTGTATTGCTTGCATCTCACTCTTCACCTCGAGTTCTTTGCAACTAAGAAGTTTCCGCCGCTGCACTCCAGCCACCAGTCCCTCAGCGCAGCATTTAGTCGAAAATGCAAAGACACTTGGAAGGGAACCAAAGGCACAGTTCCTTCATTGAGTCAGTACTTTAGAGTGTGTTGCTATAAGCAGAAATGGGCTTTAATTTGCTATTTTAAATGGATCATCACATCTGCCATTGCCAAGTGTTAAAGCAGATGTCTGGTCAAGCGAATTGAATCCTACAGGGCCAGTAGCATGGACTATTCGCTTTCATTGTTTTTTTTTTCACAAGTTTTCCAAACTAAACTAAGGCAAAATAAGACAATCCACAAACCACCTAAAATTCTTCAATTAGGACAAAGTCTTTCTATTTTGGACATCATGAATCACTCATGCACATATTAGGCCATGTCCACATGTACACAGGTAGTTCTGAAAACTGAGGTTTTTCTATGCGTTTTGGCCTTTCGTCCACACGTAAACGGTCGTTTTGAAAAAAGGACCATTTTGCGTCACACTGTACACCACTCATATGACGTCATAGTATGCACCGTGTCTACGTTAGGTTTTCATCTGCAATGCAAGGCATGCTATTGACAGCATTTTTTGCAATTGCGCGTGGACAGAGATATTTTTGAAAACGTTCGTGTGGAAGCAATTAAAAAAAAAACGAAAATGGAAAATCTCCGTTTTCAGAAATACCCGTGTACGTGTGGACATGGCCATAGAATCTGCCAATATCACCTCCACTACAAATAACTATAAAACTCCACATACCACTGTATGGTAGCAGATCAGAGAGGGAATAAGGGGAATATGTTGAAACTAAGGATAGATGCACTCTAATTTAAAAGTTTTTGACAAAATTAGAGACAAACATTAATCAATCCCACTTTTTTAGGACGGCTGTACCTTTTGTCCATGCATGAATTGATTCATCACTGAAGCATCTCTGATCATTTCCACCCCAACTTCTGATAAACAAGCAAGACCACAGCAGTTTTACTCAGTGTCTTCTTTAGCTCAAAACTGAATCAATCACTTTGTTTCATCTGTTTTTCCTGCTTCATTTCATTGCAATCTCCGAAAATAATCAAGAACCAATCTGCTATTCGCCTCTATTTATTTGCATTTGAAATTACTTATTTGAGCCGTTTATGTTTCTTTTAGAAAGTCCTCTTCTCTTACCTACCAACACTGTTCTATCAAAAAGCACAGACAAACCAGGCCAGCTTTACTCTCAACTGGTCATTCTGAGACTTGATTTAGTTTCACTTTCTTGAGCAAGACACTGTAGAATTACTCGGCACAGTCCAAGCTCTATATTGAGATTGTGTTTACAAGAAATACTCATGTCCTCTGGCACAAACCGTTTTATTCTTTTCAGATCAATCTTTCTTTCTCTCTCCCCCTACCTTCTCTTCTACCATGGCCACGTCTATGTAGAATTTGGGAAGAAGGCTGAAATAGACCATTGCCTTTGGCTGTGGAATACAATGCTTCTGCATTAAGGACCCTGTGACTTTCTGCCCTTTTACTTGTCCTTTACAGCTGCTCTTCTTTTCTTTTCAGCCAAGCAGGGAAATAACTCTTCTCCTTAATCGCTTCCTGTAGTAGCCCTGGATGAAATGTACTTTTCTCCAGATGCCTTGGCGCTATGAACAAACGGAAGCGCTCCAGCAACCCTCTGTGAACTCTCCACACAAACCTTCCTAATGGTCCTGTATTGTTCCTGTAAAATCCCGGTTGGGGCAAATGAAGGGGGAAGGGTCTGTTTGAGTTGGGAAGGTGGGTTGATGGTTAGGGGACCCTGTTGTTTGGCTTCCACTGTTCAACACAGACCTTGTGAATGCAACTGTCATTAGATCACTTTGATGCCAGTAAACAACCTTTAGAGAAAAACAGTTTAGCCAGTGTGACACAAAGACAGAAAAGACAGACAGCATTCAGGAAAAAGGTATTTGCAAATGTCTAAGCCGCTGGTTATCTGTAGTGAAAACAAGAAAACATATACTCTTTTATTGAGAAGCTCTAAACAATGTGCCTGATTCTGACTCATTTTAAGAGCAAAGTAGTTTGCTTGTTAAACAATGTGAGCAGTAGACCACACCTCAGGGGAAGTGGTAGTGTTACATTTAAGGAGTTAACCCCATGATTGGGGTTTTGCTGTTTCAAATCCCAAACTTGTAAAAGCACCACTGAGGTACCCTTGAGCGAGGTACACTTGGGGGAGTTGGTAGCATAATGATTAGGGAGTTGGCCCGGTGGTTGGAAGGTTGCTGGTTCAAGTGCCTGACCGGTAAAGGTACTACTGAGGAACTGGCTGGAACTGACTGCAGTGTGTCGTCACTATGGCAATGTCAGTGTGGCTTCACCATCCTGATGCATTTAGCTGATGCTCTTATCCCTAATTCCAGGGACAGTTAGGGCTTGCTCAGCAACCTAATGGTTGCTGGAAGTAGGATTCAAACCACTATCCCAGTAAGATGTTTGTTGTTTTTGCACTAGCTCCCCTTTTTCTCTAACATGGTTTTTGTTAAACTATATAAGTTGGCAGTATGCTGAGTTTAATGACAGACTGAAGAACAGTTGTGAACTACAAAGCACTGATGTTAGTCACTGTGGATAAGAGCAGCTGCTAAATGCTGCGCTTATACAGAGGCCTAACCACTGTACCATGACATTTACATTTACAGCATTTAGCAGACACTCTTATCCAGAGCGACTTACATTTCCTAATTTCAGGGACAGTTCCCCTGAGAGCAACTTAGGGTTCAGGGTCTTGCTCAGGGACCCAGTGTTGGAAATGCCAGCGGTCAGATTCGAACCCACAACCTCTTGGTCCAAAGGCAAGTGTCCTACCACTAGGCCACCAACACCCTTACCACTCTGTACACCTGCTATATGGCACATGAAGCAAGATATGGTGATCGGAATCTGGTTGATGCCAGCAAATAACCTGTTGAGAATAATGATTTAGCCAGTGTAATATAATGCAAGAAAGACAGACACCATTCAGGAAGAAAAGTTCTTTGCAAATGTCTAAGCAGCCGGTTATCTGTAGTAAAAACACCTTCATAGAGAAGCCCAAAACTAATAAACCTCCATCTTGGGAGCATTTAAATTTTCAGTGAAATATATTTTCCACAAACAAGATCAATTGTGCATATTCAGTAGTATATGTATGGCTAAATCTTTGTGATGAAACTAATGAAATTTTCTGTAGAAACTGAAGGTACTGTTCTAAGTGCTTCAGCGATGGGCTCATTCATTTTAATGTTTTTCTCCCTCTTCTTTCACATTCAGTTCACTCCTTTAGATGATCTCTAAAATTTGGACACAGGAGAGCAAAAATCCAATTTAGTCTTCCTGCTGCACTGAAGTCTCCTACACCTGTCCTCAAAGCTCTTGGCTTGCTCTCAGCTTTTTGTTTCCAGCTTTAATTAACATTGGGGAAAACAAAGGTAACAGGTACCACAATTTGGCGTTTTGAGCCAATGCTTCCCCTTTTTGCTATCCAATTATGGATTAGCATGAGATGCCACAGCGGACAAGATGTCTGCACATATTGCATCATGTCTGCAAATGAAAATTGCCACATGACTTAGTATATAAAATGTGTTTGATAAGTAATGGGTTGGTGTAGGAGATTTTCTGCTCTGAACTCCAACACTAGTTTTAGTGAAGTTAAACTGCAGAGCGTTTTAATTTGGGGTTATTAGCTACACTCTTGCGTGGTATGATGGCACATTGGTTAGAGCTGCCACCCCACAGCGAGAAGGTCCTGCGTTTGATCCGTACATATGGGTCTGTGTGGAGTTTACATGTTCTCCCCATGTTCGAGTGGGTTTCCTCCCACGGTCCAAAAGCATGCAATATAGGTTAATTGATGACTGGCCCCGTATGGTGTGATTGTGTGTGTGAGTGTGTGTGCCCTACGGTGTGTTGGCGTCTGTCCAGAGTTGCTCCCCACCTTGTGCCCATAGTTCCTGGGATAGGCTCCTGTCACTTTGCGACCTCGATAGTGATTAAGTGGTTTGGATAAAGAATGAATGAATTAGCTACACTCTTCTCTATGTGTAATGGGATAGTTAGTAGCATAATGCTTAGGGAGTTGTTCCCATGATCATAGGGTTGTCATTTCAAGCCCTGGACCAGTAAATCTACCACTGAGGTATTCATGAGCAACATGAATGAGGTACTGTATCCAAGCACATCTCTTAAGCCCAAAAAAGGGTGCTCACTTCTCCTTCACAGATGGGTCAATAGCAGGGGAATATTTGGTTGTGGTGCTCTTTGTTTACAATGACAATCTCTCACTTAAATGAATAAAAGCATGGAGACTGTCTTTATTACCACCAGGGTGATGAGAGTTCAAATTTAAAATGGTCATCATTGATCCAGGTAGGCGTGTATTTGAGATCAGGCTTAAACAAAATCCAACAGCAAACAGAGTTGCAGCTAGTGCTAGAGGAAGAAAAAGCACAGCACAGTGCGTGGAATGTGTGTCCATAAATAATGAAAAACAGACTGCAGCAGTGAGAAAACTGACATTTTTGACAGGTGCTTTAATCCCTTCATATAAACAGCATTCACCTGAGTGGACAAAGATCTACACGGCTTGACTTAGCGGCATAAAGTCATTACACACATAGGTATGTACATGGTATGTAGCACGTCAAATTTAATACAGTAGACTTTTGAGACGTTCACGTTAGAGCCTGAATATAAAATAAAAAAATATATTCAACCACGCCTGATTAACTTTGGGTTTTGCAAGTGCCTCCCTCTCTATTGGACCACTTTCTGCATTTTCATAGTAGCGTGAAAGCGACCAGTGAGATTACAGGAAAGTGCTTTTACCTGACCAATGAGAAGTGTTCTTGCTGCAGATGTTAGTGATGGGAATTCTGATTCTTATGACTCAGCTCACTTAAAACAGCTGGCACTTTCAGCTTCCAAGTGGCTCCTCAGATTGTGCTGTGTTCACAATGACAAATAATCACTCACAACATACTTAAGATCTTAACTTATATAGGCAAAAATACTTCACAAAAGGAAGGTTTGCCTTAGAGCTGAGTGATGTTTGAAAAATTTATTTGTTGCAGCTAAATTTTTGCATTTTTGCATATATAACGTAAGATCTTGACGTGTTAGACAATGTGCCTCCAGATTTGAGCACACAGGATTTACTGTAGGACACATGAAGTGGACCAAGTAGCAGACAGAAATGATTTATTTGTGATGCAGTGTAATGTACTGTTCAAAGGTGCTTTAGGGACTTGCTTTTGCGCTTGTGAGTGTTAGATGTTGTCTGCTGGTGTGCTGTGAGCATCTTGTTTATGAGTTCAGTTTTCAGCTTGCTGGTTAGTGAGAAACAGCTGTTATTGTGTTGCTGTGCAACAATATGTGTATCAAAATACCAAATTGTCACAAAACAATATTATGCCTACAACCTAAAATCTGGACGTGCTAGGAAAGTTCTGAGTGCAGATTTGGATTCAACACAGTCAAATCCATGTAAATCACATGTTTTACTTCCAGTAGCAAAATCTTAGTTCTTCAGTGTAATTTACATTTACAGCATGTAGCAGATGCTCTTTTCCAGAGCAACTTTCCAGACCCGTTGATGGTAGCGCCAGATGGGAGTCAAGTGTCCTTACCACTAGGCCACCAACACCCAATAATCTTCCTTCTGATTCTTATTGTAAAATCCATATTGTCAATGACCAAAAGAGAGTGATCCAAATATATAAAGAGAGGATGGAAAAAACACCTGCTGTGCTGTTGCAGTTGGCAAAACTTTACAAAGTAGGGAGAAAACAATGCCTTATTTATACTAAAGGCTCATGCGTAAGCAGCTAGAACTCAGGTGATTCTGATCTTGTAATTAGTGGTCTTCCAGAAGAGCTGCAGCGGAATATGGAGCAGACTGTTCTGTGGAGAGATTTCAGTCTGCATTTTGTCTTTACATATACATAGAAAATTTCACGGTCAGAACTTGGTTCCAGGCTCATTGTTTGCCCCGCTCATGCCCGGGGTAAGATGATGTGTAAGGCCTTGTCCCTCTTTCCCCTGACCATGTCCAGCTTGCTGTGGTGACTGGACACACATCCCCTGTTTCCCCCACTGTGACCCAAGGCCTGGAGACAACTGACCTAGTTTCCCTTCATTCAGCATCTACCGTGTTTGCAGATGCGGACAGTAATGAAGCAAAAACACTACATTAAAAACAGTGAGTACTGGACTAAGAGGGGTTCTGACTAGTTGACTTGTGTATACACATTTTTTTGGAAACCTGCAACTTTATACCATATATACCATCTGGCAAACGGGTTGGAAGCTTAAGCTCTGCCTCTACTAGACTGGGTAACTGCTTTGTGGAGTAAGTCAACAGAACTCTGAATGCACATTAAGATTTAATTTGGGTTTAAATCCCTCTCAAGTGCATATGCTTGAACTAGCTCTAAACTGCAGCTGCACTTCACCTACTCTTTACTGTTTACTGCCACAGCAGACACAGCCAAACTCTGTATTGTTAATTCTATAACTGTAAATTCAGTATTCTCTCTGTGGCTTTAATGCTACAAATGACCTTGTGAAATATCATTGAATAAGGTTGACTTCCCATTTACATCATTGTGTTGGTGTAATGTACTGCTCACTTTATTGTGTGTTGAACGCTGCTGTATGTTGGTGTCAGTGCTGCTCACTGCCTTGTCACATTATTAGCAATAATATCAATTGTACACTCCGTCATCTGGAAGCAGCTGGACCTCTTTCGGACTATATGGACTTGAGCCGAATCCAAATATGTGACCCGATCTGCCGTAATGAGTCGGAAGTCGGCGTTCTATTTATTTAGATACGGGCCGATTATGTTGACAAACTTCAAAAATATTGGTTTTTCTTTGTTGGTCTTATATAAAAGAAAAGGTCTTCAAAATTAATCTGGTCTTCAAAAAAGAAAAATCGATATTTTTGTGATGTTCTTCAACATAATCGGCCCGTATCTAAATAAATAGAACGCCGACTTCCGACTCATTACGGCAGATCGGGTCACATATAATATTGAACTAATTTACTTACTGTTGCTAACGACTCAGGATTCAAAAGTGTCTTTTGGATGTCAGTGGATGAATGTTGTTTTTTAGAGTGCCACCGTCCAAATCAACAAATCAATTACATCCATCCTCATGAACACATCATTACATTCAGAGTGCAAGCTGTGTGCTGGAACAACTGAGTTGGCTTTCGTAAAGATGTTGACTTCTACAAAAGACTAAAGTATCAACACCCGAGCACATGACACCTTATTGGAGTTCCACATTGGATATTTTTGAGATGAGAAATGGTTTGTATTTAAATGTGTATTTAACACAGACCACCTTTATCAGCAGTTTATTGCAGAATCACCAAGTTCTTAATATACTTGTTGGCAACAATAAAGCAATGTATTGACATTAAACAATTAAACATTTTCACCTCATATAATTGTTTTATTGAAACATCAAGGCACACCAAAATTCTACAAAAATGTGTTTTTTAAATAAAGTTCTCCAGTACATTTTGAATGTACAACTTTTACTTGTTGCACTGCCGCCTCACAGCGAGAAGGTCCTGTGTTCGATCCCCGGGTCGGCTGTAGGGTCTTTCTGTGTAGAGTTTGCGTGCTCTCCCCGTGTTCGCATGGGTTTCCTGCAGTGCTCCGGTTTCATCCAAAAAACAATGCACTGTAGGTTAATTGGTGATTCTAAATTGATCCCATAATGTGTGACTGTCAGTGTGATTGTGTGAGTGTGTGCACCCTGCAGTGTGTTGTCACCTGCCCAGGGTTGGTCCCCGCTTGCGCCTGTAAGTTCCTGGGCTCCGGTCCCCCGCGACCCCAGATGGGATTTAGCGGTTCAGATAATGAATGAATGAGAGAACTTTAGCTTGTACTAAAGCCTTATTTGACCAGAAGAATCTGGAATTTTGTCCATCTCTGTCATCTTGGTTGTAGTAGTCAACTGTAAGTATGTTTGCACTAGATGGCTGCTTAAAGTCTGCAATGCAGACATCACAGGCTTGCCTTGGATAATGGCCTGCCAGTGCTCTAATCTCTCAGACTGTTTTCGGGCTTATCTTCGGGAAGTGAAGTGCACACTCAGTGGGTTTGGGCTGCAGTGACTGACTTGGCCAGTCAAGAGCATTCTGCTTTTTGGCTCTGAAAAAACTCCATTAGCTTTCGGCTGCAAGGTGAAGAAGCATTCAGTGAGTTTTCAGGCAATTGGGTGGGTCTTTGCTGCAAGACGCTTCTGTTCACTGCTGAATTTGCCCTTCTGCTGTCTGCTGTGAGCGTCAGGAAACATCAGTGAGTCAGTTCCACTTCACGCCATGCTCACTGCTGCCTCAACGCATGCTTTATACACATTCAACGCATTCCTTCTTTTTCACACTTTCTTTATTCTATCCTTCTGGTACAGTTTAATCTTTAGTTTAAGTTTGAAATCTACAGGATTTTTATGTACTTTTAGTAAACTGTATGGAGACCTTTTTGTTCTCGTGGCTTATCGAGGTCACGTCAATCTGTAAAGCTGTGTTCTTCTCATTTTTTGACAGTCAAACGCACACATAGTGGTTCTTCGCCCTTTTTGGGATGTTTGGTATTGCTGAACTCACCAGTGCATTCCCTCTGAGTTTTTATTTGAAATTATAAGAGGTAACAAAGAAGATACAGTAGTTTTTCTAGCCCTACTTATTTGCTTGCTTACATATAGCTTTAAAATGTTGGTGAAGTTTTTAAACAGTAAAATCTAAGCTACAATACAAGCTGGTGTTTTAATACAGTAGTTACTACACTACAAGCCACAAAAAACAAGTAGCTAACCACAACCAAGCTGTTTCACAGCCCCAGATTCTTACCTCCATCTTGGCCAAGGTGTACTCCATCCTCAGACTCCACCTTACAGCTGCTAAGTGTATGCTGTGATGCAATGAGCATGTGCCAGTCAAAAAATTGCAGCTAGTTGAATATACTCATCTCCATAAAGAGAGGAAGTTAATAGTATTTTTGTTGGGAAATAGCCTTTTGCAACATAGAGCCATGAAACAGACAAGTAAGAAAAAAACATGACTGACATGAGAAAGTAGCACATGCTCACTAGAAAGTAAAAAAAGGCAAAGTCAAAGTAAACGTTATTGTAATCTCTGCTGTATACTGTACAGGTGTGAAGAGAGACGAGACAACGTGGCTCCAGCTTTCACAGTGCAAACAACAAAGAACAAGGAACAAGAACAAATAGGGCAGATACAGTGGAATAATCAATATATAAATAGAATATAAAATACATGCAGTATATTCTTAACACATCTAGAATCTATATTCTACTCTTTTAGCAACTGCTTTATGTATTTTCAGATTTTACTCATAGGAGGTACTTTTTAAGGCAACGTAGCATATTCTATTTATTGTACCAAGGTTTTATCTGAGACTTTTTATTAAGCTTTAACTATATTTTTCTGTCTTTGTGTCTTTGTATATTGCACAGTTGTGATGCAAGCAGTTTCCTCTGGGATGAATAAAGTTTTGTGATTCTGATTCTGATATACACTTTAAACTAGTTCAACCAAGGAGACCATTCAGATTAGAATGACAAGAATTCTTTTTATTGGAAAAAACAAGCTGTCTTTTAGTGTGTATGTGATAGTTTTGGAGGGAGCCCGTCGCTTGGTCGTTGGTTCCCTCGTCTCTGAAGCCGGCAGATCTGGCTGGGAGACCAGGCAGGAAGGCGAAGGAGCCTGCCCCGGACCAAGACGAGAAGCTGAAGGTGGTGGAGGGGAGGAGACGGGCGAAATCGAAACGGCTGTAATGGCAGAGAAGAAGGCCAGTGTTACTGCTTATATACAGAACTAGGAGTTATGTGATTGAACTTCCGTGTTCACTTCCATAAGTAGAAAGAGAGACATTTAGGATGCAGTATTAACCTACAATTATGGTCTTAGAATAGACTTTTACAATGAATGGGCATGAGGTCACTTTTTTCTCACTTTAGGGGCTTCATATTATTTGTTAAAACGTTATAGTTACTGGAAAATATCTAGCATTTTTATAGTGGCTTTGTTGCTGATAAGCTAGTTAATTTAGTAGCGTCACTAATTTTAGCTCTCTACTCCCCAACTCTCATATAGTTTGTTAAGCTGTTTTTCTCTCATGTCTGGCCACAGGAGCAGTGTGTAGTGGACATCATTTGGGCACTTGAGCCTTTTTGACACGGAAGTGACACTGACACGCCAGCGCTGGTGCAGTAAGCAGTGAGTGTGAATGAGTGTGTCACACACAGCAGCACTGGCTCTAGTTTATACACATCACTGTCAGCGCTGAACTGAGAGATGTCCAACTCACCCAATATTCCACCAACAGGGACTTAGTGCTGAGCAGCTGACCCTTGATGAGACCATTAATGCAGACTGGACCTGTCCAGATAGTTTACAATTCAGTTTAGCTACTGAACATAGTCTCAGTTCAATATAATTCAATTTAGTTTATATAGCGCTGTTTTACAACATTGTCACAAATCGTTTTACATATGTGTATATAATGTAGAAATTTCTTCGTGTAATATTCAGATCATATCAATAGTGTTTTTTTTTACTGTGAATAGAAAATAATACAGCATAGAAATACAGAATTTAGAATATGGAAAAAATAGAAATATGGGAAAAGTAAAATTTCTGACTGTCACGGCTCCGCTGGACTTTGGCCGGACAGTGCCTCCTCGAACCCGGTTAAGTTGCAATAGTTGCCGCTATTTAAGTTCATTTTTAAAGTCTGTGATCTGGGCTCACATTTGGTGTTATTTCTGTTGTATCTAGTCCACCTTGTGTGTCCTGGGTTAGCCTTAGCTTTGCCCGTTAGCTTACTCCCTACTTCCGGGTTCTCGCTGTCTTCACTTTGTGCCCTCACAAGTAGTCCACTCTCTGTGTAGTGCGCACCCCACTTCTGTGTATGTTTTCTGCACTGTGTGCTCCCTACCTAGTAGGTTAGTGTCTGTTTAGAGCACGCCCTCGCTTATTATTACTTTCACCTGTGTCTTGTTTGCCTTCAGTTTGGAATTGGTACTCCTTTGTTCAATTGTGTAGCGTTATTTAACCCAGTTCAACCCGCACCTCCCTGAGTCTGTATCCCTCATGATATGTGTGGGTTTGGATTACGTTGGCTTTGGTCCTGTTTTGAGAATTTGTCTATCACCAGTGTTTCTTGTGTTTTTCCCCGCAAACCCCACCCGGTCAGGCTGCCAGGGTTCTCCAGTGCCTGAATCGTTTCTGTTTTCGCCTCGTGGGATTTAGAGTTTCAGTTTGCTCTTTCTGTTTTCCCAGTGAGGATTTCCCCCACCACGCTCAGTAAGCCGGGAGCACGGGTCCGTCTTTATTTTGATACTTTGGTTCCTGTCTCTTTTTTGTCTGTGTTTTTGCTCCTGTTTTGGCCCTGCCTGTTTTTCCCCAATAAACTCCTTTTTGACGCCTGCAATAGTGTCCTCACCTCCTTCCTCCAACCCGCACCATGACACTGACTGTAATATTCAGATATCAATGAAATATATTTTGTTTTCTGAGCCTCTGCTTATTTATACTGTAAATATAATATAATAGAAGTGTACTGTAATATTCAGAACATATCAATTATGTTGATGTTTTCTGAGTGTCTTCACTCAATTCTACAGCGAAAATAGAATTTAGAACAATAGAAGTGAATATAGAATTATGGATCATAGAAACAATAAACATAGAAATAGAGACTGTAATATTCCAATCATGGCAATTATGTTAATATATTCTGTTTTGTCTGAGCCTATGTACCCATTTCTACTGTGAATATAAATTGATATTAAATAGAAAAATAGCTTTATAGAATTACAGAACTGTAGAATTTTCTGACTAATATCCAGCTCATATAATTTCATGTGATACATTCTATTTTCCCTAAGCGTCTTCATTTATTTCTACATAATAGAATATAGAAATCATAGAAATATAGAATTTTCTGACTGTAAAATTCATGTCAAATCAGTGATGTTGATAACTCGGGTTTCTCCTGAACTGCTGCACTCAATTCTGTGATGAGTCTCTGCTGCAGTGACCGCTGCTGTTTGTTGCCTTTTTTGAAGTCATATTTCAGAATGTTAACCTGCTTGTTTGGTTGTATAATATGTTGATTACATGTTGGCAACATCCTGTCTTTAGTACACACACACACACACACACATACACACACTTATTAAACACAACACTTACCGTAAGATTTACCTCCAAAAAACAAGCAAAATCTGTCCAGGTTTCTTTGCTGTAGGCAGAGCAGCTGTGTGTGTGTGTGAGTGTATGTTTGTGTGTGTGTGTGTGAGTGTATGTTTGTGTGTGTGTGTGTGAGTGTATGTTTGTGTGTGTGTGTGTGAGTGTATGTTTGTGTGTGAGTGTGTGTGTGTATGTTTGTGAGTGTGTGTGTGAGTGTATGTTTGTGTGTGAGTGTATGTTTGTGTGTGTGTGTGTGAGTGTATGTTTGTGTGTGTGTGTGTGAGTGTATGTTTGTGTGTGTGTGAGTGAGTGTGTGTGAGTGTGTGAGTGTGTGTGTGTGTGTGTGTGAGTGTATGTTTGTGTGTGTGTGTGTGAGTGTGTGTGTGAGTGTATGTTTGTGTGTGTGTGTGTGTGTGTGTGTGTGAGTGTGTGTGGGAGTGCATGAGCACATAAAAGGAAGCTTGAAGAGTGGCTCCTTATGCTTTGCTCTGTTTATTTGCTGATTTTTAATAAGGCAGAGTGGAATATTGTGAGCTGTTCAGTATGAAGATGGCCTAGCGAAGTTGGAGTGCACGTGTCCTGCTCATGGTCATTTTTTAAAATTGCATCTGGGCATTAAGATATTACAATAAAAACAATGCAGGAAGACAATTACTTGTTACTTTCTTAAAAAAATAATAATTTCTTTGTGTAACAGCTGCTGAATGCTTCATTCTATCGTTCATTTTTCTGCAGTGTTTGCCACTCAAATGTTTCCTCAGAATGACAACATTGTTTCCTCACTTTATTGTACCATCATAAACGGCAGATTACATTGTTTTGGCTTTGGGATAATTAATGTTTTCCCAGAAGTCGTCCGTCAGGTTGTGTAAAGTACGGTTTCTTGTGACCTGCTTCTGTTTGCCTGAAGAAGGCTGTTAATATTAAAATTTTTCCTCTTTGTGCATGATGTTTTTTGGAGGGAATTACAAATGATGACAATAATTTTTTGTGTTAAAAATAGAAGAATAAGAAAGAAAAGTGGAAATCCAACGGGAGCTAATTATTTAAAAGACAGAATGTGGAAACTCTCACAACATCCAAACCCCGCATCTTCCATCGAGCTCACCAATGATATTTTCGCAAGTGATTTGAGTCCCTGCTCTCCATCATCGGCTGCACATGGATTTTAATTGACATGCTTTGATTGCTCCCTTGCAGAACAAGACTGGCTGGCTGTTTGATTGGGAGCTGATTAGTGATGGAATGCTTCGTTTACAGTGAACGGCTCTGAGAGGACACAGACTGAGCCATGTGTCTGTGTGTGTGTGTGTAAGTGTGTCTGTGAATGGATGACTTGCATTTTCAGGAGCATTTTGTTGAAATGCCTGGCATGACAGAGTTGAGTCCTCAAAGATGATGTCACTGAAATGTTTCATCTCAGGGTGTTGGTCTTTATGTTGTATCTGTGGAGCTGAGCAAATTGACCGAGCGCTCCATTGAAACAGAAGCCAAGATGGTGTTTAATCTCAGCTCCTCGTTTCTCAGTAGTCTTAAATATGTGCTGTTTACTGCCATGTACATCCAAAACACCAATCAAAGAGGCTCAATCAAACCAACTTAGTGGTTGTTTTCCTACAATATAGGCAAAAACACAATTTCAGTGCAACACTGACCAGTTATGTTTTTCGTTTCATCCCAAACCAGAACACCACTCCTTCAGTTGAGCATCCAAACTGCCATTTTCCCACTGATTCCAGGCCTTTCGTTTGGACCACAAAGCCAGTTTCTTGCTAATGGTGTAGTTGCCACAACTGAAGAAAGAAACAAGAAATTAATTAGACACTAACTGGACATAACATGAGATGCTGAGTGGCCCAGCCAATGTTTCATCTTGCCATTGCTAAAATCTGAGAATTCTGTTTTTTTGGCAGTGGCAAAAATGGCTCTGGGCTTCTTGGACCAATGGATTTCGTACTTTGAGGATTCTTTTTCACTACAGTTTGACTGTTTTGGTTTTTCCCCATTTATTGAATTGGTGCATGACTTAGGAGATATTAAAAATCAGACAAACCTATTGATTAAAGAGGAGAGTCGCTGAAAGTGTGATACATTTTCAAACCCACATCAAGACATCTGGCCAAATTAAAACTAAGTTAAGATGATAATTAAAGTCAGATCAGTGGATTTAGTGATTATAGTTCGGGACTGGGCAATACTGGTCACAAACTTCATCTCAGAACTTTCGGACCTGCTCTCAGGTAGATACTCACTAGACACCTGGACCCTAACCTTAGAATATATATGTAAGTTAGTTGTGATAAAAATTTTACGTTGCTATGCAACGCTCAAATCACTTTTTCTTTCTGGTGCACTTACTTTCTGAAACCCACCTGCCACCAGAACATCTGTATCGTTCTCCGTCTTCAAGAGCTTCCTGAGGACTCTTCTTTTCAGAGAGTCTCATCCTGTATCACTTTTGAGGAAGTTTTCCATCAAACTTGACTTCAGAACAGTCAGACCTGCTTTCAGGTAGAGACTCACCAGACATCTTGAGAGTCTGACTTGACAGCGGCTGGCCGTTTTCCCAATTGTAAGTTGCTTTGGATAAAAGTGTCTGGAAAGAGTAATGTAATGTCGCTGGTCAATAGTTCAAGTCCCAGACTGGTAAAGGTACCATTGAGGTACTCATGAGCAAAGTACCATCCCCAAGCTACTGCTCCCTGGCTGCTGCCAAAAAGCTGCCAACTGCTCCTTTGCGAATGGGTCTCAACTCTTTACAGACCTTGTTTGTCCACTTCGACCAGCACCAGTGTTTGGCTCCACCTGGATTACGATCCAGCGAGTTGTGAAGAGATTGTAACTCCATGTAGAGAAAGTGGAGCTCATTTATTCCGCTGTCTGCAACTTTGGGGGTCGTGAGGCTGTTTAATTGGCTATTTCAGGAAACACAGAGGCGCTCAAAGGCCATGACCAAGAATACATTCTGACGAGGTTAAACCAGACAAATCCATAATCAACATCAAACACAGCCAGACGAAAAGGTACAAAACACCAGAAGTGGGGAATCTGAAGAACTAGCAAATATGATTCAGAAATAATAGAACACAATACTTACAAGACTTAGTAAAGACCAGAGGCAAACTCATGGGTCCTAGTGGGAAACTCCTGCACATCTCTTCCCTTCTGCACTGCAATGCTTCATATTTTATATCAAACACAGTGCATAGATGCTGAACCTAACATAAGCTGAAGTTACCAGCTAAACATCATGAAATAATTATCAGAATCAGAATCAGATTTATTTGCCATATATGTTAGAAGAACTTACAACTGCTGGAGCAAAACCTTGCAAGTACATGCACCGCTGCTCATTTATGTCTTTTTGCTCAAGTTTCAAGATTGTTGTCACATGCATGGTTATACAAGAATAAGACATGGTGAAATGTGCCCAGATTCAGTCCTAATACTGTACAAACTAAGAAACAGATTTTAACATTTTAACTTGAAGAAAACTTAGAAGAAACCAAGTCTAAACAATGCAAAGATAGAGAATATATAGGAAATATTGACACTATAAACAGTAAGTGTATATGACATAACTGTGGATATTATGACAAATTAAACTGAAATTAAACTGCCAAAAACTCAATGTAAAAAGTAAATATATAGAAAATACAATAAACAAAAGTTAATGTTTCCTGAAATAGGCTTTTATTCAATAAGCAGTAACTCTAGATGAGCAAAGGACCCTTACAACAAAAAAAAATAATTTAAGTAAATGAATCAAAATTAACAAACAGATTAATGGAGCTACAGCACTGTGCAAAAGTTTTAGGCAGGTGTGCAAAAATGCTGTAAACAAAGAATGCTTTCAAAAATGGAAGTGTTAATCATTTATTTTCATCAATCAACAAAATGCAGTGAATGAACAAAAGAGAAATCTACAAAATAATATAATGACTATAATCCTACACAATCCCTGACTTTGTGCAAGTGTACGTATAAGAATTGATGCTGGTTTGAAGGCAAAAGGTAGTAACACCAAATATTGATTTGATTGAGATTTTTCTTTTGTTTGCTCACTTTGAATTTGGTAAATTGATAAAAATAAACAATCATTATTTATATTTCTGAAAACATTCTTTGTTTACAGCACTTTTTCACACCTGCCTAAAACTTTTGCACAGTGCTGTATATGTAAGAAATTTATGGCCTGCCTCTGACCCAGGAACTACGGGCGCAAGGCAGGGACCTACCCTGGGCAGGCGCCAACACACCGCAGGGCACACACTCACACAATCACACTCTCACTTGACGGGGCCAATTTAGAGTCGCCAATTAACCTATAGTGCATGCCTTTGGACTGTGGGAGGAAACCGGAGCACCCGGAGTAAACCCACAAAAACATGGGGAGAGCTTGCAAACTCCACACAGAAAGACCCTACGGCTGACCCGGGGCTCGAACCAAGGGCCTTCTTACTGTGAGGCGGCAGCGCTAATTACTGTGCCACCGTGCCGCTCCGGTGAAATTATGAAATACAAAATGAAGAGCAGGTAGCATCACTCATCAGGTGTTTATAAAGGTGATTGCACAAAGAAAGAAACATTATTATTATTATTATTATTATTATTATTATTGCCATAGCGTTGTTGTTGATGTTACACCTTGTTGTTTGGGCTGAGCCATTATGTATCATCTGAGCTTTTCCACAGTCATTTTGTTGCTTGCAATTTCCAAAACATTTTGCATTTTCACATTGGCTTCTGAACTTTCTGTGACCTTTGAGAGTAGGAATGAATTGCTTACATAAGCCGTTGCCAGTGTTCAGCCATCTCTGGAAACGCAGCTCCCGCAGCAGTAAAATCTGGTCTCTGCCGTCCAGCTTCACCCTTCCTACGCAGAGACTGTTCACCGCCCTGTGTTTGTCCTAACCTTGGGCCAAGCGGAGACCCGGCTAATGAGAACGGTAATTAATGAGGAGCGACGCCGCGGCGTGTGAGTTATGTTGGCTTTGTTACATGCGGCAAGATACACAGATGTGTAATAAACCTTGTCTGAAACGAGACCTCTCATTCAAACCCAGAAAGGAGAGCTATTAATACGAGTCCTCGCTGCCATAATGACTCATTTGCACGGGTAAAGGAGGGGGAAAAATGGATATGGGAGTACATTTACACCAGAATAGAAGTCGATAATTAACTCGCCATGGGTCAGTGCGCATATATTTCATTATTTAGGTGGGATGTGTGATCTTAACAAGGATGTCACTTTTTGGGGGGTTATCCAACAGCGAGATAGAAAATGTCCAAATGAAAGGAATGGCGCTCAAAATAGACCCGAAAATAGCCAAAATACCAAGAAGAACAATAGGTTTGTTTCATGAATCTGACGTGAAACCAGGAGACAGAAGCGCTGCATATTTTATGGCGTTGTGTCATCTCGTCTCTGAGCGTACGGCTGTGATGATGAGAACTGACACCAAATGACACGTCTGTGTGATTTCTGCTGTCCTCTGGACATTTCTGCTCCTGCTCGACTGCAATCCGTCTCCTGAATTTCGATAACGCTGGTGGAGTGGCCTCAATTTTTAGTTGCTTTTATCATCATCACTTCTGGATTTGTAGAAAAGGCACCTGAGCTGGCAGAGGACAAAAAATAAAAACCCACACACACAAAAGCTTTGATTCTCAGAAGATCTCATTGGACCGTTCGATCTCGGTGTCTCACTGGAAAATGGAAAGTCTGAGATGCTCTTTCATCTGTGGTTGTGCGTCGGACACTCCGATGCACCAGCGCGCGTGTGTTGTGTCTTTGTCTTCAAGATTCAAGATTCTTGATTTGTCACGTGCATGGTTATACAAGAACAACACGTGGTGAAATGTGCCCTGCAGTCGTGGATTAACGCACAGGCTAGATATGGCTGAAGCCTAGGGGTCCCCAAGTGTCCCAGCCTGACCACTGGCCAGTAAAAATATTAATTCTTTAAAATAAGTCCGGGGGGTGGGGCTAACAGAAAATGTAGCCATGGGGCCCATGTACACCTTAATCTGCCCTGGTGCCCTGATTCGTTCCTACATTGTACAAATTAAGAAACAGATGTTAATATGTAGAAAATATTTATACTATGAACAGTAAATGGGGCTCGAACCCAGGACCTTCTCACTGTGAGACAGCAGCGCTAATCACTGCACCACTGGACTGTGCAAATTAAACTGAAATTAAGAAACAGATTAAGTTTTAGAAACATTGCCAAAACTCAATATAAACTGAATAATATAGAAAATACAATAAATTAAAGTAAATGTTTCAATGAGCAGTAACTCTACTTGTGCATATTATAGGCTAATCATGTATGTTACTGTTTATATTCAAATGTAAATGTCTATTTTAAGAAAAATATTTGTATTTTTTAGATTTAGTTTCTCTTCATGTTTTATCCTAAAACTGTGAATTTCTCTTTTATTTTGCATATATACAGATATGTTATATTTAATTTTTGCAACATTTCTGTAATTTTATCTGTTTGTTAATTTCTATTCTCATTTGCGCATTAAATGTTAAAAACTTGTATATTTACTTTTTAGCTGTAGTTACTTGTGTCACGTTCAGATGTTACATTCCTTTGTTTATTCTTGTTACATTTCTAACATTTCTTAACCTTACGTCTGTGAATTTCTCTTTAATTTGCACTTCCCATAAAAGTACGAGAATGAGTTCACGTGAGACTCCCATTCCCTAATTTCAGGGACAGTCTCCCTGCAGCAGTTTGGGGTTAGCAGTCCTGCTCAGGTTCCCAGTGTTGGTAGTGCTGGAAGAAAGATTTGAACCCACAACCTCTTGGTCCAGAAGCAAGTACCCTAACCAATATACCATCAGCACTCTAACCTCCAAAACAACACCAAGGTAATGGAAAAACTCGAAAAAATGGGCAGTTGGTATCGTAAAGCATAGGGCATTCACCCCGTGATCAGAAGGTCAGCGGTTCTAATCCCAGACCGCCCCCAAGCAGTGCTCCTGGGTTCTGTCCATGTCAGCTGCCCACTGCTCCTTCATGGATGGGTCAAATGCAGAGGTCACATTTGGTTGTGGTGCACTGTGTGCTGTGCTGTGTTCATAATGACAAATAATCTTTTCTCCTTATTTGGGAATCGAGCAGCACTCGGGGAGTAAATCACAGCAGGCGGAAAGTTTAGTTCAACTAATCAAGCCTGCGATAATGTACGTCCTTCCAGCTGGAGAGAGAGAGAGAGAGAGAGATTCATTGTCCCGATTGGAGTGGAGGATAATGGAGGCTGTGGAAGGACGCACTCTTTCATTTTTCATCCTGCTATCAGCAGTTTTATCCTCCTTCAAGGAGCAGGTCAACAGCACCGCTTTTCCACGGACACTGTCCCCATCCTTCTTGCCCCGGACACACTGGGGTCAAGATCTGATTACTAAGAAACACAATGGGCCTCATTCACCAAGCATTCTTAAGAAGAAAATTGTTCCTAAAACCCATTTACATTATTCTCAAAAAGATTCTGACATTCCGGATTGTTTTTATCTAAGTGCGGTGAACAGTCAAACATTATTATCCGATTTTCATTCCACACACTGACCGCTACTTCTTCTACAGTTTGTGTGCTAGAAACTTCATTCCAACTCTAAAGTGTGTGGTCGATAGTGGTGTGTGTGGCTCGTTTACACGTTTTTGATATATGCACTCGTTCGCGAGTTCTGTCCCTTTTTACATCTCCTTTTTTCCCCATAGACTAACATGGAACTCAGAATTTGACGCTTTACTATGCGGACACCGCTCTTCACAACACCACCAAATTCAACTTGATTGATGGTCCATATCTGTAACTGTCATGACCTGCACTCATCTATTTCACGCTTTTGTCTGTTGGTTATTTTTTCCACATGAACCCATTCATTTTCTCTCATAATGAATACATGGGATTTGGGACTTGAAAGCTTCCCTCGACCTGTTGCATGTCTGTGCAAAACATTAGTGAATGTGAGGAATTATTTATCAGTGTGCACACACAACAGCACAACATCGCACACCAAATGTGACCTCTGCATCCGTGAAGGAGCAGCGGACAGCTGACATGAGCAGTGACTTGGGTACCTCAGTGGTACCTCTACGGTCCAGGATGTGAACCAGCAACCTTCAGATCACAGGGTGAATACCTTAACCGTTATGCTACCAACTGCCCCGAGATTAGCTTCATGAGATATACTAATCAAATAATAAATTTCAAATAAGCACATACGATATTAACACTTGTGTCTGTTTCCAAACTGCCAACATTTTCTACTTATCTTTTAGATAATTTAAGAACAACCTTGTGAAGATTTTTGACAGAACACGTCACAACTTCACTCAGGAACTTTCTTAATGACAAAATTCACATTAACTTCTGACTTTTTGTTGTGTAATTTATCTGGCTGTAACTCAGTTGAACAGGTTTGAGTATAAGAAGTGGAGTACGCAGCACTGCTGTACATCCTGCTGGATAAGAGCGTCTGCTAAATGTCAGTGTGAAGTTAAATGTATAATGGAGGCTTTGAAAGGCTGTGTTCACATCCGGTGTGTCTGGGGTCGAGATCCGATTGCCACAGGCAACGAGAGACAGTTTTATTGCATGCATGCTTGTGCAAAGCAAGATTTTTCTTGTTATAGTATGCTACTTAAATCAATTTGCCAAAGCATTGTTCATAATTGTTTAAACTACAAAACATGTTCATTAAAAAATAATTGCACACTCCATTAACAGTTCTCTGTGTTATATATAACATTAACCATTTTAAAACGGTGAACACAAAAAGGAAGAGACTAAAGAACAAACTAAACTGAACCACATGCAAACACTAAACTATCAGATTAAACCAAACTAGACGCTAAACCCTAAACCAATAGATTAACTGAATGGGATAACTTCGATCCAGCAATTAAAACAGGACCAATGAACACACGGGAGATTAAACTAGGAGCGAAGGACCAGACTAACACAGGTGGAGCTGATAATGAGGCTAAACTAACTAATTAGGGTCAACAAGGGGGTGGGACAGAGGGAAATTATTATTATTATTATTATTATATTATTATTATTATTATTATTATTATTATTATTATTATTATTATTATTATTGGTGGTAGAATATTTATTCAACAAATAACAATTAAAATAAAATAGCAGAACACCTAAAACTTTGAGCAGTACTGAATGCATAATCCTATTATTTTAGTTTCTCATTTTTGTTATTTGCATAACTAAAAGTGCCGAACACAGAAGCCATATCCCTAAACAGCTGCTTTACTGTCCATATTTTCCAGTCTCATTACTGTGTTTATTAAAATCTGATTATTATGTCTGCACTTTATTAGTAAGTAATTTTTTAACATATTGTATATATTGGTGTTGCTTGCACTTTTATTTGCCGTCAGAAAGGTAAGACATAACTGTGTAAAAATTGATGTAGGAAAATTACCCAGATGTGTTTCAACTGATGATGTAAGATTGTAAATTTTATACACAAAGGTCTGACGATTGGTGACTGTATTTTTCTTCAAATTACCAGACACACTTGTCAAGATGAAAATGCCGAGGACTAAACTCTCCAGCAGATAATCACCATTCATCACACACCCTGAAGACTATTGTTGTGTTACATATGAAATGACTCCAGATTCCAGCTCAAGGATATTTTCTGGCCACAAATAGTAAAGTGTGATTTCAACAATACCATACCACGTTGAGAACATTACTTTGCATTTTTTATCAGCTCACTCCTCGCTCCACCTGTGACCCACATTGTCTGTACATATATATATATATATATATATATATATATATATATATATATATATATATATATATATGTGTATATATATATATATATATATATATATATATATGTATATATATGCAGTACTGTGTGTTGTAAAAATGAAGAATGCTTTCAAAAATTTAGAAGTGAAAAACAATGTAGTGAATGAACAAAGAATCAATCAATATTTAGGACATTTTGTTTTCAAACAGCATCAGTTCTTTCTAGGTACACTTGCATAGTTTTTGAAGGAACTGCTGGTAGGTTGTTCCAAACATCTTGGAGAACTAACCACAGATCTATAATCCTATAATCCTACAAAATAATATAATGATCTATCATCCTACAAAAATCCCTGACTTGTGCAAGTGTACCTAGAAGAATTGATGCTGGTTTGAAGAAGGCAAAAAGGTAGTAACACCAAACATTGATTTGATTTATTTTTTCTTTTTTCTTTGGTGGTACCCTTACTGGTCCACTGAACCTGAGACCTCCAATCACGGAATAACTTTCTAACCATTATACTACCAGCGTGCCTAGTTTTGATAATTATTTTTCTTCTCCATCACCTTGCTGTAGATGTTTACAAGGACAGCAGGTAGCGTAGAGCATCAGGCCGCCTTCATTGTCTTCTTTGTAGTCGCACGCGCATTACTCTGGTATGGAAATTCCCAACCGTCTTCACTTTCAAATGATCTGACCTGCAGGCAGAGCACCCCCCTCCAGCAGCACCGCGTGCTCCCTGGCCCTCGCCCGGACACATGCAGATCAGGGCCCGTAGGTGGCGGAGATCGCCGAAACCGACTCATCCCGACAGCCTTCCTGTCAGGATTACCACGACAATGGCCTCGGCCTGGAAGGTGTGGATCTGCAGGAGACCATCTGCCTGACATTCCATCCTCTGTTCCTCAGCGGCGTAGTTTCGGGCTCGGCTCAGCCAGAGCAGGACACACTGCACACTACACACCCAAACAAAACAACCACAAATGACATGGGGGGATTCAAGTAAAATGTCAAAAATCAGGTTTATTGACAAATATGTTGCTACATAGAAGATATTTAACATTAAAATAATAATGTCAGGTCTTTTGAGATTGTTTTTAGTGTTTTGTTGTAATAAAGCAGGAACAAGCCAAAGTTGCAGAAAATTTATGGACAAGTTCCTTTATAATTCTTAAAATAATTAGAATGAAGATAACAAAAACCACTAAGCATTAAGCTAGGTGCTAGGATGTTGAGACATTAAGCAAAAAGAGATTTTTAATAATGTGTTATTATGTGGGAAGACAATATAAATATAATAAGAAAAACATGGAAATTGAGAACTAGGCATTTTTAAGGAGATGGTCTGCAGTAGTTACAAAATTTAACTAAACAGAAAACAGAATAGTAAAATACATGGCATCACTGAGTCAGAAGTAGAGAATGTGTGCAATGGATTTAGATAAAAAATCAACAGTCCAATGTGAGCTTAGGATGTGTAATAGTACAAGGTTCACAGTATGAGAATCGTAATATGACAATATGTGGAGATAAGAATACTAGTATGTTATTATTTTATAGAATAGAATATTATATACTAATATAACAGTTTATTATTAAATATATAGCTGCATGTCAAGGTACTAAAAGGGAACTAATATGTATTGTGCAAATAATATTAACAAAATGGATAGATAATATGCACTGAAAAAGGAATGTGCTTTATTAAGTTAACTAAAATGAATCACATGGATTCACTTTCTACCATTTTAACATTTCCACTGGAAAATGTGATTTTAGTGTGTTAAGTCAAAACAAAACGCAAAGGAATAAGCGAGTTGTTCTTAACCCAAATGATTCATAAACTAATGTCTGTTATTCAATCAAGTAAATCCAATGAATCTTTTTTTTCAGTGTGTTTCTAACAATGAAAAATTTGAAAAATTGTCATATTTACAGATGTACAAGCATCTAACGCAGTTAAAATAGAATGGCATAAGTAGTCATTTTACTGATGTAGGCTACTGCCTTTTACTGACATAATTGATTCACGTTTGTAAATATTTTATAATCATGCAGTTCTAGCGATGTTTTCTCCAGTGCGTCATGAGTTTATCCCTTCTAAGTTCTGTACAGATAAAACTGCGCCATCCTGCGCTCACTTTAAAAAATATCAATATGTACAGCAATATCCACATTCCTCTATTTATGTTAGTATCTTATACATAAAAACACATTTAATTATTCTTATGTTTTTAGCACCAAACACCAAAGCAAATTCCTTGTTGGTAGTGTAATGGTTGTGACATTTGCCCTGTGATCAGAAGGTCACTGGTTTGAATCCCAGACCAGTAAAGGTACCACTGAGGTACTCATGAGTAAGGTACACATCCCCAAACACTGCTCCCCTGGCGCTGCCTGTGCGCCATGCCCACTGTTCTTCCAATGACGTGGTCAAATGCAGAGGTCACATTTCATTGTGATGCATCAAAGCAGTGCTGTGGTGTGTTCACAATGACAAATAATCACTTTCACTCACTTGCATGTGACAACAAACTTGGTAATAAACTTCATTCTCATTCTGAAACTTCATTCTGATATCTTTGCTACACCCAGGACTGAGAGACACAGGCGGGGACTGCAAATACAGGCTTTTAATGCTTGTATTTGGGGAAAAGCAACAGGACAGGCATGAACGAGGAAAAAAACATCGAAATCGACAGGTGAAATCAGGGGCAGAAACAGGAAAAAGGGAAAAATATCAGGACAGAAGAAGTCAATACAAATACAAGAGCCTGAGATAAAAGTGAACAGAGATAAGGTCACTGGCAAAAATAAAGTAAGAAAAGATACTGAGAAAAACTCACAATAAATGTAAGAAAAACAAATTGGTGTTTACTTTGGTGATCTGTAAAATGAGGGTGTTGACATGACAGTCCCCTGACCTTTATTAACATTAAAGAATAAGCTTTGTGTTTCATGTTTGAAGTCAATCTGAGTAAGAGAATCTGCTGTAAATGTAAATGATGAATATGAAGAGTATGAGATGCATCAAAATGATTCCTAATATTTAATATATTTATAGGCATCACAAAGGACATTTCATGGAGGGTCATAAAGCTTTTTGAATAGATCATAATGATAAATTGTGAAATCCAGATCAATTTTGCTGTTATTTTACAGTATAATTTAGTAGGAAGAAGCTACTGCAAAGGTGGCGAACTGGGGAATTATGAGCACATTATAGAGCACATTTTCCACTGAGGCATGAGTGCCACATCAAAAATGAACAAATACAAAATATTTAAATGTAAAGCAACAAATAAACAGATTAAATATAGACAGTGATGATTGGATGCAGCTAATCCCCGTCCCAGTGAAATGCCACGGAAGCTTCTGAAAAATCCTGACGCAGCTCTGCAGGTTGATGGTGAAATCTTTTCTGCTGGCTTCTAATCTGCCCGTGTTTCCGAGGGGTCAGAGGCTAAGCAGGAACGAAGCGAATGTTCCGCCGATTGTTCGCCTCTCGCTTTAGACGGTTATAAGCAATTCACGCTGACATCCAGCTGCGTCCAGGCTGCAGCATTAAAGAGGAACGTCGCCGAAAAAGAAAAAACACCCGCCGAGCTCCGAGCCGCCCCACCCGACACGGCCTGACACGACCCCCCTCATTAGCATCTCTATGGTGTGATGTGTTGTGCAATTAGCACCAGAATTAAGCGACTACAAAAGAAAGAAGGAGGACATTAGCTCCAGATTTACTGCCCCCTTACCAAATGGACTTCCACAGAAACATCAAAATACGGGGTGCGAGTATAAGGCCCAGCGCCCGCCTGCACCAAGACGGTGTGTTGGTTGGAAGAAGGCTAATGTGCAGTATTACATGTACATGAGTTAGTTTGAGCGAGCTCAAGAAACCAGGACGGCTAAAAATATGCTCCTTTTCCTTCCTTTTAACCTCTGTGCTCGACACAAATCGCAGACCAATCGCTGGCTTTTGTTCTGCAGCAAGAGAAGCGGCTTTATGTACAATATCTTGGAAAGGCATTAAATCGGGATTCTTCACCCATCTTGATAGGGTCAGTCTCATTCTCTCTCACTCGCTCCCTTTTTTGACTTCCAGACATTGGTGGGTGCTGGAATTCCAGAAACTGGTCCCAGAGGTTTGGCTCTTTCCCAATAGCGGGTCACTTCGGAGACCCCCACGGGGAAGGCTCCCCCTCCCACCCTCCCCCTCACCTCCCACCAGCACCGGAGCAGCTGCGGGCCTTTTGATAGAATGAGGTCACAATGCAGGAATAGAGATGGCTGGAAGTGATTGAGGGGGCGAGGGAGGGAGGGAGGGAGGAAGGAGACCTACTGAATGGGATGAGGTACAAACTCTATTGTATTGAAGGAGAGTGTAGCTCCCAGGCCTCTTAACCACCACCACCACCACCACCACACACCCCTCCCCATCAAAACCCCCGCCCTGCTCCTGGGCCAGTTTTTCTTTTGCATGTCTGTGCCAGAAATAAATCAGTTTAATTGTTCTCCGACTTCAGTTCGTCGTCATGGAGAATGAGATACTGAACATTAATAGACGACGTCCCGTAACCTTTTGATATAAATCTTCTCTATAATGGGGAGGAATGTGGGCTGACCACTGGGGAATCAGGAGTAATTAAACATAAAGGAGGACGAGGCTCATTTGGGAAACCCTCGCGCTTTTTCCTAGTGACCGTGCAGCTGCTCTGGGCTCGCACTCGGGCAGAACGCGGTGCTGAATAGCCGCCGACGCTCTAATTACTATAGCCGGTTTGTTTAAGGCGATAATGAATCTTTTGAAGTGCTGCTCGGTGAAATTTTAAAGAACCCGCTTGCGGTTTGAAAAGCCCGAACAATCTAATACGGGAAGCGGGAGTCACGGCGGGAGCAGCTCCGGGACACCTGACTAACTGTACGCAGGTCCAAAATGGGAAACTACGAGATTGAAATGAATAATATCATTTTTTTTTAAAAAATTCATTAAGGCCAGTCCTCGCATTTGTCCAAGCGCTGGCCCAAATCGCACGAAGCGATGTGAGAAGTAGTAGGACGTGTTCTACAGCCAACAGTGCTGCTAGATGGGGGAGAGGTGGGGGGTGTGGAGATGGAGGGGGCAGCTGGTATGACTCCTGCCAAGCTCTCCAGCTCCCCATTCCAGCATGCCTCACTACACGAACCACAACGTTTTCATACTTGCACATCTCTCCAACTTATGCAGAGGTGGAACAGTGGAGGGTCGAATGGAAATTTCAAAGGAGGATATAAAAAAAACCAAAAAAACTATTTCAATAAAGTCAATTAAATTAAAGAATTCAAGTGAGTGTTTCATAACTACACAAAATTAAATATTCACATTATGCATTTCTAAATTTGGCACATTTTTTCTCTCTTTTTCATGTTTGTGTAACAAATGCTACAAATTTTACTTGAAAACCAGGGGTTTTTAGTTCATTTTTAAAAATGTTGAAACCAAACATTAAAAGGATAGTCCTGCACAAGGTTATTACATTAATATTAGGTGAACCTGTACGGGATGATGTAGCCTGACTGCACATCTCTCCCGCTGCGTTCACTCCCTTTTTCCTCCCAGCATGCATCGCTACGTGAGCATCAAGGTTTTCGTACTTGTGCACGTATCTCTCTCTTACTCAGTGCTGCAGCAGCTGGAGGAGCTCTATGGAGTGGAAATGTCAAAGATGGCTATTAAAACCCTTCTTTTCAAACTGCATGGACAATTTGTACGATGCCAAAAAAAGCCGACCAATCATAAGCCGGCACGTCACAAAAAACCTTTCCCCCACAAAGCTCATTTTGGCTACTACATTTGAGCGCAATATTAATACCTGAATATCTGTGCTTCTGCTTGAGTGTAGTATGTGTACTGTTGCCCATTTAAAATTTTATGACACAGAAAATTACTTTTCATAAATAGCTTTTTATTTAAGCATTATAAAAGAAGCATTAAAATAGAGTGGATACCAGGGTTGCTGGCCTTACGTCAGTCATGTTTAACTACAGGTCCAAGAGTCCTTGGCGTTGTGACTTTGGCCGCAAAAATTCCAGCTCAAGATCTGCAATACGTGATCCCAAACCCCCTCACACACACACACACACCTTATAAAACAGTTTTACTGTACACCCAAAATACAATACAACAAATATATATTAGAGACTGTACATTGAAAAATGTGAAGTCAAGCCATTTAGACCAATATGTAATACTGATAGACCCGTAATATAATTTAAGGCAATATTACATACTATATATACACAATACACATATTATATAGTATATTTAACACATGATGTGATATCTTTTTAAGGGGCAGTATGAACACACTGGGGAAGGTATTAATTATTTTATATCATTTCAAAAGTAATTGAAATAACTGACATGGGCACTATATGTCAAATTTAGTTTATATGCATATATATATATATATATATATATATATATATATATATATATATATATATATATATATATATACATATAAGTGTTAATCATTTATATAAGTGTTAATCATTTATATAAGTGTTAATCATTTATTTTCATCATTTTCATTCATATGTATATATATATATATGTGCTCATAAGAATATGTGGCTTTGTTTTGTTTCTTGGAAGTAAGGGTGTTGCTCTTCTTCTTGTGAGTTTTGTGTTTTTTGTGGTCTTCTGGGTGTAACTGTCACTTCTGGGTCACACCACTTAGGTTCAAAAAACCAAAATGGAATATGAAAGTGCAATTTCAGTTTTTCCCATTTTTCTGCCTGAGCACAAAATGAGGAACTCGGAAAATGACCCGTTATTCTTTTTTTCATTTTGGAAGTGGAAACGAATATTGAAAAAAGGGGTTTTGATTTTAATGTGAAAACTGAATGGATGAATGATGCATGGATTTTGTATAATGTTCTCGAGCTGCGAGTGTGGAGCGCGGCGGGTTTTTATTCATGGCCCGTTTTGGTTTGGGCCCTGCTGTGCCCCTGAGGCTCTTTTTGACTGCTATCTCTTCTGACACATCTGTAGCATCACATTTCACTCGGGTAAGGATCCAAGGAATAATAGATTTGACCGTAATGGCGTCGATCGGCCCGGTGAAACAGACACTCCTCAGCTGGAGCGTTCCCAAACGGCCGCTTCGCTTTTGGCAGCTATTAGCGTATTTACCGCACGCTTACGCGTTCTTTTAATAACTTCTAAAATGAGACAATCTGGAGATCTGAAAGTGATGTCACAGATCCTCTTTAATGAGCGACGACTCCCGTTGCCTGCTGGGAATCTTAACGACGACGTTCATTTTCAGTCAGATGCCGGACCAGCTGCGTTATGGTATCGTTTTTCCCGAGCATGTTTCCAGTAGATATTCAGATCACATTATGGCTTTTAATGAATTACGGCAAGACAAAAGATCGTTTAAGGAGGATAATTGCCGTACGCCGGGGCCGGGTCGCGCTCATTACTCCGAGACGGAACGTCGTCGCTCCCTCCCTCTCCCAGTTCCAGGCCGTGACAAGCTGGAGAAACGGGCGTGACGGAAACACGGTGGCGATGCAATCAGACAAGGAGACGAGCTGGAGAACATTTAATAGTTTAATAATAAGCTGCAGTATACATTCAGTGATAATTCCATTTTTCATGTTGCCAGAAGCTGTTGGTGAGACCAGCAAAAACATTCAGCTACTAGGTCTATAGTGTGGTTTGCAGTTTTGCCGTTTAACTCACTCCTTCCTACTTTATTGAAATGGTGCGTTGTGAAGCACTCGGCACTCCCAAAAAACGGGGCACTACTTATGCAAATAATGAACCTGCGATCCTTCAGCTCGGCAAATTCCGACAGATCTGTGCAGTTCTACCCATCATGCACGCACTCTCACAAACAGTGTTGGGAATTGGATATCTAACATTACTAACTAAACTACTCTCTTTCAGTAGCCTGTAAGTAGTGAAGCTACTTTTAAAGGCCTGTAGCTTTTCCAGCAACTCACATTTTAACAAGTACACGTAGACCCAGGCTAACAATGGAGATGCGTTCTGATGACAACATCGTAACTTTGAAAGTATCAGTCGAGACATGGCTGCCAGCAGGAGATGTACACGATATAGCACTGAGCCAACTCGCCGGTGAGAGCGAGGCAGGTGTACATCCAACAACGTTCCAACGTATCGTATCACATAGGCTGCTGTGATTGGTATTTAATAAGCAGAGATGGCTTCTGATTGGATACCGCGCCCTCATAGCATCACAGCATGCTTCTGGCAGCTGCCAGATAGAGTTGGAGGATGGAATTCAGCTTGGCCAGGACGGAAGCAAGAATCTGTGTCCGTATTTATGAACCTGTATGACTCTGAAATATCAAACGGACAGAACTTACACATCTGACTGTAACTTACACAAGCTGAACACCACAACACTCTCTACCTCCAACGCACCATCATAACCTGACTGGGATTTGATGTTACACTGTTGAAAAATAACATCATGTTTCACTTTTATTAAAATTAACCATCTTTAAGAGCATCCTGCAGCACAGATCTTCAGTATTACTGGACGAAGCAGCTTGGATGTAGTTACTACTTCTTCTCTGTAGCTTGCAGTGTAGTAACTACTGTATTAAATCAGCAGCTTGTAGAGGAGTTTACATACTTTTAATCACAAGTAGCTTGAAAAGATGTTTAAAAGTAGCTTCCCCAACACTGTACACACACACACACACACACACACACATCTAATCACTTCCCGTGAATGCATTAAGACCCAAAACACAATCCAGGACTGCACCACGCGCCTACTGACCCCATCCGTTCTACACAAATCAGTGAAATCGCCTCGACCCTGTTTCCACAGAGCTGACCGCCACCTTTAATCTTTACGCAAACACTGAGATTTAAACAACGTATCGCTCGCTGTATCGCAAAGGGTAAGGTTCGTCTCGATGCTTATGTTTTCCCACAGTTTTTGCTATCTCACTCTAAGCTCATAGCACTGACACACTACTGTTGGTGCTGAAATTGCCTTTTTTACTTTTTTTTGTCTTTTTTGTCTCTTTTTTGCCCACACAGAAACTTGATGGCACAAGAACTGACCAATAAGAAACTCTTTTACAACAAGGTAGACTGCAGTCAACAGTTGCCAGGGGTAACACAGTGAACGAAAAGAATCCAAGATCTGCTGAAAATGAGAAATAACCATCGTTGATAAAAACCAACTCAAAAAAGAGAAATGAGAATTAAAAATAAGAAAACAAATGCCAGTTAATTTCAAGTATAACTTACTGATAAAATAACTACACTGCATTAAATATTCTCATTATACATTTTTAAATTATTTATAAAATATATTTTGGCATGTTTTTTTTTTCCTTTTTGTGTTTGTGTAACAAACGCTACTGTAGCTTTAGTTCAACACCAAGGTTTTATTTTTTATCGTTTTTCCGATTTTTCTTTTTACTCTTGCAACAAAACATTAAAGGGATTGTCACATAACAACAGGTTATTAAAAATGATAATAGTAAACCCTATACAGAGTTTCACATAGCAAGACGTAAGTGACGACCCCTTCTATCCTAGCCCCATAGTGAAAATCCCAAAAAAGGTACAAGACCAGAGCACAAAGTTCTAGTAAACCGCGCTCCGACTGGCTACAATCAAGAATGGGCAACGGGAGATTTCAAAAGCCACGAGTCTCTTTTATTTCCGTATATATTTATATATTTATATCTGGGTTTGAAGTCTGGAGCAGCCGTTTCACCCAAATCCAGTTATTTATCCTCTTTTTATTCAGAGTAGCGCCGGTTGCTTCAGCTCCGTCAGCGATAGTGAGTTTAGTACTGTAACCACCTCACAGCTTTTTCCTTTTTGAAAGTTTTTGTTCCCGACGCTGGAATGTCTTGAGAGGGAAACAGAGAAGGGTTTTCTCGTCAGATGAGTGAAGAAGTACAGATACCAAACCAGACGAGGTTCTAACGCCGTCGGGGAGAACCGGCTCGGGCCCGGCGGCACGCGGTGGGGAAGGAAAGGTTCGTTTTTTGGGGGGAACGAGGACGATAGCGTTCAGCTGGAAACAAAGGCAAACGGGAAGCGAGTCCATAACGAGTCTGAAAGGCAATAACCGCACTCCGGTCCAACTCAGAGGTCCATCTCCTTTAAGGATTGGAAAAAGAAAAAGAGAAAAACGGCGGGTTTTGGCATATCACGCAGCTAAAGGCGACCGGCACGTCTGCTTCCTCGCCATAGCACGGAGAAGGAAAAACGGCAGGAAAAAATCAGGAACAAAAAAACAGACGACTGCTGATACTAAAAAGCCACAACGACATCCCTAGTCTCAGACGTGGACTCCAGCCCAGCATCCTCCTCCTCTTCCTCCTCTTCTTCTTCCTTCTCAATCTGTCAGGTCGCGTCCTAATTTGGAGGAATGCTGCGCTGCAGGCGAGTGGCGTTCCGTCCGCTCCAAACCGCGTGACGCTCCACGTTTTTTGTCGTCGTTTTCTTCTTTTATTAATAACGATAATTTGTAATTATTTTTTGCACAAGCCTTAAGGTTAAAGCACAATATCCTTGAGCCGCTTGCTGCTGGGGGACTCCTTGTCGCGCCCGTCCTGCAGCAGGGTGTTGATCTCCCGCACAGCCGGCTCGCTGTCCTTGCCCTCGGGCTGGCGCAGCAGGCTGTGGTTGGCGATGCGCTCGGCGTCCCGGCACTTCAGCGTGTTGTAGGCCGACGGCGCTTTGTTCTGCGGGCTCTTGAGGTGGACGGGAGAGGTGACGGGGCTGACCGCTTCGCGTCCGTTACCCGCCTCCCTCACGGCGCCATTGGCCTTGGGGCTGCAGGCCGCGCCCCCCACGGTGCCCACACCCGTCGCTTCGCAAACTGGCCGCTTGCCCTTGCCCGTCTCGCCCCGCTCCTCCTCGGGCCCGTCCTTGCCGAAGGTGGCGAAAGTCCTTTTGGCGTTGGCGCCGCCGCAGTCCTCGTAGTGGGGCACGTCTACGGTGGTGGCCTCAATGGACAGCGCGATGACGTTGCGGCCGTGCTCGGGCGACTTGGCGCGGGCCGGCATGGGCACACGTGGCATCCAGCAGCGGTCCGAATGGCCCAGGATACGGCACTCGTCCTGGCAGTGGAAACCCTCTGAAGGATCTGGACAGAAAAGAGGGGAACAGAGAGAAAACATTATTTACTTTATACCAGGATTTAACAGATGCTCTTATCCAGGGTCTCTAACTACAGGTACAGTCTCCGTGCAGCAACCTTTAAGAAATTCTTGCTCATGGCCCAGCGTTGGTAGTTCCGGAGGTAGGATTTGAACCAACAACCTCTTGGTGCAGAGGTGAGCATCCTATCACTAGACCACCACCATCACCCCATAATGGTCAACACCCCACGATAACAACACAGTTTTTGTCACATCTCATCTGCACTTTGTCTTGTGATGTGATGTTAAATGTCACACCATTTCAGCTCTGTGGGTATGTTGTTTATGGCTGGGTTTACTACAATCTACAATCTTGAGATAAACGTGGACAAACATATTTGGGTCTCATTCACAAACTGTTCTTAAGAAGATATTTATTCTTAAAACCCACAATTTTCATCAGGATTGCGACTTACACCAGTGTTTAATTTAATTGAGATTTGTTCTTAGGTAAGAACAGGATGTACAACTGCTGAACAACACTTCAGTAGACATTTATTGCATGCATTTTTGAACCAGACCACATACTGAGGTTTCTTCAATTCAAAGAATCTGGCCATTTGTCGGGGTGTGACGATACATCAATCTACATCGATACATTGGTTTAATAATCTACAAATCAATGTCATTGATCTAAAATTAAAACATTGATCAGACGTCGGTTATACTGCCACATCACTGTACATTAACTGTACGTTCGGTTGTGCTCAGGAATAAAAAAACGTCACTTGATAGCGCACCGTTTAGGGCGTACACCGCATGATCAGAAGGTCACCGGCCAGTAAAGGAAAGGTAAAGGTACCACTGAGGTACTCATGAGCAAGGTACCGTCCCCAAGCAGTGCTCATGTTAGCTGCCATTGCTCCTTCACGGATGGGTCAAATGCAGAGCTCACATTTGGTTGTGGTGCACTGCGTGCTGTGCTGTGTTCACTTTCACTAATGATATTTTAGTTGCTTTTTGTGATTTGATTAATGGCATTGGCTCCTCCATTGAATGGAATGGAAATCGTATCGTGGCAGAATTTGTGATAAAACGTCAGACATTAAATCGTCCCTTGATTCGATACAATACTGTATCATGATGAAACACGTGATTTACACCGCCTCTAATTTGCCGTCTTTCATGTCCCACTGCAACGACTTTCTTCCCACCGCCAAAGCTGGAAGTTTGATGCTGCTCTGATGTTCCAATTAAAGGGTGCATTGTTAAATCAAAAGTCCATTTCCGGCTGAGTGAGTAATTGTTCGTCTCTCGGCACGCCGACTTGATGAAAGGGAAGTTTTTAAGCGGCGCTATCAGATGCTTCGGCGTGAGGGGCGGCGGGGAAAGTGGCGTCGTCGTCTCGCTGCAGAACGCCGCGCTCCGTCTCTGTCATCTAGCTGGCAGTTATAAATATGTAATGATGTTTTAAAGCCATGTGGGTGTGGAGGGGACGGAGGGAGGAAAAGAAAAAGAGGAGATTTGTCAGAGTCAGACTCACTACAGTGTCACACTTTGTTGTGTAGCAGGGGAAGGGCGTCGGGGCTGAGCTTCACATCATTACAACAAAAAAGCCTGGCACTTTTCTGCTCAACTCGAGAAGCTGACGATGTTCTTTAAAACTTATTTATTACATTTTTCTTTTTTTGCTTCCCTTTCATACAAAGGAGACGCAAAGCTGCACTCGTATTTATTAGCAGTTGACCAAAAACAGATTTTTGTTTCTCCTCCAGGTGTGGTCCTTTTTGACTCCATACATATTACATTATTGTCCATCTGGTCAGAGAGTCCAACAAGGGCATTATATGATTTAATGTTGCATAACCAAAGCATAAACACGCTCAAAGCTGCCAGCGGCGCTTAAGTGCTTAAAGTCGCCGCAAACTGATTTAACGCTGAAAAGCTGTCTAATGCTTCCCAACAGTGCGTGGATTAAGAAACGTGGGATTGCGGCGGTGCGAGGAACGAAATGTGACACTTCACGGTCACGGATTTCCTGAATATTGGGCCTCATTCGCCATCAATTATTAAGAAGAAATTTGAATGTGAAGAATGTGATGCCAGTTTTCATACTGAAATTTGATGTTAGGTAAGAAGAGAATCTACAAACGCTAAAGAGACCGGTTTTATTTCTCACCGCTACACCTGCTGGAGGCAGGATCTGAGCCCACAGCCTCTTGGTTCAGAGGTGAGTATCCTAACCCTTAGACCACCACCACGTCAAATATTATACTGTCTAAATGAAAGCATTCATTATAAGATTGAGCTTGAGAACAGTTTAAGAACACATCATAAATCTGACGTAGACTTTTCTTAAGAACAAATTTTAGGGTGGTCGTGGTTAGGGGTGGAAATCAAAAACCAGTTCCGGCTCAGAACCAGTTCCAATAGATCAGTTCCATCAGAACCGTAGCTCCAACGTTATCGACTCTTCTTAACAATTCTCTCATTTCCCAGCTCCACGTTTTCCGCTTTTCCCTAAGTTTTTCATCACGGTTCATTACGTCACACTCTCTGTGACTTGACCTTCAACCACGAGGAATCATGAGCATGAATGATATTTTTCACCATGTAAACACACACGCTGCGTTTGTTAGCGCTCACGACTCTCACAGGGAAGTCCAACATTCACTAAAACCTTCCAGTTCAGTTCAATCTTCCCATTTATTACAGACAAAACTTATATTTTAGCTGATAAATAACAACCAGCAGCGTTCTACTCACAGTACAGACATTTACTTGATAGTTATTTATTCCCGACGTGCGTCCACAGCGCTGTTGTGCCGCGGCTCTCATATGGAACGCCCTCATGACAAAAATGTACTTCTCTCCCAGAAATGAGTTATAGAGTTATTAACTCAGTCCAAATGTTCAAAAATGACAAAACTTCAGGATTTCTTCATTTTTTCCCAATTATATAATGTTAGAGAGTAAAAAAATAAATACAAAAAAAGCTTGATTTGTTATCAAATAATTTTATTCTATATCCAGATGGATAGAATAGAATGTCTCTGCATAATAAAAACTCTGAATGTGAATATGATTGTGTCGATGTCCACAGTCTTCTGCAGAAATCATTTTGGGGAAAAATAAAATGGTTGCTTTTGGTGTGGAAGACTGTGTAGAACTACCTTTTCACACTCGAAAAACTACTCAGTAATTTACACGAGAATTGATAAGGAATTGGATCAATACTCAGAATCAGCAATGCCATTGATATTGATAAAACATTATCAAATCCCACCCCTAGTGGTGGTCTACTGGTTAGGGTACATGCCTCTGAGCCAAGAGGTTGTGGGTTTGAATCCTACCTTCATCACTAGCACCACTGGGTTCTGGAGCGAGACCCTTACCTGTATGTTTCAGGATGACTGTCCCTGAAATTTGGAAAATGGCAGTGGCCCTGGAAAGCGCGTTTGTTAAGAGCCTTAAATGTAAATGTAAATAAGTAATAATGTAAGTAGATATTGGCCTCTTCTTCCCAGCGGCCGAGCTGTCGAACCCGAGCTGGAGCACTGCTAGACGCCAGAGACCCAAGGTGACAGTTGTGGAATTGTGGGAAGGATTTGCATCGACCCTAGCGCACGCCGAGCTTGACAGATCACCCAATTAAAATCACTAATTATCTGTTTTTCCTGCTCTTTCTGGACTCGCAGGGGCACAGCGGCGCCGAGCTCCCAAATCAATATTTAAAGACCCGAGACCTGCATTCCTGAGCCACGACCGCTGCACCCGCCTCCCCACCCCCTCGTTCCCCCTTAAACACGATCCGATGAGATTGATGGACGCCGACCGTTGTTTGGAGGCCATTTCAACTCTCGAGAGACGAGAGAAAGGACAGAGACCTGCACTTGTACCACAGACAGAACGAGGCAGAGTTTTCACCAACACTAAGGCTCTAAAATACGGAGCTCTTAAAGGGATGTGTGAATAAAAGGAAACGTGAGCTTGCATGTGCTTACAATTTCTAGTATTCACACATTGAGCTCATGCAAAAAAAAACTAGAAAAAATATCACAGGCTCGTCTGAAAAATTCTAAAGTTCACACAAATATTTTGTGCTCACCAGAAAACATCTCAAGATTACTCAATAAAATCTTGCACTCGTGAAAACTCATCATACCTAAAAATTTATTGAGACCACAGACAAACATCCTATACTCATGCAAAAGTATTTTGAAAATTTCAAGCTCACACATAAATATCTCAAGCACATGTTAAAAACTCAAGCTCAAGCTAAAAATATTACAATTCATGTGTAGACTTCACACGTTCACAAAAATATTTAGAGCTCACATGAAAACACTGTGAAAAAACCTTGCGGTCATGCAAACCATCTCACGCTCAGATGATTTTTGTGAAATTGGCATTTATTTTTTGTTCTCACTCATTCCCATAGAGACTCTATATTAAGAGCAGGATCGTAGATGTAAAATCTAAAACAGAACAGAAAGTAAAGCTCTCGTATTGAACAAGGTTGCCTCGAGTGGCTCAAATTTAGCCTGTAATTATCAGATCCCTGTTAGACTCCGGCTTGAAAGGGCTTTTCTTCCCCCACGAAGTCGATGTTATCATCCTAGCAACAAGAGAAAGCTCGGGCGAGGCTCTTTTCCTGACCAAAAGACGTGGATTTATCTGCACCTGTGCATCAAAACCTGGCATTTTCTAAAAAGATTCAACAGCCTCACCAACGATCGGAGCGGATCTCGAGTTTTCCAACAGCTTTTATTTTATGGTAAGGACACGCTCGCGCATTGATGTTCCCGTCCCAAGATTCGGTCGCTTTGAGCCGCGTGGCGCCGTGTCCCCCGCCGAGCGATTGGGTTGGAAATTACGTCTGCGTGAAAGCCGAGCGGCGTTAATTTAAGAATTCCTCGCCCCTCACAACCTGCAGATGTTCCTCTGAAAGGTCGGAGCAATGCGAGTCGGAGCGGGCGATGCAGGACGGCATGAAAACACCGACCCCCGACGATGCCACCACTCTTCCTGTCGCTCATAATGACGTACAAAGCCAAGCAAGAGAGCAATTAAACGCTCAATACGGACGCTATTTCAGCCCAGCCGGAAAAGTGATTGAACGAGGAAAAATGGCCTGCCTCAATATCCCAACTCCACCCCAAAAACATCGCGAGCACATGCAAAAACACAGCGAGCTCCAGTGATGAGGAGTAGCTTACTAAAACGAGTGACGCTACTAAGTAGCAAAGCTGCTTTTAAAACTGTGTAACTTTTCCAGTAACAGTTTTTAGTCGTAGCAAAGCAAAACAATACATTGTTACAAAAACTACTTTTATATATTTTTTTCTGTACAAAGGTGGTTATTTTTAACTACCAAGTGTTCCTTGAAGCAAGGAAGGTGATAACAATGTAAATTAGCAAAACTGTTACGAAAATAGCTTTACAAAGAAACAATTTCAAACGGCCAGGTGTTTTTGAAGCAAACATCAAAACAATCTCTACCTCCAAAACTTCATTTAGATCTTCTTGGGATCATTTGATAAATTCCCTCACAATCTGCATTTGTTTCTCTAAAAGGTCAGTGCGACGCATCTGAATAGAGTGCCCACAGTCCCCTGAAGATGCCACGACTCTTCACGGCTCTCATAATGACAGCACTGTTCCTTGTGCCCAGCCTGAAAAGTGGGAAAACAAAAGGATTCCTGATCCGCGCCTTGCCCCAATACCCTGGTATACACCCCAACCAAACCCAACCCTGCCCCACTCCTCCCGTTACTGCTGCCAACGCCTATTCAAAGTCATCAGAACTGTCCTGCCAATCAGTTCCAGGAAAAGACTCAAAAAGTACCAGAGCGTCAACACGTCAGTCTATCTAGGATTTTGTAACTATTAATTACCAGCAGGGCGTGGTGGAGGGTGAGGCGGAAGATGCCCGCATTCCCACACTGCTCCAGATTTCAACTGAAAATTGATTTGCAAAGCAGAAGACAAAAAAGAAAGAAGAGTGAGACGCAAGCAGAGACGCGAACATTCGAGCACCACCGCAGTCGCCGCTGCTGACAAATCGGAAATGTTGCGGGTTTAATTCCGAGCCGGCGGGATAAAAGAACACTTCGGCTTTTTTATTTTTGGGGAGCGCTTTAAATATGTATGACCCACGTACGCGTACTGCAGAGGCTGAGGAATAATAAATACTGCCACTTCAGATGCGGGAGCCAAGCCTTCCAACAGAATCCACCTCGCTCTCCAGCTTGTAGGTCCCCGGAATAACATCAGTGTACTTGGGGTGGAGGGGGGGAGAGGAGCCCACCTGTTCCCTCTGACCAGATCAGCCTCCTCACGTGGATTCTTAGCAGATTCAAAAATAAACTCATTTACTCAAATACATTTGGCCCCGAAGCAGCGGCGGCGGCGGCAACGACGTCGGGACTGCGGGGTCACGGCCTCCTGAAAAGCGAGAAGCGAGAGCTGGCGGCCCCACTTTCCCTCCGCCCCTTAACGGCACCTCAGGGAGCCCATTTGGTGCGCAAACCCTGTTATTTGTTGTAATAAATGTGGCTAAATGAAATAAATCAAGAAGAGGCCGGATCCCACATCCCCAAAACACGCACCAAATGAAACCCACTCCAGCGATGAGATGCTGCCAGACTTTTTATATTGTTTGGCAGCTAATGCTTTCCGCAGAGATTGCCGCTGGTTCCTAGTCCAAACCAGCACCCCCCCCCGAGAAAAAAAAAACAAGGTGCGAGCTGATGTAATCCCGGAGGAGAGTCGACAGAGACGCAGCTGACTTCTTTTAGGAGCTCCATTTCGGTCCAGGCAGGGTGGAGGCATCGGCCACATGCACACACACCTACGTAACTCGCAACTATGTAATTGCAAACAGAGATTCACAAACCACAACTACACAGACTACATGGCAGATTTACAGCTGCATTTTTGGGGAATAAATGTCACATCTCTCACAGTACGCTACACTGTGAGTCAGTAAAGGAGCTGTGTAACTTTGTCAATAACTTGCAAGATCCTGTAGCTACACATCGCTCTGGGGGCTGAAAGTGAAACTGATCACCAGCCCTGATGTCTTCTCCTCCCTCACTCCCAACGTTGATGACTTCTCACAGGGGCTCGGCTGCAGATGTGTTGCTTCATCAGCCGTTGGTGAGAGTGATGAGAACGGATTACAGCAGAGAGACGGAGAGGAGAATAGAGATGCAGAACTACACAGCACTGACGTTCAAGTCCCTACTGCAGGCTCCTGCGTTCAACAGCAAATTAGCATGTAAATCAATGCAGGAATCAATGACATACAACATGTAGAAATAAATACAGATGCGGGGCTGTAATTACGGGAAATATGTGGCACTGCTCGTGCGGGTCAATAACACGAATCGATCAAATCTGTACCGATATGACCTCATGCACCAAAGAAATTTACACTGTGAGTCAAGAACAAGGGAGATCTCTGGCTTTAATCATTTTTCTGAAATGTGTGACTGTCATTCAGAATGAACCCTGTCACAATGTGATTACTGTATTGCCCACCACATCTTAAAGGTGTAGCAACAATACTGTGCAGCTGAAATTGTAACTTTGTCGAATTCTTGCTTTAATTGGTGTTTTATTGTTTGCCGTTAAAGCCCTGAACGCTCATGAAACACGCTGCGCTAGTAAAGACCTATTTGAAGACGTTCTGCTGGACGATCCCTTTAATGATGGACATTTTTTTAAACTGCGGAAACGTCTTCCAACCCCCCCTTCCCCCGCCCCCCCTCGACCTCCTTCTTCAGGGGACTTTTGGCCATTTGGGACAGTAAGTCCATTGTTCCGTAATGGCTCTCGGTGCTCATTAGCCCGGCAGTGCGATGCATTCAGGGCGGTTTGGGCTGCATCGAAACTGAGTTTGTAGTCGTTTGTGCGGAGGTTTCTCATCATGTATGACCCATGAGAACAAAGGGAGGGATGATTTATCATGTGCTGATCATACATTTATGTTTTGCTGATCTGAGGGCCTCTAAAGGCGTTCTTTTATTGGTGTACAGGAAGCGTGGCGTAGTTAAACCTGCGATGGTCCAGAAGTCGTAGCATGCTTTGGTTTTCCATTCTAACAGTGACAGTAACAGCAACAGTGTAGTTAATGCATCTGCAGTGCCACTGTGAAGAAAACAAGAAAGATGTTTGTATTGTTTGGGGCAGTAGTAGTGTAGCGGTCAGGGAGTTCGCCCTGTGATCGGAAGGTCGCTGGTTTGAATCCCAGGAGTGGTAAAGGTACCACTGAGGTACTCATGAGCAAAGTACCGTCCCCAAGCACTGTTCCCTGGGTGCTGCCCATGTTAGCTGTGCACTGCTCCTTCACGGATTGGTCAAATGCAGAACTCACATTGTGGTTGTGGTGCACTGGGTGCTGTGCTGTGTTCACAAATAACAAACACTTTCTACGTTTTTTCTATTCCAGAGAAGAGTATCCTGATCACTAGACCACAACCTCCTCCTCATGGTAGAACCCCATTTGTTTTGTTGAAGTCGTCTAGAACAATTCTAACTTTTGAGTGTAAATCAGATCCTCTTTAACATTGACATGATGGACGTAGGGTGTAAAGGACGTGACGCTTACATGACGGTGACCCAGGGATCGGGCTTGGAACCCCAGCATCACCACTTCCCCTCTGTGTCTACGTTGACACTATCGCAAGCTGCCAGGCGGATCAAGCTCAGTGCCTCCGGCCGCCGAGTTTCCCTCAAGGGTGAGTCGCGTGCCGCTGCTGCTGTCGTTCTGGCCAGCAACTCGGCCTGCGCTCCATAAATCAGCATGAGCGCTGGGCCGGGGGGACTGCGAGATGGAGTGTGATGCTCTTGTTTTTACAAACAGCAGGGGGGCGAGTGGGGGAAGGGGCAGCGACACGAGCAGCACTCACCGGGTAGAGTCGACTCTCCTCCCCCCACATCCATCCCACCTCCCTCCCTCCACTACTCCTCCACACCTCAATTCTGCTCCTGTTCTCATACGTCTGCTAAGCTCGCCTTCTTTTTTCTCTCTTTGGTCTCTTAGGCCTTTTAGCCAAACAACCCTGCAGCTCTACCTTTCCTCTGCTTAAAAAAATTCTGGAACAACGTGTCAATAACATAATCACTAGCTACTGTGTCTGGGCAAAAAAAGATGTTATTTTGAATCTTGTTTGCAGTTCATAACTGTAAAAACAGATCAGTGTAGTTGAATTTGGTCATAAGTTGACCATTTTATCGTTGCTGTTAAATTTGCCATTAGGCATGAAAGGGTTTGTCAAGTCAGGCCGTTGGTAGCATAATGGTTATTGATCAGAGGGTCGTCGGTTCAAGTCCTGAACCAGTAAAGTTACAACCGAGGCACTCATGAGTAAGGTGCCAGCCCCAAGCACTGTTTGTGATTATTTCACAAGATTTTGTAGCTACTGTAGCAGCTAACCGTACCAGTGTCGTACCAGTCGATTTATCACAAAAGCGAATTGCTGTTACCTCGGCCAAGACTAACGACGCCTCCTTGAAGCTCAACGTGTGCTGACAGTTTAACTTATAACGCTGCTAGTTAATTTTTATTTATTTATCTCTCTTTCGCTGCCAATGCTTTTTATAAACGCATATAAAAGCTGCTGGTAAATCATGCCAAGTTTAGAGCACACTCCTGCAGTCCTTATTCACTGCCCCTTTCAAATGTGAGTGTGTGTGTGTGTGTGAAAGAGAGTATGTGAGTGTGTGTGTGTGTGTGTGTACCTTCTCCGACTGCTCCTGCTTAATGGATGAATTCATAAAGTGGTGTTGACAAACAATACAGCAGCTTTTAAATTGGTACAAACAGCTTCTGCTTAACAAGTGTGTAACTTCTCGGAGATGGAGGAGGAAAACACATTTGCGCCGTCGCTTCATAAATGAGCTGCTTCGCGTACAGGGGGGTGGAGGAGGGGCACGGGGACGAGGGACAGCGGATAAACCGGCGGGGTGAACCTGCCCGGCTTACGAACGTGTTGTGTTCTGATGGCGTACGTGGGTGAGCGGGTTTTCAGAATGCTTTTATTCCTAACGCAGTGAAGAAGCTTTGTGCAGCACAAAAAGAAGATGAGGCTTCAGCCACCTTCAGCTCCTGCTCCTGCCACCTATCACGACTTTAGACATGTTGCACTCACACAAGACCCAAACTGACCCTTAAATCCTGAGACACACGTAAAGGAGAGTGCTGAAATAGCTCAGGAACAGCCACCTTTATACACCTTTTGCTCTATGCACGACATGTTTTTCAAAATCTTCCTACTTGTGCAGCCTTGGAGAAAATGCAGATGATGCAGGGAGCTTAAATCAACAGCACCATGCGTGATCAATAAAGAAAATGGTATTATGGGTCACATACATGAGGACTGGGTTTAAACTCGAACTCTACAGCCCTGTATGTGACCTGTAATAACAGAGGACAGGTAAAGAATGGTCTTGTGGTGGTCTAGTGGTTAGGGTACTCCCCTCCGGACCAAGAGGTCATCATGGGTTTGAATCCCCTGAGAAAAAGCAACACCCTTAACCCCAAGCTGCTCTCAGGGTATCTGTTGCTGAAATTAGGGAAATGGAAATCTCTCTGGAACAAGAGCGTTGTTAAATGCTGTAAATGTAAAATGTAAAGGTTGCAGAGGAGCACTGCTTTTTGTTGCTAATCATGCAAATTACAATGTTGGCATTATTAAAGAGTAATTTGTACCGCAATTTTATGTAGCCCAGAGTAAACCTGGGGAAATATCAGGGGAATGGTGAAGGAACAAACACACTAGAGAGTTTTACTGGGAATATGCATTGCAGAACACAGTAAATAAAGTAAAATTGAAGCTGCAGCAAATTCTCTATATGCTGTTTTTTGGGAGGCATCTGGAACACATTTCTATAACAGATGGCAAATTCCAGTAGGGCTTGATGCAAACATGACAAATTTCCATATGTACCCCGACGACAATGAGCATTAGCTAAAAATATTATCTTCAACTGGAATTTTCCCCTAATTTTCACAAAAAACAATAAATAAATAAAAACAAAACAAACAAACTTTGCCACGTGCAATAATACTTACTGAACATTCACTCAGCGTGTCTGATTATGAAGAGTTTTTAGAGGTTGTTCATAAAATGGTATTTGAATTAAAGAAATATTAAACAGTAATTTGTGATTTATTTTGGTCATCTCAGTTTCCAGTTAAAGCATTTAGCAGACGCTCTTATCCAGAGTGACTTCCAGATCCTGATTAAGGGACCATCTCCCCGCAGCAACTCCAGGTTAAGGTTCTTGTTCAATTCCCCAGTGGTGGTAGCACTGGAGGAAGGATTTGAACCCATGACCGACTCCTGGTGCAGAGGTGAATACCCTAACCACTAGACCACCACTATCACTGCAGGTCTGGTAAAAGTCTTAAAATAGGTTTAGGGCACTTTGCCTAAAGAGGGCATGGTCTTATCATCGTGACACAACACAACACTGCTGCTCGAGTCTCAGAGGAAACCCCGAAGCTGCTGTTCGCCTCAACGCTGCTCTCAACAGCTGAGCCAAGCTCCAGGAGATTTTCCCTCGGGGAGATTCTGCCCCAACGTCACCATATCGACACGTCACGCCACGCCACGCCGCGCTGGACATCGGAGCCTCCGGAATGTGAGATAGGGGCAGGACAACGAGTGCATCAACTTATGGTCAGCTGAACACTCCGAAGCTATCGGCAATGTTGGGGAAGACTTTAAATGGCAGCGTTACATACAAGCTACTTGTGATTAAAAGTATGTAAGCTCCACTACAAGCTGCTGTTTTAATATAGTAGTTACTACACTACAAGCTACAGAGAAGAAGTAGCTATATCCAAGCTGCTTCATCCTGTAAAACGTCATATTTGTGCTGTTGAATATCCTTAAAAAAACTCATTTAAAAATTGTAAAGCATGATACTAAAAGTAACATGCAAATCTATATTTTGAACAATGTAATGTCAAATCGCAACAAGGTTTGAACAAGGTTTTGGAGGTAGAGAGTGATTTTTGCTTCCATCTTGTCCAAGGTGATCTGCATCCTCCAAATTTGCGCTGTGATGCAATGAGGCACGGTAACCAATCAGAGGCCACTTATGCCAATTCAACACCAATCACAACCACCTGCTAGTTGAAAATAGTGAAAGTGAACGATTATTTGTCATTGTGAACACACCACAGCAAAGTACACAGTGCACCATTGTGAAATGTGACCTCTGCATTTGACCTATCCGTGAAGGAGCAGTGGGCAGCTAACATGGGCAGCGCCCGGGGAACAGTGCTTGAGGACTGTACCTTACTCATAAATACCTCAGTGGTAACTTTACCGGTCTTGGATTTGAACCTGCGGCCTTCTGATCAGCATTACGCCACCAATTGCCACAAATACTCATTGTAGTAAATAGAGAATTTTTTTTGCATTTTTGGTAACATTGTAAGATTTTGCTACACTGTTATCTCTACCACAAAATAGTTACTTTTAAAGCTGCAGTGCTCCAAAAGTAGCTTCACTGTTGATAAGCTACTGAAACAAGTAATTAAGTTAGCAGCGTCGCTCATTCCAGACCATCAGAGAGACGGACAGAACTCTGACACAAACCAGAATGTATGTTGCCATTTTCTTGAGCAGTGGAGGAAATGACTGAATCCCCCATTAGACGGGGACAAGCACGGCACAGAAAGAGCCGTTGTAGCGCCACTCGAGCCCCGAGTCCTGTTTCCGATGGCAGACCTCAAATTAACCCGACTCGGAGAACCGCATGACGCATGAGCCAGGAAGTCTATCTGGATTGTGTTCTTTGGGATGATTTCTCTCTCTCCCTCTCTCTTGTGCGTGCGCTCTCTTTTGTTCTGAAGAATCGCTTGTGGAGGACATCCTTAAATACACTGGAACAAATGATGCATTCTGTGTTTAAGCCTGACCGAGCTAGCTGGCTAATTTGCTCAGAAACCCTTGAGTCTTAAAAGGAGCGAGAGGGACGAAGGCAGTCGCTAAATTACATCCACGAAGAGGGGACGAGCTGGGCTTTGGGGGTTGTGGAGCAGGAGGGAAGATGGGATTGAGGGAGTGAGGGAGGGAGGGTTGGGCGGACCCGTGGCTGCAAACTTGCCGGCTAGCAGAGGATGAAATGATCTGTGAGAAACTCATCTTTCGGAGCCAAAGAGCCTTTGCGGAAATCTCCGGAACGGCAGCCTCAGTCGGTCGGAGTGGGCCTTCCAGAGATTTCTCCATCTTTCCCTTTTATTTGTCATTCATAAAACCCTCGTCTGGCCGAGAGAACGAGCTGGAGTCTTTGGGAACGACCACAGCAAAAAATAAACCTCTGGGTGGAGGCTTGTGTCTGTCTCAATTTATTTTTACTCTGCAGATCTTTGCGGTCTATTGTTTGGTGTGACCTCCTGGTCAGCGTGACATAGATTATTATAAGGCAACAAAACACACAGCAGCGTATGAAGTGAAAATTGCTGTGTAAAAATGAAATGGCGTCAGGCAAAGTTAGAGCTCTGCAGTCCTCACCGCTTCCTGCACATGACTTTACCACTGAGAGAGAGAGTGTGTGTGTGTGTGTGTGTGTGTGTGTGTAGCATCTCAGTCATCCAGGACATGGTGGTCTTGAGTGCTTCAGAGGAAAACAAAAAAGCACTTGCCACTTGTGCCACAGAAAAACCAGAATGCAATATGAGCATCTTTTCAGATTTTTCCCTTTTCTGAACACCAACTATGAAATTAGATAACATTTTCTTGGTTTGGTTTTGATAATGAAAACTGAATAAAATTCTTTACTTGGTTGTGGTTTCAATTTTCATTACCATATTCCAATTAAACGATGAATAACAAGTGTTTTCCAAAGGAAAACACACTCATATTTCATTTTGGGTTTTTCGTTGGGTGCAACTGCCAAGCAATCTTTGAGTCTGGAGGATTTTTGGGGTTATTTTGAAAAGCAGATTTGGAAGAACACTAGATTTCGTCTAGCTTCTTGAAAACAAATCACCTCTCTGCTCGGCTACTGAGGGAGATACAAGTCGTTGAGTTTACTCAGTGCTGGTTTGCCAGCCTGGATAAATGGGCAGAGTTACGTCAGGCAGAAATTCTAGGGTTAAACTTTTGCCGAATCAATATATGGACAAAGATGATCCACTGTGGTGACCTCTAACAGGTGCAGCCAAAAGAATAACAATAAGAATGTTGCCTGAAGCAGCCTTTTTGGACGAGAGGTGAGAGGCCTGTAAGAACCTAAAAGGAGCACAGCTGCCTTCGACTCAAGCACTCAAGACTTTGAACAGTGTGATTTGGGACGTGTCTGTTAAAGGAGGTGGTCTGAGTGACTGAAACATTTGCCCGTACGGCATTTAGCAGATGCTCCTGCCAAAGTGACTTGCAAATCTTAAATTTAAGAACAGTGTACCTGGAGCAACTTGTGGTTAAGGGTCTTGCTCAGGGATCCAAGGGTGGTAGTGCTGGAGGTAGGATTCAAACCCATGACCTCTTTGTCCATAAGTGAGTATCCTAACCACTAGACCACTACCTTCCCTGAGCCTGTGCTGGTGATCAAAAGATTGAGGGTCAAATCCCTGAGCAAGACCTGTAACCCCAAGCTGCACTTGCAGACTGTCCCTGTAATTAGGACATGGAAGTCATCCTGAGTAAGAGTGTCCGCTGAATGCCTTAGTACAGATGAACGTTGTAGCATTTTAGGAAACCAGCTTAGCCAATTGCGTTATTGCCCACTCTGTTGTGTAACTGAGTGGGCCGTCCTGCACAAAGTGTAACTATCTCTCTGCATTACCACCAAACACTTTTTCTTTTTTTTGTGCTGAGAGCAGTCAAAACCTCACTTCCAGAGTGTTTTCTCTGCACTTCTCTCAGCGCTTGTTGTTGCTAAGTTATGAAAAGTGCCTGTGTATTCCAACTTGTGGCGCTCTGAGCGCTGTGGTAAAGAAAACACTTCCAGCGCCATTTTTTGTCCGTTGAAGGCGCTTTGTGCTCTGAACGCTCATAGAATTTGTATTAAAAATAGGTGCTCTCAATGAAAAAAATTGTGTTTGGTGGACACAGGCCCTAACTGTGCTCTTTTGGATTTGGGCCAAGAGGCTGATGGTTCCAAACCAGTTCTATCCTACCTCCAGCACTACCACCCAAAAACAAGACCCTTAGCCCTAAGCTGTTCCAGGGAGACTGTCTGTGGTATTAGGAAATGTAAGTCACTTTTGATAAGACAGTCTGCTAAATGCCATCGTTGACTTTCTTCACTTGAGTCTTGAGTGCCTGCATCAATAGCAAGTGGCTTTCTTTAAGGTTCTTGAAGACGCTTCACCTCTCACCTGAGAGACTTCTTCAGACGAGAGGTGAAACACCTTTGTCTTCCTCATTAACACTCTCTCAAATCAAGAGCAGCTTTAATTTTCTTTGCTTTGTATGATCTGTTTTATTCCTGCATATGACTATCACCTGTTTTTGACCACGTTTCTGTCTGCTCCCATTTTGCGTGACACAACTCCACCTGCCATTGAGCCGTTACATTGTCCAAATCCCGTGTTTCGTCGTAGCCGTTTAAAACTTGCCGCACGTCATGGTCCGTGACCGGTGACAGGTTTCTTCGGGCAGAGACGGCCTCGACTATCCTCACATCCTTTGTGCGCTTCCTCTCCCAGCATTGTGCTGTTGCAGTATTTTTAGCTCCTTTTTGTTTTTAAGTGCCTTGTTTTATTTGGTGGGAATAAAGTCGATACTCGAGTGCCTGTCATTCTAAGACTGACATAAACCCACCTGGACACGCCAGAGCCTCTGCGGCTAAAATCAATGCACCCCCCACCCCCACCCTCCCACCACCTCCTCCTCATCAGCCGGGCCCAAGACGCTTTAGAGGAATACTAACATCTCGAGACGGCCGGACCCGGAGCGGTGCTGCGCCTGCATCGACTCTTACATAATTAATGCAATGTACCTTCTCATTCAGGCATGTTCAGGCTCAGCCATTCTCAGCCACATCTTTTATATTCTGTTTTATCTTCCTGGAGCCAGGCTATTATCTCTTTCTCTCTCTCTCTCTCTGTCCTTTATCCTCCCCTCCTTTCACACTCTCATTTGCCATTCCTTACCTCCCTTCCCCTTATTAAGATATATATATACACCTCATTTTTAACCACTCCACAGATTCTCTATTATGAAACTAGTCATGAATAGGAAAAATGATTATCCAACTGTTTGCGCACAGATTGTGTGATTTAAAATAATATTAATTTATATTCAAAATATTAATGATTATTAAAATGGGAGTGAACTGCAGATTATGGTGAAAATAATATTGAATGTGATGTGACTAAAATGTAAAAATTATTTACTTCATTTTTGTGATTAAAGATGTAGGAAATATGCTATTTGGGGCAGTTGCGACTGCTGCATCGCAAAATCATGAAGGGTCTGGTTCGGGAGTTGACCCCCATGATCGTAGAGTCGCCAGTTCAAGTCCCAGATGGATAAAGGTACCACTGAGGTACTCATGAGCAAAGTACCATTCTCAGTTGCCCACACCTCATCTATTGCTGGATCAAATGCAGAGCTCACATTTGGTTGTGATGCACTGTGTCCTGTGATGTGTTCATAATGACAAATAATCACTCACTCACTGCAGACAAAGTATTCTAAAGGTAAAATTATGTAATAACACACAAATTAGTTTTGCGAAGCACAATTCATAATTTTCAAAATTATTAATACTTTTTCCTAATTTTCCTAATCATTAATCCCGTGAGCCCAGTTGGGATGAAGCAGTTCAGATAATGAATGAATGAATTATTACAGATAATTTTAGTGGGTCAATAGTTTGCACATCCTTTCCCTGTGTGATAGTGTTGCATGGGTCAGAGGGTTTTGGGACAGCTTTCCACCAGCTCATCACACACACACACACACACACACACAACAACAACAATATCCTCCAACAAGCAATGCAAGGAAATAAGACAATGTCCATTGTATTTCCTATTTTTCCTCTCACTGCCGCTCATTTGAAAGTGTCTCTTTCCCATGCAGGCAGGAGCGATGGCATATCGAGTCAGCACACAGCTGTTTTTAACTTCAATCTCTTCCTGTGTAGATTCCGACCTCAAAACTCAAAACCATAAACTCCAGGAAACAACCTGCTATAACACGGGAAAGAAAAACAGCTGGTCTTCCCTGACCACACCAGTTAGAGAGTTTTAATAACCTGCATCAGCTCTACAGCAAAGCAACACTGTCTGATTAAAGATACATCATGTACATATTTATAAAGTAAACTGTTACAGAGTAATTAAAGCTGTAGCTCGGTGGATAGTTCAGTTAACCCTGAAACAAACTGGTAAAGACTAGAGACAATCTAATGATTTATGGCTCAATTAGCTGAACAATTATTACCCATCATTCTACGAACTGTTATATAAAAATAAAACAATACACCAAAGCCAAGTGTTCTTCCATTTTTATCAACAATCACTTGAATGATTATTTGTGAACACAGCACACAGTGCACCACAACCACATGTGAACTGTGCATTTGACTTATCCATAAGTGGACAGTGGACAGCTTTTTGGCAGCTGAGCTGAGCTCATGAGTGAGACTTGGACCGGCAACCTTCCAATCATGCAGCCAAATCCATAACCATTAACAACTGCCCCTAGAAATGTGAAATTTACGAAGTTTTTTGATGCCAGGTCCTTATATGGAAAAAAGTGTTAAGACTAAAGTTTCAGCAAAAATTAAAACAGTAAAGTTATGGTTAGAATTCGAATCAAATGCAGTATGGCTGCAACAACTAATCGATTAAAATTGACTATTAAAATAGTTGGCAGCTAATTTAATAATGGATTAGTCGGGTCTACGTTATTATACACATGCATACAGTGGCTACCTCCTAATGTGTAAGCTAACCAAAGCCACAGTGGCAGTACAGCAGCATTAAGCTGGATGTTGACCACCATGAAAGAAGAATAAGAGGGAGACGTGAACCAGTGCAGTGTCTTTCCAACACAAAAAAACTGAAGTAATTGCGTAAAAATGCATAAATGACATTATTTGCGATGTAAACACGTGCTGTTTGTTAGTGCGCACGACTCATAAGAAAGTCCAACATTCACTAAAGTGTTCCAGTTCAGTCAAATCTTCCCATTTATTACAGATAAAACTTATATTTTAGCTGATAAATAGATTTTTTTTGTTGATTTTTTATTTTATTTTACATTTTATAATGTTAGAGAGTAAAAAAATAAATTTAGCAAAATAGAAAAAGACAGTTTGGTTTATTTAAAATGCTGGAAATTAAATCTTTAATTTTTTTTTTTATCTGATTAATTAATACTCGATTAATCAAAATGAAAAGGTTAATTGATTATCAAAATAATCGTTATTTGCAAACCTAAAATGTAGAATTATTTCGATCTTGTAATATGGTAGCCATTGGAAGTACATCACGATGATAGCAATGCATGACTGTGTGTGTAAGTGTGCGTGTTCGTGCATGAACGTGTGTGTGAGCACAAAAAGCCTATAAGAGGAACTCGGCATCGTTAAGGACACCCGTGTCACGAAACCTAATAATCTCATATGGCAGGAAATTAAATTAGACATCCATTGTCAATGTTAAATCGTATCAGTGTCAGCTGGGAGTGAGATTGAGACTTATTAGGTTCCTGCTTTAGATCCTTTTGTGATGTTAATGTGAGCTGAATAATGAGAGAGCATGAAGTTTTCATTATTGTGATGCGCCGTTCTGGGCTAGAGAGAAAGACAGAAGGGTCTCAGCTTCCTGCTGTGATGTTTTGATGTTCAGTGCCTTTAAATTGTTGATCCTTAAAACCCCTCAAATCCCCCCACCCCCAAAACAAACCCCCCAACCGCCGTCTCGGCTTTAATAGATAGCCAAAGTGGCCCTCGTCCTCCTCGTCCTCATCCTCCTTCTGCAATTAAACTTAACAGCCATTGCTCTAAGACTTCAGCTTCTTTGATCCGACTTTTATTTTTTTATTTAAGGCCTCGGGGTAAGAGCCTAAAACCATGAAGGTTACGGAACTGGCCCAAAGAGCGTTCTTCCAGTTCAGTCGCATTCCGGCGTGAGCCTTGAAGACTTTAAAACGGAAGCGTGGAGGGATGAAACATCTCTTTCCCAGTGCAGGCTCAGAAGGGAGGACGGGGTTTTTATTTTTTTTGCCTCGTTGGTCGGGTCGAGGTTGCGTAAGCTCGGGTTTTGATGGAAGAGGACATTTACACATGAAGGTTTGCTGAGTGAGACGAGGGTAAAGGAGCCGTAAACAGGTCGGCTTTATCAGCGCCGCTCACAGAGGCCGTCGGACAGAGAGGGGAGGAGGTTCCCATGCTCTCTCCATCTCTCCCTCCCTCTCTCCCTCCCTCCATCTCTGCCTTTCTTTGGATCTTTCATCGAAGGACGATAATCCGGCCCGGCCGAAACCGCTTTTTATTATTTTTGGTAGGAGGGAGGAAAATTGGCTCGGCTACAATCTGCATTTTTAAGCCGCAGAGCTCATTCCCTGCGCGGTGAGAGACGGAGCTGAGAGATCTGAGCTGCTTTGTAAGACGCTACAGCCTCGCTCCGGATACAGTACTCAACAAGGCCTTCAAATCCATGTGATATTCATTCATTCATTTTTCAAATTAAAAGCAAAACTCAAAAGCACGTTTAACCTCATAAAACCCAAATGAAAACGCTAATGAGTCTTTTCTGATTTCACATTTTGCTCTAAATAAAAATAGAAAACACACTCAAATTCCATTGACCACAGGAGTTTCTCTTTTACACAGTGAATCAAAAATGTATATATACCATGCTTTTTAGTGCTGATAAAATAGAGAGCTTTGTTTTGTTCCAGTAAGATGTCTAATCTTCCTCATCTGATAATATTCCCATTTGTATATGGAATATGAGCATGTTTTCCGTTTCTCCATTTCCATTTAAACGCGCAGTGGGAAATCTGAAAACCACTTTATTCTTATTTTCTTTTAATTGTGTTTTATGTTTTTTAATTTGAAAAACGAATGCAGGAATGATACTTCCACCATTTTTGCCGGAGCCGATTAGCATTCCAGATAGGCTTCGTGTGATTTAACATTTTACATTTCGCAGAATGAATATACATGAGCGCGGGAGGGGGCGGAGCGGGCGGTGGCGCGGGGCTGTAAACTTTAGTTTATGGTTGTAATTATCCCGGACAGGGAGGAACTTTTGTTTTACAGCTGGGGGGTTCAATGTCCTGGTGGGAGGAATGGGACATGGTGGGGGGATGAAAAGTCAAGGTGGAATAACGCAGGAAAAAAAGCAGGACTGGAGAAGGATGGACGCTGGTAAAAGTGTCAGTGTGAGCTGAGAACTCATATATAACCGGGTGGAGGTAATGAATTACAGTTACACCCACTGCTGTCTTTATGTTAGAGCCAGTGGTGGTGTAACTGTTGGGAATTGCTTTTATAACTGGCAGGTCGCTGGTTTAAATCCTGGACTGGTAAAATGTAGCGTGAGTACATGATGTGAGTCATTTATAATATTTCTTCAAGTTTAATTTCTCTCATTTAAGGAATCTGTGTTAAAAATGATAATTTTCTACAGAGTTGGTCCTCAAATGAGCCTGACAACATCAGACCAAATCATTTGTGACAGAGCAAATAAACCATGAGCTACAGCTTCATTTATAGAGTACAGTCTGAATTATATCCAAATCTTTCTTTGGAATTTTGTGCTCAATAAAGACTGACAGACTAAAGACTTACTAATCATAGTAATAGTAATTTATAGTGAAGGCGGCCGTCTTGACAAGTACCTCCCACATTGACTACGTCTCCCCAGAAAAAAATAAATAAAATAAAATAAAAATCCTGCCGCATCCACGCATCCTTAGACAGTAAAAGAAGACCGGATTTAAACTAAACATAAATTAATACTATTTTTAATATGAATCCTGTGAGCTTCAGCGTTCAGAGCACTAAGCCTCCAGCAGAAAAAAAGAGGTCGGTGGAGGTGTTTTTAACCGCAGCGATCTGAGCTTCAAGTTAAAATCAGTTAAATCAGTTAGAACAGCGTTGGGCTGACTGGCTGATTTTTATTGGCTAGCACGAGGGAAGTGACAGTGATGAACCCAATGCTGTTCTTAAAGTTATTGAATTATTTTACTTTATTACCTAAACACAGTATTTCTATGATTTACTCTGTTTCCTTTGGTGCTTAACACAATAAAACATTTGTCTTTATAGAGGAATTTCCCCTTTTGACTGACTGCCAGCTCTTAAAAATGTATTAACAAATATTCTTAGGGCCCGTTTACACATATGCAGATATTTTTATAAACACATTTTTTCACGCGTCAATGGAGTTTTAGCCACCTCAAGACACAGATTTTATTAAATGCCCTCCAAGATGAAGATTTTTCAAAACATTTGTTTCTGTGGATACATGTAAACGAAAGGTCCAAACGTATAAAAAATGTGTTTGTAAAAATATCCGCATATGTGTAAACAGGCCCTAAGTAGTTCTTGAGTTAAATATTTTAAACTTCAGTAGTAATAGGTGAAGTTTTACTCGTAGTCGAGTCTTGTTTCAGTAATGCAGAAGAACTACTACTCTTTAAGTAGATGTTTAGTCCTCTTTCCCCTCCTGTAAAGAACTGGAATTGAGATGCATTATAAGGATGAATCTCCTGCAATAAGAATAACTCTTACTCTTACTCTCTTCTTCTTTCTGCTCTCTCTCTCTCCCTTCTTCCCTCTGGCTGCAGTGATAAACGTCTCTCTGCATTACAGACGCAACTCTAGTCTACAGTGTATCTGTCAGTAGAGTTTTTTTCCACTTAAAACAGCACCGAGTCTATGCAAAAATCATCTTCAAACAGAAACTACAACAACGTTACGAACAGCTGTCCACAGAGCCTGAGAGCGGAATGTGAGCAGCGACTCGGCGAGGCCAGGTTTCACTCCTGCGTGGGCGAGCTGGTTGGGTTCGAACGCACGATTTTAACTCGGGACCCCGCGAGCCCAGAGGAGCCGAGCCGAGACGAGACGAGTGTGGACGGAGCTGAGTCGTTGTGATGGGAGCTAATGGACTCGAGCAAGGCTGGACGCTGCGGCTGCTGCTGTGGGCCGCTTGCCAGCCAGAATCTCATCCCAACGTCCATTACACCACTCGCCCTGCTGATAGAGGCCCAGTCCAATCCAATCCCTGTCAAACCAGGAGATTTGGGGAGAGAGTGAAGTGGTGGGTGGAGAGGGTCCGGTTTGGGTCAAACTTCTCTGCTGATGAGGTTCTGCTGGATTTAAAACTCTCTCGAGTCTTATTAACCTTTTAGCAAACACTCTCAGAGTCCAGAGTGACTTCCAGGTCCTAATTACAGGGACAGTCTCCCTGCTGCAACTCAGGGTTAAGGGACCTGCTCAGAGATCCAGTGCTGGTAGTGCTGGAGATTAGAGTTAGGGTTAGAACCCACAACCTCTTGGATCACCGCCACCATTTCTTGCTCCTTGCAACACTGGGTGGATTTAAGCAGGTGTGTTCACCATGTTCTCGCTTGTATAATAACTGAGAGCTGATATTTGGAATGTTCAGGATTTGATATGAAGGCTGCAATAGTGGGATGGGACAGACTATATATATACTGTATATACGAGTACTGATGAGGTTCTGCCAAACTTTAGATTCTTCTGCCTCCCTCTTCCTAACTCTTGATGGATTTAAACACATTCTCTCTTGTTTAAAAACCTGAGATGATATTTGGAATGTTCAGGATCAGATGTGACTCGAATGAAACAGAGAAGGTGGGGATGGGGTGCCGGGGAGTGGGTCCGGTTTGGGCTGGACCTCAGTGATGATTAGATTCTGCCAAACTTTCGACTCTCAGACCTCCACCCCGGGTGCTGATCTCTATTTACCCACGCTCTCTCTCTTGATTAAAAACTGAGAGCTGATATTTGGAGTTTGGGATTAGACATGATTGGAAGAGAGAGAAGGGGGAATGGAGCGGGGGTCCGGTTACAAAGAGCTCATTACGCATGGACCGGGTCCAGGGGGAACGCCTCGGCTCACCTCTCTATTAGTTACATTCTGGTTAGAGCCCAGCTGGGGACCGAGCACAGATCCACTCGCTTCACCTCTCGGGCCCCTGAGACTCGAGTGCTCCTGAGGGTTTTGTGTGTGTGTGTGTGTCCATAGAAACGTGACTGTCACCTATAAGACACGAGAAGCTGAGATTTGTCAGATTTTTGTGTCTCTGTAAGTACATTTTTGTATGTGAAGGCTGGTTCTTTTCATTAAAACTACTTTCCAGGTAATTAGTATTAATAAATCTAATTCATTAATAATGAAGTGCATTATTTATTAATGATACATGTCTGGAACCCTTTTGTTTTTGTTTGAATTTTTGGTGGCTTATGAAGTATGATGCTTGGACCCCAACGTTCACTGGGGTACGTTATTTGGGGTGCAAGCAACATAGTTGTACATGCAGCTATATTTATTATTATGATAGATTATTATTATTATTATTATTATTATTATTATTATTATTATTATTATTGGTGGTGTTATTGTCTAGTATTATTATTTAGATAATTATGAGAGTCAAAAGTAGTACTTCACAAGCAAGATGTGGCTGAATTTTAGAAATATGTGTTACAGGAAAACCTAAAATAAAGTCACATTTTTGTGGCTTAAAAAGAACCACAACAGTGAAAAGATTTGCTTTTGGCTACTGAAATTGTTTTGTTTTTTTTTTCATAAAAATGAGGGTCAATGGCAGCACCTCACAACTACAGTAAGATGCAATTGTGTGTGTGTGTGTGTTCTGCTTAATGTCTGAAATCAAGATGATCTCCAATATGGCAAAAACACTCCACTAACACCCTAATCAATCCTCACCTGCCTTCACCTTCCCTCTGCTATCAGTCTCTCCATCCCTCCATCTCTCTCATTAGGTGTTAAACACAAACTCTCATTCTCTCTCCCACTACCTGGCAAATTGGCTTTAAATTGAGGAGCAGACGCAGCCCCTCTCACCCGCCGTCAGCCGCCACAACATTAACTCTCCACTTAATCTCCGTCTGGAACCGCAGGACTCACCATCTCGGCCCGCTACATACGTGTTCGACAAACAAACACGCTTTTCTGGAAGGATTATTAACATACATTCCACAAGCCGGAGTCATGAATAAGCAATGGGATCCAGAGCGCTTTTCCCCTGCTATCTACCTCCCGTCTTTCTTATTCCTCCCTCCCTCCTCCTCCTCCGCCTGCTCCGTATCTTTCTCTCTGCTGCTGAAAGCCGGGATTGTCTGGAAAATGAGCTGTCAGCCGAGGGTTTGCAATGAGATACATCAGCCTCATTGGCGACCCTGAAAAAATAATGAACTGCTCCCATTTTTCTGCCTCCGATATGTTCAATACGCTGTCCATAACGCGAGCAGGAGAGATAAGCAGGACACGACTGGCACGATTACAAACCCTCGCTCTCTCTCCGTCCAGGATGTAGGGATGAGGGTGGGGTCAACGCGACATCACAGTGCCAATTGACATGTGATCATCCAGGAAAGAGAGAGAGAGAGATTCATTGATCCATTGACAGACATTGATCTATACAAAGTTAATAATAAGATAATTCAATCCTGAAAGGCAGATGTATAGAAAGAAGAGGAGGTGAAGAGAGTTTGAGGGCATGAGAAAAATAGAACACAGAAACGTGACAGAAACAAAGAGAGAAATGGAGATGGGGAAAAGGGAGAGACAGAGGTACCACTATTAACTCTTAGTTAATTCAACAGATAGGAGTTTAGAAGGATAAAGAGGTGGACAGAAAATGGGATTGTGAAATAGAAATTGATCGTCTGTTCGGTTAATAGGTAGATTTAGATTTACCTATTTAGTAAATATAAAAATGAGAGGGAAATCAGAGATGAGGATTCCAAAGAAAGAAAGAAAGAAAGAAAGAAAGAAAGAAAGAAAGAAAGAAAGAAAGAAAGAAAGAAAGAAAGAAAGAAAGGGATGGTGATAAAATAGAAAGAGATGTACTAATCGATTGATCATCTGATCAGCCGATAGAGTAAGGGAAAGAGATTAATTTATTGAATGATCATTGGATAGATAGATTAATCAATCAGTAGACATAACAATTATCTAGACAGATAGAGACATCTAGAGAGGGAATTAGAGAAGTACAGAGAGAGGAAAACAGAGATAAGGGAAGAGAGATGGCAGAGAAGTGAAAGAGATAGACACAGAGGTGGAGAGAGAGAGAGAGATGGATATATAAAGGTTGAGGATGTGCTGCTGTCCTCTTTATACCGCTTGTTTTAATATACACATCTGAGATCGCGATAAAGCTCTGCTCAACTTGATCTGATCTGACACACACGCCACACACAACACACACACACACACACACCACAAACTCACACATTCACGTTGCCGTTTTGATTTGCTGACAGCTGCCGGTGCGTTCCTTAAGTGATCAGAGCGCAGCAAATGAGAAATCTCCCTCTCATGCTGAATTTAGGGCAAGTCTCCTGCTTAACACACGAATGTGTGAGTTCTACAGAGCAGCAGGAAACAAGGGAGGAGAGGGAGATGGAGAGAGAAAGGGAGGAGGCGAGACCGGGACTGAAATCAATTAGAAGCTGTACTGCCCCACGGGGGTGCTGAGTGGTGGAGGAGGGGGAGGATGGGGGTGTCCCGGGGCAGAAGAGTAGAGACGCAACCGTGGGGACAGAGAGACGGATAAATAAACGAGTCCCGGGGCAAACGCCGCCCAGAGCTGAACACATGAGGAGCCTGCAGCCACAAACTCAACTGCTGAAACATCTAAACTCACACACACACAAACACACGAACACACACACACACACAAATACACACACGCACACACAAATACACACACAAACACACACACACAGTCTTGTATTACTATCTTTGTGAGGTCCTTCCATAGACTCCCATAATGACTAGATGTATATAATTTTACAGCTACACCTAATCCTAACCCTAACCTTAACCTCAGTAACCAAAAGCACATCTTTTACCTCTTTTAGTTTCTCTAATAAAACAAGCACATTTTCTATGAAGTCATTTCTCCTCATGGGGACCTCTCAAATGTCCACACAAAACCCAAAAAAACAGATAAAAGTGATTTTAGGGGACAAAAAGGTCCCCACAATGCGATAAATACATGAACACACACACACACACACACGAACACGCACACACACAAACAGATGGGTAGATTAATAAAGAGATGGACAGGTAAAGAGAGAGATTAATCAATAAACAAATCAATAAATAGATTTATTGGTCACAGAGATCTAGAGAGAGATGTAGAGAGTAAGAAAGAGAAATAAGATGGATAGATGTATAGAAAGATAGGGATAGAAAACGTAGTGGATGAGAGATGAACGAATGAGGAGAGATACAGAGATGGAGAAAGAGGGACAAACATGTGGAAAGAATGAGGGAGAGAGATGGATGGATGAAGCGAGATGAATAGAGAGAGAAAGGGACAGAGACAGAGTGAGTTAGAGATAGAGTTAGAGATAGAGTTAGAGAGAATGAGGGGGGAGAGAGAGAAAGAGAGAGAGAGACTTGAACCAAAAGAGAAAAGTAACAGAAGGGTAGAGAGAATGAGGGGAATGAACACAAAATGAAAGAGAGAGAGAGTGGCCTGGGATTTGAACCAGTGACCCTCAGGCTTCACTCAGATGTGCCAAGGTCATTAATATGCCATGCTACACACCCCTGCAACAGCTCCACGAGTCTCCCACTTTGGAAACCACTGCACTGCACACTCCCTTTCAATCCCGTGGCGGTGGTGATGAGCGGCAGTAACGTCGGCTCTGTGCGAAACTCGGCAAACACCTGAGAGCATCGTGCTCACAAATAAAGCCAACATCACGCGAGCGAGAGGGAGGAGAGGGAGACGCCGGTAATAGAATCAAAGCGAATAGAGGAAGCGTTTGGGAGGAAGTTGCGTTTTGTGTTTAGAGACCACAGCAGGACGACTGCTTTTTTTTCTTCTTTTCCTCCCTCAACGCAATCCATTCCCACACTCTCGTCTGACAATGGGGCAGGGCGGAGGAGGAGGTGGTTTTAAATCAGAGTTAACGCCGCGTCCCAAGTGCCAGAGCTACCTTTCTCAGAGAGCTGTGAGAACAGTAAACATTTGCACAGTGCAGAAAAGCCCCGTGAGCCTTTGGGAAGGAGGGTGGTGGGGGGGGTTTACAGCCCTCTCTTTCCTGCCTCTGTTTCCTGAGAGAAAGAAAGACGGAACACAGACCCAAAAAAGGGACGGAAAACAAAAAAGCAGAAAACAATAGAGATGCTTTGTATCCAGATTCTGCTGCCGTCCTTTGGCAATTGCTGTTTAAACTCGTGTGAAGACGCAAAAGCGTAGATCAGAGCCGGTCCCATCAGAGGCGGCGGCTAAATGGCTGAGGAATTTCCCCAAACGGGTTTGCGTTCGCGTTTCCCGCCCCGGCTGCTGCTGTCGCACGCTGTTTGTTTTGTTTTCTTTTGACTCCATTACATACGATTGTCGGGATTTATTACAGCAGAAGCGTGGCACGCTTGCTGCTCAAACTCAGGCTTTATACTCGTCTTCAGCACAGCCAAATGTTGTTAAAGAAGCCAATAAGTGCAGGAGTAACAGCGCTCTTAAGCAAATAGTTCCACCGAGTCCCGGGCCACCACTGCCACTGTCCCATGTCTTGTTATAACCTGAAACTTAATTGCACCTGGTATAGCACCAGGGGAGAAGTTGGTGCACACTGTCAGCAACATAATTACAGCCCCAGTCATATCCACTTACTCCAATCACATCCACCAATGTGAATAACATCCAGCAACACCAAGCACATCCACCAATTCACCAATCACATCCACCTCCCCAAGCACATCCAAACACGTTTCCTGCCCCAACTGCTGCTGTCGCCCACTGTTTGTTTAGTTTAATTTGATTCCATTTCATCCGACTGTCAGGAGTTATTACAATGAATAAATGTATTATTCAAGCTTTAATATAATAAAAGCGTGGCACGCTCAATTCTCAAACTCAGGCTTTATGCATGTATTCACAACATGGCCAAATGTGGTAAAACTAGCCAATAAGCACAGAAGTTACAGCAGTCTTCAGAAAATCGCTCTGCTGATTCCCCCTGCGCCTCCACTGTCCCACGTCTAACCCGAGACTTAATTGTACCCGGTACAGCGGCAGGCGAGTGCGTTGGTACGTGTTGCCGGCGGCGTAATAAGACTATTGAGATTGTAATGGAACGATAATTCCCATTCCAATGCCGTTACATCCCAGCATATGTAAAGGCCGTTCGGTCAATTCATTTAATAATTATTACCGGCTTTCATTACCGCTTCGTCTGCGGAGACTCTTTAAAGACAATGTCATCGCCAGCTTGAGTGAAGACACTTTCTGGGTATTCATTAGGAAAAATGGCCCCGTTCTCTATTCCACTGTGGATGTGGCAGAAGAGCACGATGGGAAATATAGATCCAAAATTCCATTAGAAGCCGTCATTCCTCAGCGTTTGGTGTTAATGGCTAAATGGAAGTTAGTGGTGTTGAAACAGAAGCTGTTCGCGCGCTGTGAAGTCAGTCTTTCAGCACACTGACGTTTATCAGACGCTTTTATCCAGAGCCACTTCCATTTACTAATTAAAGGGACAGTTTCCCTGGAGCAACTTCAGGTTAAAGGGCCTGTCAGGGGCTCAATGATAGTGGTGCTGCAGGTTGCATGGAGCTAGACTTGAACCTACTAGAATCCCACTAGTAGGCATGGTAGCAAAAACAATACATATTAAAGTTGTAGTGTCATCTATAGATAACAATGGAGCATCATTAGCAGAGATGAAATTCTTGAACTCAAAGCCCAGTGGTGGTAGTGCTGGAGGTGGCATTGAGCTGGATTTGAACCTACAACCTCTTTAGACATACCATAGATGACATTCACTACCCAACTCCCATCCATCACACCCAATCACATCCGTTGCATCCGACTACTTTCGCACAGTAAAACACAACAGTAGGAAAAGCTGCATGGCAGAGTCTCGGTTGATGAATTAACTCTTGCAGTGAACACAATGATTTAATTAACCGCCATTAGCATTAGCTCAACATGGCCGGTTTTGACCGTGCACATGTAATATTCCTGATACACATTTTTCTAATTTGTCCAATTACACCAGCCGGAGCCTAGAGGGCACGTTAATAAAGTGTGTTTTATGGGAGCTACAGTTGCTTTTGTGTGCCTGAGAAATAATGAATCAAGGACTGGCAACCAATAGCCGGCAGACTCACTAATTAATGCTTTGTTATTGGCCGGCGGTGACAGAGGGGGAGGACCGGTGAGAAATTCTCCAGCATGGCAACACAGAGCACAAACCAATCTCACTCGCTGTCTCCAAAGAGACCGAAACGCTGCACGCCGTGCGCTACCTCAGTACAGCTGAGATTTACAATAATGCTAATTATCACAGGCTCTCATCAGAAATGACCCACATCTCCTAATTACAGGAACAGTCTTTCTGGAGCAACTTGCTCAGGACCCAGGTGGTGGTAGTGCTGGAGGAAGGACAGAGCTGAATTGGAACCTAAACCCACTTGGTCTTCAAGTATCCTTCGCCTAAAAAACACCACCACCGCACTGCTGACACTGCTGCTAATTATGCTAAAAACAAATCCGACAGACGCATTTAGATGTGGTGGGGTTGCCAGGTGGAAACCGTCCTGTGACTCATCTGTGAAAATAGAGCGATTAACTGGAGCTGGTATAAGCCATAGGGCACCTGATCTGGTGAAAACAAGAGCGTAATTGGTTCTGCTGCCAGTTCCGCATGAACTCGGGATCCGGCTTTAAAAAGGTATAAAAATCTCCAATTTGTAAATAGTTTTGTAGATGCTGTGTTTTCATGGCTTCATGCTCTCTCTCTCGCCTTCATCCCTCCCTCATTAGTCTGTTCATCCTCAGGCGAGGCGGTAGAGATGAGAGCCGCAAATGCAGAAAGTGGCGTTCGCCGGCCGGCCGCTCGTTGTGCAGGAGTTGGGACGAGGCCAGCCCTGATTCAACTCAAGAGCCGCTGTTCGGATTTTAATGATCACGACCGTCTCTAAACATTTTTTTTTCAGCTCCACTCTTAAGCGAATGTCAAGTCCTTCTTGTCCTTCACGGAAAAGGTGGACTAATTTCTCCTGCTCATGAGAGCGTTTTTCCTTCCCTCCCTCAGTCAGGTTTTTCTGAGCGTTCTGTTGATTTGGACGGCCGAGATCAAAGGCAGGCTTAACCCAACAAGGCAAAGTAGATGATTTTTAAAATGCCGCCCTCGTCGCTCGATAAAGCCAGAATATGCACTGTATGACACTATAAAGGCAGCTTATAGCACTGTACAGGGCATTTGGTAGCGTAACAGCTAGGGAAATGGCCCTGTGATCAGAAGGTCGCCGGATCAAATCCCAGACCGGGAAAGGTACCACTCAGGTACTCATGAAGGAGGTACCATCCCCAAGCACTGCTCTGAGGTTGCTGCCCATGTTAACTCCTCACTGCTCCTTCATGGATGGCTCAAATGTAGAGCTCACATGTGGTTGCGGTGCTTTGATTTATTTGCCATGATATGGCTGATCACTCCCCAGAATCAATCCATCTGAAAGTTGAAAAATGGGGACTTCCATCACTTAATTTTACAATACACTGAGATGGCTAATCCATGAGTGTCTAGTTGCGGTCCTAGAGGGCCTGTATCCTGGAGGGTTTCCATCAAAGCTGGTGAGACAATTCTGGTGAGCTTCTACCTGAGACAAGATGTCAGTGTTTGAAACTCAGGTATGATGGAAAACCTCCAGGACCAGAATTGATCACCCTACACTCACAACAAGGCAATCATCATAATATATAAATGGTTCAGAGAATAAACAAACAGCACCAAGACTGGTGATAACCTACCAATTCATGCTAATGATGGACAATACCAGTAGCTCTGTATAACAGCATATAATAAATGTGGTAATGGTTATTATGCAAGCAAAACTGCCAAGCCATTCTTACAGCACCTTACTACTAGCAGCTAATTTAAGCATAATGGTAAATTTTGTCATAAATAATACCTATTTCCTAGCGGTCATGACAGGAAATAGAGAAAAGACTGCGAACTATCTCTCCATTGAGGTGACTCTTGCCACTGCTATTGTTTTCTTTCCCACCGTGCAATGAATTTCTGGAGATTACATCTGCACTCCTCTTCACACTCCCAGAGATCGGCCCCAAAATTTCTGACATGATAGAAGTTCGCCCTCTGATTTCTCACTCGGGAGAAAGACAGCGCCATAAATTGGACACTGCTGCTCAGACAGGACAACGTGACCAGGCTCAATTTCGCTCCGATCCTCAAATTTGTCACTATTCCAGAAAACGGTAACAGAGGAATGGTGCTGTTTAAGTTTGGGGATAGAACCTGGGACAGGTGAGTGCAGGAAGAGAGAACTGATGTGACCCTTCCCAAAGCGAGCCTGGCACACGGTAACACAGGCGTCGAGGTAAACGGGAGTGAGCAATGGCACGTCAACACGTTCCCCGCTGAACATCTGAATAATGCATGAGGCAGTCTGATATGTAGATTGCTGACTTTTGACCTTTGTCTGCCTTATTGCCGTCACTCAGACTGAGGATGAGAATAAAAGCTAGGTTACCACGGTAGCAACATGCATCACAATAGCGTATTAATCAGTAGAAATAAGAAAAGTGTTTGATAAAATGTTTGATGGCTGATGACTGATATCTTCAGCGCAAACCAGCAGGAAGCCATGTAACAAACGTGTTAAAAACAAGGCAGCAATGATGCTCCAGCTCTGCCTCAAAATCATATCACTTAATGTAAAGAGTGCTACAAGTCCCACATTAACAGTCAATCGGGTTACAGGTGAAGAGTTCAGCTGCAGCATCAACAGGTGACAAACAAAATGAAGAGAAGTGAAACAGAGCAAGACTGTGAGGAAACTGTTAGTAAAATGGCAGGTCAGTTCACCAGTACAGCAGTGTTTTATAGAGGTTATAATGCTTGCTTAGATATTTCAGATATTAGATATTTGAGGGTTGAAAGTAAATTGCTACAAATTCACACAAAATGACCTACGAAACCCTTTTAAATTGCATATGCTGCAATCAAAGGACATTTTGACGTTGTGCATAGATAAAAAGCACTTTCTTTCAAATAAAGTGATTAACTTCAACCTTTTCTTCCTGGAAATTACTAAAAGTTACTGAATTATTATTGTTAATTATTATGTTTACAATAATAGCAAGATGTATATGCACATATAACGGTGATATTGAAATTTAAAAGTTTGTTTAATGACAACATTACATTTAACTGGTAATTATAAAAATAAATATTTTATTTGAAAGTGGACCCAGCAGAGTTATAATGGGATGTGTTCATAGCGGAGTGTGTCTCCCCGATTTCCCTCACACACACACACTTGGCTCGTACCTTGCTCCTGCAGCTGGCATGTGCTGGGCGGTACACTCATGTTGAGCACATCGTTGACGGCGGTGTCTGCATAGTGTCCTCGCTGCACGTCATGCTCGCTGTCCGTCTGGTCGCTCTCCTCGTGACCGCTGTCCTTCAGGCTGTTGCCCTCCATGTCCTTAAAGGTGGAGGTGCTGCAGGGGGGCAAGAGGAGGGTGGTGTGAGTGGTGGTCTAGTGGTCTAGTGTAAGTGGTGGTCTAGTGGTTAGGACGCTCACTTATGGACCAAGAGGTAATGAGTTCAAATCCTACCTCCAACACTACTATCATTGGTTTCCTGAGCAAGACCCTTAACCCCAAGTTGCAGGATGGAGACTGTGCCTGGAATTAGGGAACGGAAGTCGCTCTGGATAAGACCGTGTAAGTAATGCTTCTGAACAAAGCATATTCACAGTATACTTCATGGAGCAATGGGGCAGTTGGTTGTGTAACAGTTAGGGATCGGACAGTCACCGGTTCAAGTTCCAGACTCATGAGAAAGGAAGCTGCCCACTGTTATTTCATTGATGGGTCAAATGCAGAGCACACATTTAGTCGTGGTGCACAATGATAAATAATCACTGTTGGCTGTCTGGGATTTGAAAAGCAAGAAGTTTTAAACCGATGATGAGTGTTTGGGTAGAGGCCTGTTTGAGTCCAATTTTCAGGAAGAGAGACGTTGTGGGGATGAGGATGAGGAGAGAGAACATCACAGCACCAGAAAGCAGAGAGGGGGAGAGTTGTGGCCATGAACAGCTGCACTGCACAAGCCTGGTGTGGTTTAATTTGGTATCCGGTTCACTGGAACACACTCCCATTCATAAACACCACAGGGCAGTGGAAATGAGTGTGTACAAACATGCACATGAAACACACCCCCTCTCACACTCAGATACATGCATACGCGCAGTCTGATCAGTCTTGGCGGTGAGGTCATGCATTATGTATGGGTAAATATCTATACACACACATGCATTTCTAACTCTCATCTTAAACAGGAATGTAAACATGGGATTTTTACAGATACAGCATGAAAATAATTACGAGAGAGAAAAGTGTGGAAGACGTTTCACATCCTCACTGTGGCACACTTTCAGGTTTTATGTCATGCACACACAAATACACACACTCAGAAGCATACAGACTCTTACACTGCTAGAAGAGAAAGAGGGAACAGCTAGACAGAGGAAGGTGGAGACAGAGCGCAAGAGAGGAGGACAAGGGGTGTAGAAGAGAGAGACCGAGACAGTGGGCCAAACAAATGAAGTGAGAGAAACAGCGACACAGAGTGAAAGACACTAGCATGGAGTGATGCTCTCCTCTTCTCCTCCCCGCCTGCAGTGCTTTTATGTTATCAGTGTATTTGTAGCTGTGGCAGCCTGCAGGCTCCTGCGCAGACGTCTGCTCTCCAGCCCATCCTCCTCTTCCTCCTCATTCAACTAAACATACTGCAGCTCTGCCTCTCCTCCTCCTGCTGCTCTGTGGGTTTAAACCCTCACTCCTCCTCCTCCTCCTCCTCCTTCGGGCTTCAACCTTCACTCGCTCCGACATCAACCCCAAGCCCAATGTAGGGCCTGCAGTCGTTCTGCCGTCTGGATAGAGAGGGGGCTCTTATTAACCCCTCGTCCCTCACCTGTCCAGCTGCTGCAGGTGTGCCCCGAGCTCCCAGCACAATAAGGCCTTTGTTCCCTGCTGTTTCCCTTCACTACAGCAAAGAGTGCTTCCCTTCTTCCTATTTCTCCTCCTTACAATGCCTCAAGTGTATGTGTGTGTGTGTGTTTGTGTGTTTTCAATAGTTCAATATGATTCCAGTTCACAAGGACTCAATCCAATTCGTTCACTCATTCATTCATTATCTGAATCGCACAATCCCAATCCCAGAGCCTGTCCTGGGTCTACGGGCACAAGACGTGGACCAACCCTGAGCAGGCGCCAACATACCGCATGGCACAACTACTCACACAAGCACAGTCATTCACACCTATAGGACAATTCAGAGTCACCAATCAACTTGTACTGCATGCTTTTGGACTGTGAGAGGAAACCAGAGCATCCACAGAAAACACATGCCAACACGGCGACAGCACAAAAACTCCACACAAGCAACCTGGGGATCGAACCCGCTGTGACTACTTACAATATTGTCTACAATAAAATATTGATTCAGTCAGTGAATTAGGTAAAGCTTTTGAATTAAGGAAACATTTTTGTGTTTATATGAATTGCGGCAGTGACCTATAGAGGCATTTCACAAAAAATAAGGTTCAGCAATTTGGCAAAAATGATGATTTTGTCATTTAATTTAATAAATCCATTTCATTACATTATTAAAAACTCATATCCAGTGGGCTAAACACAAACCCACAACATCTAGGTTCACAGTAAAAATCTTACTACATTTGATGGTTTGCATGTTTGAAATAATAAAATCCATTATCAATATCGATATCACTGCAAAAAAATATATAAATGGAACTGAGTGGTTCAATTCTGAGATCCCAGCTCCAGCTTTAACGAGGCGCTCTGCAGCGACGGTCATGGCTTAAAAATTCTCTAACATGCAAAATGCGTCGGTGCTCATGGGGCACGGCAGGAAATTATTCATAATAGTAGGATAAAGGAAAATAGTTGATGTGGATGTGTTTAAGTGGTTAGGGAGATTAATAATTCAAATTAACATATATTAATATGCTGTGCTAATAAATGGCGATGTACGTTTAACGTGGAATGCTGCAAGCTAGCTTATAGAGAAGCTGCTGAGACTTATATCTGGAGTATTTTGTCTTTGTCCACTACCTGGAAACTCAGCTAATTATTAAATGGAAATGGGTTTTTTTTACCTTTTGATAAGGTGCGCTCTGCTGTTTACGTAGCTGGAGTCAATGGAATAATTCTCCGTCTGCAGAGAGAGAGAGAGAGAGGGAAAAGAGAGAGAGGCACATTTAATTATACAGGAACCTGAATAACGCTGCCATTAATTGCCTTTCAATAGAAATGTTATTTTACACAAAGACCCTTGTGAGCCGCCTCGGCTTTCAAAGGCAAACTTCCATTCTCTTTCTGCACATGTAGTCAGCTCTGCTGCAGTGAACCCTTCACACACACACACACACTAACACACACTCCCCTCTCTTCCTCTCCATGCTCAGTTTGACCACACTCTTCAAAGTGGAGTCATTAGGGAGGACAGCACACATCTCTCTGAGAGCAAGAGAGGGAATTGGAGAGAGAACGGGGGCGGATGGGAAGCCTTTTCTTTTTGTGTGCGTGTCTGTGTGTGTTTCAATATATGCATATTTTTTCTCCCATGCAATTTCTGGGAGGATGTTAATCTATGAATATATATTAAATAAATAAATCTAAGGGGGAAGAAATTAAGAGGGGCGCCCGGGGATTTTTATCTGAGCAATTGCAGATGAAAAAGGGTCTGGGCGATCTGCATAGCGCGCAACTCTGACCCATATTGAGTAACCCAGCAGCGAGAGTTCAAAGGCAGCTGGCAGTCAACAGCTTTTTATTTTTTAATTTTATTATTTAATTTTTTTGTGATTTCCTGCACTTGTAGAATTTGTAGAGAGCTCAAGCTGTGGAGGAGGAGGAGGAGAGTAAAACATGAGGAATGGATAAATGGTGAGAGGAAAAGAGATAAATTGGTTAAATATTCACTCGTCGTTCATCGGGAGCCGCCTTCAATGTCACCGGGAAGAGGAAAAAGAGAGAGAAAAAGAGAGTGATATTCCCCAGCGGTGACGGAGAGTCATGATCAGATGCAGGTGTTTTCTAGTGGGGAAAAGCCTTGTGCCCTTCACCAGCGTTCACTCTGCCCATTTTTAAGTAAGATAAAAGAGAAAGTCAATCTATGCTTCCAGAGGGACGTCTGGACATCAAACCGTCCGACAAAAACAATCAAGCAAACGATAAACACTAAACCAGTTAGTAGTGTAACAGTTAGGGAGTTGGCTTCGTGATCAGCGGGTTGCCGGTTCAAGTAAAATAAAGTTTTTCCAAAGCCATTTTCACCATTTTACACTTAAATGAAAAGTGGAAAGCTGCATTCATACTCCATTTTTCCTTTATATTGGGTGTGACTGGGGTGGGGACAGAAGTGACCATTACACATCGTTCATCAAAAAATACATACATAGCTAACTTTTCACTGCTGATAAGAATGGATTTCTTTGTTTTGTTCCTTGGCGGTAGGAGAGTTACTCTAGATGATCTGAGATGTTCACACTTTTCTATACAGACCTGAGCATGTAACAGTCAGTTCCAGGTCACACCACTGGTGTTAGGTAGTTGGCCCCCCGTGATCAGAGAGTCACTGGTTCAACTCCCGGACTGGTAAAGGTACCACTGTGTTACGTGCCGAGGCACGTATGTGCCAAGTCAGCAATACTCATGAGCACTTTACATACACTCCTGGATTTCGCGATGTTGTGATCTCAACTATTAACGCAAATTCAGCCAATCCCTGAGAATTCATTACTACCGTGCAATTTTGACCAATTAATGAACTTTTCAGCAGTTTTTGACCAATCATTGTCGTTTCCCACAAAACACTGAGTCATACGTCAGAGAAAAAAGATGCAGGAAACGTGTGATAAAAACACCTCACATTTACCTTTATAAATAACTAAATGATAAATGGTTAATAAAAATAATCGTGGTTTTGTTCGCCATCATTTTCATTAATTGTTAAAGAATCATTATAAAAGGTGACAACATCACTAATTTTACACAACATTATTGCAACAAAACGCCTAAAAACAGTGCAACTTTCATTGCAATTTCTTAGAAAAGCTGCCGCAAAATCAGGCATTTTAGGCTGCAACAATGTCAAAAAAGGCCCGTGAAGTCCTGGAGGGAGTTTGCTATATTAGATATAATTAAAAATTGAATTAAAGTTTAATAATATTTTACATAGACATACACTACTACAAAATCACCCTCAATTATTTCTGGAATGTTTCATTGTCTCCAAATTGAGCTACTCAGCTCAAAAGATCTGCATATTTCTCATTTTATATTGTTATATATATTGCAAAAATATTTTAGCTGCCAAGTTTTACTTGAAACATTTCAGAACACATCTTGCGCTGCACAGAAGAGTCTTTTGGGACCAGCGTATACTGGCAAGCAGCTAAAATTAGTTCTACACCAAGATGTTTTATTTCCAGATAAATATCTGTGTTGCAACTTGAGAACGAAACCTTCTCATTTAGCAGTGATATCCGCCTTTACACACATATAAACACAAACACACACCCTGTCTCTCTCGTGTGTTAGTTGAAAGCGGTTGTGAGTTGTCGGTGGTGAAACTCATCCGCGTTCGGGCCGATGAATAGGCACATTAACGGCAGGTCGGAGGAATCCATTTGAAAGGCGATGCTCTCGGAGCCGCTGCGCGAAGGCTTCGTTTAGCTCACGCGTGAAAGCCGCAACGACCCCGTGTGGTTTTTACAGCAGTGTAGGAGCTTGTTAAAGCTCACGGAATTCCAACCGACTCGGCCGCTCTCAGGCGAATCATTCGTTTTTCACATTAAAACCAAATATTTTACCCCCAAAAAGTAAATGTTTTTCCAATATTTGTTTTCATAACCAAAAAGAAAAACGAACATTTTCTAATTTCCCATTTTGTGCTGGAGTAAATGGAAGACATACTGTAAGGTTCCAGTCCCGATTCAGGTGGGAGTCTCCCTCTCCAGATGCACTGCCTGATCCAAACTCCAGCTCCAGGTCTTCACAACAACCTCTAATTGCTACACCACAATCACACATAAAGTTTTAATTCAACAAACCCCTGATGCTCTGTATTTAAGGAGCGTTTGTTCTAGCTGTTTCTTGGTGAAGTATTGCGATGTCCTGGACAGCACACTGGTTCTGCTTTCTTGTGTACACACCCTCGCTTTCTGTGTTTGGTTTGTTCTCTGATTTTGCACCTCAGTTTGGATTTGTTGGTCTTTACTGGATTTAAACTGTGCCTGTTCCACAACAGATTTTTGCAAGAACCTTCTGGAAATAATGACCTACTTTAATGAGAGATTGTCATTGTGAACACATCACACAGTGCACCACAACCACATGTGAGCTCTGCACGCGACCCATCCGTGAAGCAGCAGTGGGAGCTTTTGGGCAGCACCCGGGGAGCAGTGCTTGGGAACGGTACCCTGCTCATGAGTACCTTAGTAGTAGCTTTACCGGTCTGCAAACTGGCAACCCTCAGATTACATGGCTAACTCTCTAACCGTTACGCTACCAACTGCCGCATTTTGACAGTTACATGCTGAAGGCTGAATTCTCATGATTCTTTTAGGTGTCGATTTTTGGTTTTAATGTGAAAAATGAATAAATCAGCGAATGAAAGATGAATGAATGAATGCTAGCCTGATTTCGAGACCCCCACGCCGAGCCGAGCCCTCTCCCTTATCACCATTATCAGCAGTGTGCCACTCGACCACCTCGCTCCAACCCTCGTGCCAAAATATCTACCATCAGGTGTAAATAAGGCCGTGTGTTGTGCCTCGCCCCGTCTGCCCCCTCATTACCTCCACACACAGATAAATTTTTAATTAGCGCTGATGGCTGGCCAGGCCTCTGATTGAGATTCGTCAGCTGATGAAGCAATCTGGTTCCAGCGAAGGTTACCACCGTCCCTTTCTCTTCCCCTTCTCTTCTCCACCTCCCCCTTTACTTTCTCCTTGTCTTTTTCGCCTCTCCTCTAATTAAATCTTAACTCATTGTTATCAAGCAGATAATTTGTAAAAAGCCATTTTAATTAACATTATATTAGCGAGAGTCTGGGTTCCCTTCGTGCCGATCGGCTCTTTTGTTCCCGTCCGGCTTCGCTCCGTTCGCATCACGGTAATTGGCAGCAGCAATTATTCCTCTCCTCCTGCAGGACATGTCGCTATAGTAATATATATATATATACAGATAGAGAGAGACATAAAGCATGTGGATGGATTTATTTTAGGTGGAACATGGCACCTGTGCTCCACTTGTGTCCCTGTGAGAACTCATTACGCTGCTTCTCCGTCCGGTCGCAGACTAATGAACGGCTAGCGAGCGAGTAACAAGGGGGGAAAACTTCATTACACAGACAGTATACAAATTTCCCAATAACTCCCTCCGTGAGGCCGGAGCCTAATTGGTTTGGAAGAGGGAGCACCGCGTTCAAATTTCAGCTCAGCTTTGAGGGGGAAGGTTTAGGAATGCCGTTCTTCCGCCGCTACGTCTCCCTGGAGATGCTAACGGCGATCTGGGAGCCAACGGACACTATTGCGGCAAGAAAATCACAAAACACGTCATTATCTCTGCATTTATATCACAACATTGGTATCACATCACAAAAAGTGACTAAAATATCATTAGACATTTATTCCTGAACTCAACCAGACATTCACATAAATTTGCATTTGTGAATATTAAGCAGACTTCCTGTATAACGTGATGTTATAATATGTATGATGTCTAATCAATATTTTAGTTTTGGTCTGATACTGTGGCCTTGTTGATCACTGAATCAATGTATCGATGTAGACTGATCATTACATCCCTATTAAGACAGACGCAAATACACTCACACACACTCGCTTCTCGTTTGGTTGTACCAGCTGTGTGTGTCACCGTTGGCGCCGTTCTGCTCATATAACATTGATCTTTTGGGAAGAAGGAAAACACAGAGCCATAGATCCATAACTCATGCTCACACACACACACACTCTCATACACACACACACACACCAGCAGCTTCCTGTTTTATTGAATTAATCCGTCTTCCCCACTGCACTGAGGTAAACACACTTTCTCCACGAAACAATCACACAATCTAAGGATACACACGCAGCAGCCGGGAGCGGAGATTTCCCCAGCTAACCACCATCATCAACACACACACACACACACACCCCATCCGTTACTGTTAAACAACTCTCTTCAATCGGGCCAGTTGTAGAGTAACGGTTAGGGCATTTGCCCTGTGATCGGAAAGTTGCTGGTTTGAATCCCACACCGGTAAAGGCACCGTCCCCAACCATTGCTCCCTGGGTGCTGCCCATGTCAGCTGCCCACTGCTCCTTCACAGATGGGTCAAATGCAGAGGTTAGATGTGGTTGTGGTGCACTGTGTTCACAATGACAAATAATCACTCACTTAAGGGAAGAAGTGCAAGCCTTTTGAGATCCAAACCTAATTTTTCTGAACCCTTAAACTATGTAAAATGGGATTTGGACTCGACCTAAATGCACTGGTGCCACTCATGTTTTTGCTGTGAATTAAAATGGTTAAAATAGACTCCTGTGTGTGTGTGCTGGTGTGTGTGTGTGTGTAAAGCTGAGAGAGAGAATGCCCTTGTGTTTGATCCTGTAATAGACTCCGTCTCCATGAGGCTAAGGGTTACAGGCTCCATTTGCCTGCAGTCAGTTAAGATGTGATTAATTATACATACATTAATAGCAACAGTATTAATAATTCATAAGGCCATCCCATGTCAAGGCCTCTTCCCTTTTCGCCTGATGAAAAGAGTCTGAATCATAAAACTGCTCCGGCGCGTCGGCATCATCAAGTCGGAGGGAAGTTTCATATCGGAACGCTAATCAACGTCTAACACCCGAGTTGTTACCCAGACGACTCCACCTGCAGTGTGTGTGTGTGTGTGTGTAAAGCTTAGACTTGAGTTTTATAGGCTGGTGGTGATCTAGAGGTTAGCACGACCCATAAGCCCAAGTTGCAGCGGGGAGTGGGAATGGAATGGAAGTGGCTCTGGATACGAGCGTCTGCTAAATCCCAAAAATGTAAATGTAAAAATGTAATCAGACGGCAGCGTGTTGTTTTTGGTGTCTATTTTGTGGTTGGGACGCGCTGCAGGACCTGTTAATTCGGCTGCTTTTGTTACTGCAACCTCATAGCACGTATCGTATGACGGACTGGAATTCCAAAAATACAAATTACTATGCAAAGTGTGTGTGTGCGCACGCTCCATTTTCTACAGCCATTACAGAGATCAAATAACCCTACTATGAAGGGAAAAACCAGAAACAAAGACGCTGTGGAGAGCAGAATAATGGCCCTGAATCAGTAAGAAAGCCTATTGTCAGACTAAAACATGATTAAAACCAGCACAGAAAACCCCTACACGTTTTACTTATTAATAAACGTTGCTGATTCAAGATTCTTTATTAGTCTTATACATATTTATACAAGTACAACATGTAGTGAAATGCAGCCTGAACCATCCTCACACTGTGCAAAAGTGAAGGTAACAAAATTCGAAATTAATTCCGAAACAAAGTTCGAAATTAGGTTTAAAGACATTAACAATTATCAAAGCTCTATCTATGTAACTAGCGGTCTAAACTTAAACCATTAAGGACTGGTTTCTTGCTCATGGATTAAGCCTAGCCTTGGACTAAATTGTGGAACCAATGGAGATTTACACTGCCCTCCAAAAGTCTGGAAACGCCCCTGGCAAAGTGGGGTTTTGGACGATATCAGCATAAATCCTCATCATTTTTTGGTGCAAATATATTAAAGTAACTTGACATTATCTTTGGATACCAATAATAATAATTTCTATGGCCTCCCCAATCACCCGACCTCAACCCAGTTGAGCTACTATGGGAGGAACTGGACTGTGATGTCCATAAGAAGTGTCCGACCAGTGTGAATCATCTTTGGGCAATCCTTCAGGCGGCGTGGAATAATATATCAAGTTAACGTTTGAATAAACTGACCGCTCGGATGCCCAGATTATGCAGAGCTGTAATAGCTGCTAATGGTGGATATTCTGATGAATCCAAAATGTAAGTATTTTCTATGTATAAACTGTTTAATAAACTGTTTATGTAATAAAATCTATTTTCATAGTTTGTGTTGTCCCTTATCAGTGCAACATTATTACAAATTAAAAAGGATTCATGGCAATACTGTCCAAACCCCCACTTCGCCAGGGGCGTTTCCAAAACTTTGGAGGGCAGTGTACCGCTCAAACTCAAAACTCAAAATCATGTTCTATACTATTAACAGTAACTGTACATGTGCATATTATAGATTACAGTTAGAAACACACACACACACATATATATTTATATATATTTTTTAGTATAGTAGGTAGTTACATATAACATTTTAAAAATACATCAAGTCTTTTTGTGTTTATTTTGTTTGAAATTAAGAATTTAACTTCAGGTCTGTTCATCTCCTCTGCTCAGTGTCTTTGTTTCTGTTTTCACGATTCATATTTGAGGGTTTAGATTATTAATCAGATGTAGTTATTATAAAGGTCTGTAGAAGCAAGTCATGACTGTGTATGTGTGTGTGTGTGTTCATGTATTAATCACATTGTGGGGACCTTTTTGTCTCCTAAAATCACTTTTATCTGTTTTTTGGGGTTTTGTGGGGACATTTGAGAGGTCCCCATGAGGAGAAATGACTTTATAGAAAATGTGTTTGTTTTATTTGAGAAACTAAAAGAGGTAAAAGATGTGCTTTTGGTTACTGAGGTTAAGGTCAGGGTTAGGATTAGGTGTAGGTGTGAAATTATGTACTTTAGTCATTATGGGAGTCTATGGAAGGACCTCACAAAGATAGTAATACAAGACTGCGTGTGTGTGTGTGTGTATTGAGTTTGTGAAGAGTTGGCGTTTAACAGTTGTAGAGAGGAGCTGAATAAGATTAAGATTCAGGGTTTTTACACACTAAAAGGGGCAGGAGTAAAACTTGGCTAGCGCGCGACTGTTTCAGGCTAAATCCGCTTATGTCCCTTTAAAAGCGGCGGAACCTCATCAGAGGCGAGTGTGGTGGTGGTGGTGGCGTCCAGGCGACACTCGCTCACGGGTTCCCAAATTATTCGGAAGGACGGACAAAAAACTTTCACGCCCCCCTCGTCCAAGAAATCCCTCCATGTCACCTGAGACAGGTGCAGAGAGCACCGAGCCCCGCCCTCTTCATGCCCTCAAGCGCAGGAGCTAATCCACACACACGCACACACACACCCTCGCCGAGCAACAGGGCCGCTTTCCAGGAGCATTATCAGCTGGCGTGTTTAAAGAGGGGCTTTTCCTCCAGCGCCGAGCGACGAGGCGACAGCGGGAAACTCGCCAGAGTAATTTAATGTCCAAATAATTCCACAGACTTTAGTGAATATTTTCCCCCTAATCCCAAGATTTAAACAGCACAACTCGTTACGGCTCCGGCGTCAGGCGCGTCTGTTTTAACCAGAGAACGACCTAATCTTGCACACTGCTGCTGGCCAAATGGTCAGGGAGAGGGGGAGAGAGACTAAGGGTCTTGTTTAGGGACGTCTTCATTTGGAGGCCAGCAGCCGACCACTGAAGGTGAGTGATTATTTGTCTTTGTGAACACAACGCAGCACACAGTGCACCACAGCCAAATGTGACCTCTAAACCATCCATGAAGGAGCAGTGCTTTGGGGATGGAACCTTGCTCATGAGTACCTCAGTGGCACCTTTACCAGACCAGGACTTGAACTGACAACCCCAATCATCATGCCAACTCCCTAACTACCATCTGACCACCACCACCCCGGGTTTATGGCCAGTCACCTCTGCTCCAGGTCATTTTCCCCTTTTTTACAGAT